>CM033646.1:158658501-158906442 GCA_019512145.1 Engystomops pustulosus
GCACAGTACGTCGAACTTTGAGGCAGATGGGCTACAGCAGCAGAAGACCACACCGGGTGCCACTCCTTTCAGCTAAGAACAGGAAACTGAGGCTACAATTTGCACAAGCTCATCGAAATTGGACAGTAGAAGATTGGAAAAACGTTGCCTGGTCTGATGAGTCTCGATTTCTGCTGCGACATTCGGATGGTAGGGTCAGAATTTGGCGTCAACAACATGAAAGCATGGATCCATCCTGCCTTGTATCAACGGTTCAGGCTGGTGGTGGTGGTGTCATGGTGTGGGGAATATTTTCTTGGCACTCTTTGGGCCCCTTGGTACCAATTGAGCATCGTTGCAACGCCACAGCCTACCTGAGTATTGTTGCTGACCATGTCCATCCCTTTATGACCACAATGTACCCAACATCTGATGGCTACTTTCAGCAGGATAATGCGCCATGTCATAAAGCTGGAATCATCTCAGACTGGTTTCTTGAACATGACAATGAGGTCACTGGACACAAATGGCATCCACAGGTCACCAGATCTCAATCCAATAGAGCATCTTGGGATGTGGTGGAACGGGAGATTGCATCACGGATGTGCAGCCGACAATCTGCGGCAACTTGTGTGTCATCAT
Source organism: Engystomops pustulosus (assembly GCA_019512145.1). Taxonomy (NCBI): domain Eukaryota; kingdom Metazoa; phylum Chordata; class Amphibia; order Anura; family Leptodactylidae; genus Engystomops; species Engystomops pustulosus. The sequence goes on from CM033646.1 coordinate 158,659,123, forward strand.
GTCAATGGACCAAAATCTCTGAGGAAGCTTCCAGCACCTTGTTGATCTATGCCACAAAGAATTGAGGCGTTTCTGAAGGCAAAGGGGTCGCAACGCTTCTAGTCATGTGTACCTAATAAAGTGGGCACAGTGATTATATCCCCCTGTTAAACCCAAAGTACCATAATAACTAGACATCGCTGTACAGCTTATATACACCTGTAATTACCCAAAGTCACCAATATATCTTCATCACTGTACAGCCTATATATCACCTGTATTCCCCAACGTCACCACTGTACGCTCTACATCACCTGTACAGCTATATATCACAGTATACCCCAAAGTCACCACTTTCTACCATCTACATCACCTGTACAGCCTATACTCACCTGTATACACCCAGTCACCACTATTACCTCACATAATCGTACAGCCCATATATCACATGTATTACCCCAAAGCACCACTATTACCCTGCTACATCACCTGTACATCCTATACATCACCTGTACTACCCCAAATGACCAATAACACACTACATAACCTTACAGCCTATATGTCACCTGTATTACCATTACCCCAAAGTCACCAATAATATATCTACATAACCCTGTACCGCCTATATAAGACCCCATTTACACCTAATATACCAAATAATATATCTACATAACCTATACAGCCATATATATCACCTGTATTACCCCAAAGTCACCACTAATTACTCTACATAACCTGTACAGCCTATATATCACCTGTATTACCCCAAAGTCACCAATATACCTAACATCACCTGTATAGCCTAAATGTCACCTGTAATCCCCGACAGAACACCAGTTAATATATCTACAAAATCACCTTTACAGCCTATATTCACACTTTATACTCCCCAGTCACCATACTTATTACTATCTACATCACCTGTACAGCCTATAGATCACATGTATTACCCCTAAGTCCCCCAATAAAGACCTCATACACCAATACCATTAATAGCCTTTATATCACCTATATTCCCCTTAACGCACCAATAATACCACCACATCACATGTATAACCTTCATATTACCTGTATTACCCCTAAGGCACCAATAATACCACCACATCACATGTATAACCTTCATATTACCTGTATTACCCCTAAGGCACCAATAATACCACCACATCACATGTATAGCCTTTATATGACCCGTTTTATACATAAATCACCAATAAAACCTCTAACCCATAGAACCCTATGCTACAATAAACCTGTATTTGACTGATTCCATAACTGACTGATCTCTGAATGACTGACCCACATTGCCTCGTCCTATATTTCGTTGTGTGATGCACTTCAATATAAGACCATTATCTCGCTGAGTGTCTTTTTGATCCAGGTGGCTGTTCAAAGTGCTATGTAGTCTGGCGCGGTGTCGATTCAATAATTGAGCATAACCTCCTTTCCACTTAGTCTGACTGGGACTTGACTTATGGTTATAGAACCTGTATAATATGACTGATCATATCATTCTAAAATCTTGTGTATGACTGACCAATCTATAGCTAACAATTGAGGTTTGACTGATCCTAATGATATATATATATATATATATTGACGATCCCCCACCCTATTGATCCTACAATATCTCCATTTCCCTGAACTAAACATCTGTAACAGCTGTTGCCTCCTGTAACCTATGTAATCACCATAAAACACTGGTACCCCTGTGTTGGCGTGGCTCCTATGTATATTATTTGTAAAGGTCGCTGGGAATTGATTTCTTTCCCACAGTTTTTGCCGGTGACAGTTTCACACCATCTTCATCATGCCTATTCCAGGTATCTCCTCAGTCGCCTTCCTCCTACTCTCGCACTATGTTACACTTGTCCAAACTTTCCATTTAAATGAGTATTCTATCACAGCAGAATGTGTCTCCGAGGTCTATAGGGTATAGACGCCAGTTGTGACATGTGATAGCTGCACTTAGTGGGAAGAGTCGGCCGCATTATTAAGTGGCGCCTGTTCTACTCCAAACACAATGACAAGTCAGGAATTCATGTCAGAATAACCGAGAGATGTCTCATCCACGTGCTCATCTACCTGAGAGTTCATATATAGGGTAGAAATCCTTTCCACCCCTGTCACATTCACTTGTGAACAATTGAAGTATGTAACATTGTCTTAGGCATGAATTGCCAACAAAAGCAAATTAGTGGATCAACAATTATGCCTTGGATTTTGGGGCTAATGGAGACCCCTTTCTGAATACCTCCCTAAGTGTATGTGATATTTCATTTTGTGACTAAATATAATGTAAGCCCTTTAAGTCTACTTGATAATACTAATGGCTAGATTGGGACAAAACATTCACAGATGTGCTCGATTCCCCATTCCCATCTATATCATGGACTTGGTCAGATTTGGTCTTTGATTTGATCAATGGGGCACATTTACCTACCGGTCCCGGTCGCAATCCCCGATCCGGATGGCCGACTAAGATCGTGCGCCAGATCCTGCATGTGTCGCTTTCCTGCTGAGGTCCGCGGAGTTCACCTTCTTCTTTCCGGTGTATGTGGATGAATGGCTTGTGCACATTTGCGATGTTACTCCTGCATTGTCCGAATCCGTCGGATCGTCCGACAGCCCCGCCCCCTGAATTTGTTGTCACGGAAAGCCTCGCCAAAATCCGATCATGTGCCCAAAACACCCCTTCAAATGCGGCGCAACACATAATCGTCCGGAAACCTGCCGTCCGTGGACCCTTAGTAAATGAGCCCCAATATTGATCACTCCTATATAGTATATGGCTGATTTTATAACTTACCGATCATATCCATGATTGATCATGCCTTGTGTATATTTGTGGCAAGATCTCTTGGTAGGACGCCTATTGACCCAGGTGGCTGTTTCAGGTCTCGCTCCCGTTTGCTCTTATGGTGTTCAGCCACTCTTGCTTTTTTAGCAAATTAATTTGTGTAATTTTTTCTTGTATTGAATTCTATGACTATAACAAACTTTCTTGCTGACTGACCCACATTGCTAATTGTATAGGTAAGAAGAAGCTGTATACCGTAGCGATACAGTAGAAATCACTTCTTGCATCCATCTTTGTACTTACGCCTTCACGGTGGTACTATAACATACATAAACGGAGAAGACTGATGTGTAGAGATTAGAGACGTTAATAGAGCATAAAATGGTAAATGATGCAGAAATAACATTTAAATCTTAAGTGAATTTCGGGCTTTTCATTTCATCGTCTCGCTGCTTCTTGTGTTTGTAAATTGCAGTTCACCTGGCGGCGATTTCCACAGGAACATGGACAGTGTTATATTCAGAGCTGTGTCGTGAAGGGAGAGCGGAGCGTTAGGTGAGCAGAGCCCACACTCCAATGGACCTCAAATTAAGAAAGATTGATTTCGCCTCACTGGAAGCTCCTCTTAAGACCAATCTGCTATCTCCCCTGAGTAACGGAGTGGCAGTCCTTTAGAATGATAACACCAATGTACCATAACCTGCAACGAGGCCAAAGGATGTGCCCCAAACCTGAACTGACCAAACCACAGTTTGGGGCCCCCAAACCTGGCAATGCCAAACATATAGTATGATAGGTCTCATCCTGTCCAACATTATGGGCACACTTACTTACCCGGTCCATGCGCGTTTCCAGCGCGGCTTTCTCGGACGAGCGTTTGGGTCTTCTCGATCATGAAGGCCGCCCCGATGTCCACCAGGTGTCGCTGATGCGCCCAGGTCCGCCGAGTTGCGTCGGAGTTCACTGATCTCTTCCTGGTGCATGTGAGTATGGCCCATGCGACAATTTTTTGTTTAAATCGGGGTGTTATCGGAAGCCGTGGGTTTTCGTTTGGGCACACGCCTCTCGATTTCCGTCACGTGCATGCCCAGCGCCGTATGCGCCACAATCCGATCGCGTGCGCCAAAACCGGGGCAATTCAGCGAAAATCTCGTGCAAATCGGAAATATTCTGGAACACGTGGGAAAACGCGAATCGGGCTTGCGAATGTCCCTCCTATATCTCAAAACTGGAACTGGCCATGTGGCTATAGTTGGCTGCCCCTCAAGTTGGACTTGCATAGTCACTTTTTTCTCTGTGTTAATTTTTTTTTTTTCATATCTGTTTTGAGACATTTGTTACAAATGTAGTAAAAATTCGCTCAAATGTCGCAAGTCAGTGCTTTCCATTTCTAAGTTTTTCCTAAGTATGGTGTGCTGTCTGGAGTTTTTTGCGCCAAAAAAAAAGTGTTGCAATAAGACTTTGAAATGTAATGTCATTTGGACATTTAGCACATCTGGAATAGAAGATAAATGTGTATTACTACCGAAAAACAAATGCCCAGCGGCGCAAAAATTACAATGCGCCAAAAATAATCTCAAAAAAGAAAGAAAAACAGAAGAAAATAAAGATAAATGACCCCCTTGACTGTCATGTTAATAGGTGGTAGACACAATCCTAACCAAACTAATCATGATTGTCCGTAGTCTCAAACTTGATTGTCCAGACACTAAATTGGATCTAGTATTAGCCCAAAACCTGATTTGACCATGGCACAATGGGTATATATAGTAAGAATGGCACAGCCTTGTGAAAGCCTGAAAATGATAGTCCCAGACTGTACTAACATGGTACAATGGTTGGAAACTTCTACCTAAACTGTAGCTCTCACCAAGTCCCTGTAAGAAGTAGAGGTTTAATCGCCCCAAGACTCTCTGAGCCCATGCAGTAGTTTATGCAAATGACATATATAACTTATCCTGAGTATCGGAGATTGAATGGGGATGTCTGTAATAGACCTGATGTTAACATCATTTATAGGCTGGAAATATATAGCGCTTCCCAATGGAACAGAAGGAAAAATCTCTAGCTCTTATTCTTTCAGCAAAAAGAGAAGTCTCAAGGTGTCCTTCCAACTTCACAAACACAAAGAGATTGAACTCCACTCATGTTCCCCAGAGATGCCCAACTGAGCTGCTCCTTCCCTTACAAAGATAGTTGGGTCAGCCAGGGCAGGTCGGGAGGCCTGCAGGAGTACATATTTTTTAGAGTTTGTATCAGCAAAAATCTAAAGATAACCAAGACTAAGTGTTCTCAACCAGCCTTCAGTTATTTCGTACTAGAGATCCCAAAACTCCTCCCCTTATCCACATGGTTCAGGTTTTCCCTTTTTTTTATGGAGAAGATCGTAATACAGTCCAATCTACACTAATATGACTGTATTTACACTCAATGGGTTGTTTGTGAAGTCATTGGACTAGCCCAAAGAAGTAATGGAGACTTCAGATTGATGGAATCCATGTACTGTCCATTTTTGACTGACCTATGTTGAAACACTAGAGAAAAACATCTTCTTTTTTGGTATTCGCATGAAGGGACCCCATCTCAATGTGCTTCTTGGTTTGACTCCCATGTGACTCCTTTAATTGTTGCCTTCATGACTTCCCACTGGCTTTCTGAATGTTGACTTTGTTTACCTTCCATGTGCATCCTTGTGTGACTTCTCTATGACTCCTGTCCTGTATACGTCACCTCCCAAGTCACTATGTCTCAATGTCTTCTTCTGCTGCGTGTGGAGTCCTCCTGACTCTTGTGTTACTTCCTCCATCGATTCCCCTATGGCCTCTTCTGTGTTGACTCCTTTCTACCCTTTTCATACTCTCTCATACTTCCGTAAGCTTCCGTAGTGACGGCTCCTATGTTTATCTGACTTCTCTGTTGGCTCCTCCATGTGACTTTTATCTAATGACTCCCGCTGGCTTCTGTCTGTGACTCCCTAATTTTAGCCTTATAACTCCCCCTGTGAACCTGTATGACTTCTGCCTGCTTCTGTGTCTGACTCCTCCATGACTTCCCCTTTTATTGTCTAATACCTTCCCTTTGCACCCAGCATGCTCGGCTTACACGCAGACGAGTGCCCTGACACTTCTGTGACTCCACTTTCTTAGACTCCACATTTTACAGGCGACGGATGTTATATGGAGATAATTGCTTCTTTCCATCAGGCTTAGTATAGGACTTTCTATATGATCTGTGTGGAGTTTGAAGTAGGGAGGGGGTTTCATCTCTCCGGCATTGTGTATGGGGAGCACGAGCTCCGAGTAATCAGGCGACAGGAGGAGCAGCAAAACTCTCCCAGTAAATAGAGAGAACTATTTGTCCTGTAGAAAGATTGGATGTTTCTTGCTGATAGCAAAATATTCATTTCAGAAATCATTTCCAGAATATCGCTGTAAACAACATATTTCCCATTCGCTGTAGGATTAAAGGCTCCTCTGCTCCTTCTCGTTCTTTCATCACACATCCTTACCCGGTGATTACTGGGCCCCGAGTGAATAGCATAGAATACAGATGGCATGAGGAATGAGGAGGGGGTGTGTAGGTGATTCGGGGATGATGCATCAGGGTTGATAGGAGCAGCTATGGTTGGGACCTGGACTGGAGGATCTAATAAAAGAGCTAAAACTGTTCTCCGACACTGGGAAAACATAGGAACACTTAGGAGACATCAACTTGACACCAGCATAGAATAACATCATATTCTAAATTATCGCATCCAGACTGACTAGAAGATAAGACATTGTACCTGCGCGATCTATGTCCAGATAGCACCACACATACATCAACTTTATTTTTTTTGATCGATCATTAGAAAAACGGGAAGAGGTTTGCACATACCCCTTACATTGGGACAGGGCAGTGGAATTTATAAATTGTCTACATCCTGTCAAATTTGGGAGATTTAGAAACTGTGGTGCTGAACTGAGGGTTAACAACCTCTTCTTTAATTCTTTTCATGGACAATGAGAAAATTTTGAAAAACTTTTACGATATCGATTCTTAGATCAGGTGTCCAAACGGACTTAACTAAAATATTACAGATCGGGTAACGCGTGTGCAATGCCCCTCCATCCACTATTAAATAAATTAAAACTAAGCTTACATTTAGAAGGAGACTTTAAAGTCCAAGTTGTTTTTTTGGGCACAAAATGGAGCACTTTCTCCGATGCATCTAATTTTCCGGCTCTTTTTGTGGCACAATTTTTGGCACAAAATTAACACAGCTAAAACCCGTTTTAGGAGTTCTAATTCACCTTCATGAAGCGGAGACATTTCTCATCCTTTTGTTTGTTCGCCCAATTCATTGATCCCTTGACCACAAACTACATCTCCCATCGCGAAACATTATAACTTCCTCGCCACCCTGCACACAAATTGATAAATGCTGCCAATTAATACATCCAGGCCTTAAAAACAAACAGACGACCACCAAAAACCATACCCGAATAAAAGAAATTCTAAATTGCAATTGCTAATAGCAAAATAGACTAATACAGATCCCAAGCCCCAAATATCACTACTAGCCCAGTGTGCAGCATCGGATCCTCCCCAGGATCTTCACCATTTATGGGTCCTACTGCTTGCTGCATTGCTGAATAGTATAGGTCAGTATCTCCTCTAAGGCTATATTCACATTATGGTTTATCTATAGTCACATTACTTGGGAGGATTACCTCTTATTTATATATAACCATAACTGCTGAATATGTGGTAATTGGAGGGTGAATGGTGCCCTCAGGCTATGTTTGACAGAACCGACAGAAGAAATCTGCACTATACACAGGATTACACTTAAATAATTTCGATGTATTCACACCTCACAGATCGGACATGCCCAATTGCTTCTATGAGAAAATCAATATCATATAAAAAAGCCTCTAATGTCTTATAGGATGTTATCATATACAACTCTAGAACCTCTGTAATGACTAATGCGGTAATATTAGAGCATTGGCTCTTATCCTCTCAAGACTTTGTGTTTATATCATTGACTTTGACTTCTGCCGACTTATTACCTAGGTTTTACATTAGGTACATGTGAGATGCTCCCCTGCCAGTCTGCGGGGTACTTCTTCCTTACCGGGAGCATGTCCGCTCCTGCCAGCCCTCGCACTCGCTCTCGGATTCAGGGTTTTTTCATTTGCTGAACTAACAAGATTTCGTGCGGGACACGCAGATTAAATTGACTTTTGTACTTTGTGGAAATATCTGCTTTTTATCTCGTGATCAGTAGCGAGAATAAGTAAAGATATATAGACGGAGTGTATTTTAACCGGTTGTGATCAGAAATAATCATCATACAGGAGGGTGATAGTCCTGTGAGTCATGGTGTTATAATTTCCATTACACGCGTGGATATCATCCACGGATCTAATATCAATAAATCTCACAGTGGTGAGGAGACTTGATTTTAGAGATGATATTATTGTACAATGCACCAAGGCACAAAAAAATTCTACAGTGGAATTCCCGGATTAATAAATAACGACGTGCCACACTAAAAGTGTGAGACCTGCTTGGCTAAAGGACTCCCCTGCTAAAAAAAGAGAACCCACTAATGTATAGTGACCATCTAAAGAATCATACTTAACCTAACTAGATAGATGACAGACAAAAAGAAGTCTGTCCCGAAAAAAATTACACTTTCCCACAAGAGAAGACGTGATGATAATAATAGCCTGTTCCCGATAAGAAAAGGTAGCACAACCAAACAGAATGCGCCCCTCTAAGATAAGATCACACTATTAAAGACTGCTTGCCCCAAAAGAAGACCTTCCTTTCAAGAAAAGTAGCACTTCCCACAAAGATGCAAACTGCCCAGCTTAGAAATGAGTGCACCTAAAGAGAATAGTGTCATGCTAATAGAAACACCTTACCCCATTCATTTAAGGTCACACTATTGAAAGACTGCCGCCCCAAAAAGAAGACCATCGCCACCTGACAGTAGAGATTTCCGTCCCTAAGGTGAGATCATTTTATTATAAAGAAGAGACGGCAATTCTAGCAAAGTTGTCCAACTTAACAGAGATTACATCTTGTACAAGAGACTACCCCAACGACAGTATAAGATCACACATTAAAGACTCCAACCCAAAACGAGAACCGTTACAAGAAATATAAAACGTTCCCTCGCTACGAATTAAAGAACAGAAGACCACTCACCTGCTAACAGAAAATATTGCCCCACTAAAGTAAAGGACTTATCATAAATAAGTTAGATTATTGCCCTACACAATTGACAGAGAAGACTGTCCTCCAAGATACAACAACCCCACTAAAAAGAAGCTACTACCAACTGAGCTGCCTGCTACAGAGAAGGTTATTTTAACAACGTACAAAGTTCCTCTGTACAACCACAGACTGCCACCGAGAAAGAAATATTCCCTCCCTAAGTCTCCTACGAAAGAACTAACTTGACAAATAAGAGCTGGCCCTATTAAGAAAGACTCCATGACTAAGGTAAATACCGGCCAAAGACAGATTGCCCCCACTAAACAGAAGTGTGTATCAATAAAGAAGACGCCCCTTTATAGAAAGCTCTACCCCCCTGAAAGACTTGGTCGAAACGCGCGTTGGGGAGTCCGGGAGGCAGCCAGAGACACGTCGACAATGGGTGGACACTTGTCCTTTACTTTAATATTGATATGCTTATTATATAACCTACCATATCCCTAGTGGTTGTAGTCATATCCGCTCTTTTGTCCTCACTGGCTTTGTGTTTTTGGATTTCCTTTGCATACAAATTCACTGGTCCATCTTTTTAACAGTAAAACCAAAGAAGAAAGGAGCTCATAGTAGTCACTATGCGTCTCAACAAAAAACAATCACAATAGAACCCTTTTCCTTGTTGGTCATCTTTTTAACCAGTGTATGAAAGTACAGTCTCTGGGTTTCTTGTAAAAATAAGAGATTTTATGTATTGAATGTTAGAACGTTGAACAGCTAGAACCATCGTTTCTTTTGTGGCAATTACCCTTTTTAGAGAAGGCCTAGGAGGTGAGATTTCTTTAAGAGTGCTGAGACTGGTATTGTGATAAGACTTTCTCCTTCCCGCCAACGTTAGACTGTCCTTTCACTAGGGATACATTGTAGCAATACCCATATTTTTGTGGCCATGATTTGTCCCATCCAGATCAAGGCCACGATAGAGTCTATGGTACCGAGTCACGTAAGGCTGCACACTGGGGCTTTTGCTATGGGGAGGGAAAGGTTGAGTCGTCCTTTCCCCCCACACCTTACGTCTTCTGCAACACTGGACTGGTGCTAGACGTGAACTACAGCATTTTGCTCATGTAGTTAAAGAGGAACTAATCGGTTGAACATAGAACTTACAAAAAAAGTATAAGAGCCCCATTATCTTATGAGCTGATCCCCAATATTCTCTTGGACTGGGGGACTTACGCAGATAAGCTCCTATTAGTCTTGTTAAAAAAATCTCCCACCCATAATCAATCTTATAAGAGGAGCTGGTGAGTCCATCACCAAACTACTTGTTGTGGGTATAGGGGTCGGATTAGCGCCAGAAGGTGGCAAGGCAGCATTTTTTAAGAGAAAAACTTATTAATTAATTCGAATAACTTGTACACAGTGCAAAATCTAGGAAGTTGACACAAAAACATCATGGTATCCCATTATTCCGTCGGTCTATCGACGTTTCTTCGCAACAAACACGTCCGCCCAAATGCGGCTGCTGTTGTGGCAGACATCATGAGGACCTTCATTTTGCCTTCAGGCATGTGCAAAAACCACCAAAGTTGTGATATCTGTAAAGAAACAGAGACAACCCATCAGAGAATGAATTGACACAGAAACCAAAACAATCCGTACCGATAGTACATATACACTTAACCCATAGAGGGGCAAGGTGCGGTGGGCGACTTACCCGCTTGCACATGAGCAGGTCAAAGTCCCCCCTCTTACGTTCCCCCATACATGGCATAGACTGGCACCGAATTACAGCCTTCCTCCTTAAGAACATGTCCCCTATCCCTGCTACGCGCTACAAGTCACTGGACGGAATGCAACGGAAGGTAACTGTAATTTTAAAAAACTACGCAAGGTGCACCCTCGTTAAACACTGGACGCTCCGAAAAGAAAAACGTGCTCGACCCATTTTCATGATACAACCCATCCTGTTTTTCACTAGGTATTTGGGGCTAGTATGGGTGCAGTCTGCAGTAAACTGGAGATGATCCAGAACCATATGAAGAAGCTCCACACACCTATGTGACCCCGGAGTGAAGTCTCTTGTTGGGTGTATGACAATAGGGACTAAATAACCCCAGTGCCACTTCGTCTCTGGTACGCTGTCACCAGAAGATTCCTGTGACCGACTGGACCTTATACTGATTGTGAGTGAGACTCCCATACCCTGCTTGTTTCCTGGACTAAAATAAGAACAATTAACCATCATCCTGTCTAAAAGCCTAGGCTCGATAACACGTCAAGGCAGTCCTGGATATAACGGCCGCCCAGGCTCTCGGTATATAGTGGAATACCAGATCTTCCTCAATGATGTGACCCATGTTCTCTCGACAATTTCTCCACAACATCCTCTGTAACATGAAACGAAATGTGAATGATGAAATCCTGAGAGAAAAAAGAAAAGCTGCACTTGGAGCCTCCTTCCCACCGCGGATTGTGTGTATAAGTACGATTCATGGCTTCATAAAAATTGGTGCCCGTCTTGTAGTATCTTTCAGCAGCGGCCGTGCACCACTGGGTACTGTAGAGTGCCGGGCCCGGGGTCGCTGGTGGGGCCCACATATTGCTACATAAGGAATCAATGGATGGCGTGAGAGGGCTGTTTCAATGAAACCATAGTAAGGGGGCTCTATACATATAAATACCATGAGGGGCTGTATAAAGTAACCATGAGCGCGCTGTTTGCTGTATTACCCCTAAGGCACCAATAATACCACCACATCACATGTATAGCCTTTATATGACCCGTTTTATACATAAATCACCAATAAAACCTCTAACCCATAGAACCCTATGCTACAATAAAACCTGTATTTGACTGATTCCATAACTGACTGATCTCTGAATGACTGACCCAACATGTGCCTCGTCCTATATTTCGTTTTGATGACTTCAATATAAGTAACCCATTATCTTCGGCTTGATGGCTTTTGATCCAGGTGGCTTGTTCAAAATTGCTATGTAAGTCTGGCTCGGCTGTCCAGGATTCAATAATTGAGCCATAACCTCCTTATTCAACTTATCTGACTTGGGACTTGACTCTATGGTTATATAATGTGGATATATGACCTGTATATATATGACTGATTCCATATCAATTTCTAAAATCTTGTGTATGACTGACCAATCCTATAGCTAACAAATTGAGCGATTGACTGATCCTACATGATTGATATATATATATATATATATATATATATATATATATATGACTGATCCCACACCCTGATTGATCCTACAATATCTCCATATTCCCTGAACTACATCTGTAACAGCTTGCTACCTCCTGTATACCTATGTAATCACCATATAATACACTGGTACCCCTGTGTTGGCGGGCTCCTATGTATATGTACTTTGTACAAGGTCGGCTGGGGATATTGATTTCTTTCCCAGCAGTTTTTGCCGGTGACAGTTTCACACCCAGCTTCAATCATTCCCTATTTCCAGGTATCTCTCAGCGTCTCCTCCTCCTCTCGGCACTATGTTACACTTTGCAAACTTTCCATTTAAATGAGTATTTCTATCACAGCAGAATGTGTCTCCGAGGGTCTATGTAGGGTATAGACGCCAGTTGTGACATGTTGATAGCTGCACTTAGTGGGAAGATGTCGGCCGGATTATTAAGTGGGCGCCTGTCTTACTCCAAACACAATGACAAGTCAGGAATTCATGGTCAGAATACCGAGAGGATGTCTCATCCACTGCTCATCTACCTGAAGAGTCATATATAGGGTAGAAATCCTTTCCACCCCTTGTCACATTCACTTGTGAACAATTGAAGTATGTAACATTGTCTTAGGCATGAATTGCCAGACAAAAGCACAGATCACAAAAGTTATATCCAAAATTAGTGGATCAACAATTATGCTTGGATTTTGGGGCGTAATGGAGACCCCTTTCTGAATTAACCTTCCCTAAAGTGTATGTGATATTTCATTTTGTGACTAAATATAATGTAAACCCTGTAAGTCCACTTGGATACTAACTAATGGCTAGATTGGGACAAACATTCACAGTTGTCTCGAATTCCGTACATTCCCATCTATCATCATGGACTTGGTCAGATTTGGTCTTTGATTTGATACAATGGGGCACATTTACCTACCCGGTCCGGTCGCAATCCCCGATCCGGATGGCCCGACGAAGATCGTGCGCCCGAGATCCTGCATGTGTCGCTTTCCTGCTGAGGTCCGCCGGAGTTCACCTTCTTCTTTCCGGTGCATGTGAGTGAATGGCTTGTGGCACAATTTGCAATGTTAAATCCCGCTCATTGTCCAAATCCGTCGGATCGTCCGATAGCCCGCCCCCTGATTTGTGTCACGTGAAAGCCGGCGCCAAAATCCGATCACGTGCCCAAAAACCCCTTCTAGATGCGGCGCAACACATACATCGTCCGGAAACCTGCCGAAAATGCGGTCCGTGGACTCTTAGTAAATGAGCCCCAATATCTGATCACTCCTATATAGTATATGGCTGATTTTATAACTTACCGATCATATCCATGATTGATCTATGCCTTGTGATATATTTGTGGCAAGAACTCTTGGTAGGACGCCTATTGACCCAGGTGGCTTGCTCAGGTCTGCTCCCGGTTTGCTCTTTTGGTTGTTCAGCCACATCTTGCTTTTTTAGCAAATTAATTTGTGTAACTTTTTCTTGTGATTGAATTCTATGACTATACAACTTTCTTGCTGACTGAACCCACATTTGCTAATTGTGTAAGGTAAGAAAAAGCTGTATACCGTACGATACAGTAGATAACTTCTTGCATCCATCTTTGTACTTACGCCTTCACGGTGTACTATACATACATAAACGGAGAAGACTGAGTGTAGAGATTAGAGACGATTAATAGAGCATAAAATGGTAAATGATGCAGAAATAACATTTTAAATCTTAAGTGAAGTTTCGGGGCTTTTCATTTCATCGTCTCGCTGCCTTTGTGTTTGTAAATTGCAGTATCACCTGGCGGCGATTTCCACAGGACATGGAGCAGTGTTAATATTCAGAGCTGTGTGTGAAGGCAGAGCGGAGCGTTAGGTGAGCAGAGCCCACACATCAATGGAGCCTCATAAATTAAGAAAGATTGATTTCGCCTCACTGGAAGCTCCTCTTAAGCCAATCTGCTATCTCCCCTGAGTAACGGAGTGCAGTCCCTTTATAGAATGATAACACTAAATGTACCATAACCTGCAACGAGGCCAAAGGATGATGGCCCCAAACCTGAACTGACCAAACCACAAGTTTTGATGGCCCCCAAACCTGGCCATGCCAAACCATATAGTATGATAGTTCTCATCCTGTACCAACATTATGGGGCACACTTACTTACCCGGTCCATTCGCGTTCCAGCGACGACTTCTCGGACGAGCGTTCGGGTCTTCTGGCGATTCATGAAGGTCCTGCGCCCGATGTCCACCAGGTGTCGCTGCTGCGCCCAGGTCCGCCGAGTTGCGTCGGAGTTCACTGATCTCTTCCTGGTGCATGTGAGTATGGCCCGTGCGACCAATTTTTTGTTTTAAATGCGGCGGTTTTTCTGAAGCCGTCGGGTTTTCGTTTGGGCACGCCCCCCGATTTCCGTCACGTGCATGCCAGCGCCGATGCGCCACAATCCAATCGCGTGCGCCAAAAACCGGGGCAATTCAGCGAAATCTTTCCCGTAACACGTCGGGAAAACGCGAATCGGGCCCTTAGTAAATGTCCCCCTATATCTCAAAACTGGACTGGCCATGTGACTATAGTGGCTGCCCCTCAAGCTTGGACTTGCATAGTCTCACTTTTTCTCTGTGTTAAATGTTTTTTTTTTCATATCTCTTTTTGAGACATTTGTTACAAATGTAGTAAAAATGTCGCTCAAATGTTGCAAGTCAGTGCTTTCCATTTTCTAAGTTTTCCTTAAGTATGGTGTCGTCTGGAGTTTTTTGCGCCAAAAAAATGATAGATGTCATTTGTGACATTTAGCACATCTGGAATAGAAGATAAATGTGTATTACTACCGAAAAACAAATGCCCAGCGGCGCAAAAATTGCAATGCGCCAAAAAGTATCTCAAAAAAGAAAGAAAAAACAGGAAGAAAAATAAAGATAAATGACCCCCCTTGACTGTCCATGGTAAATAAGGTGGTAGACACAATCCTAACCAAACCTAATCATGATGTGTCGTAGTCTCAAACTTGATTGTCCAGGACACTAATATTGATCTAGTATTAGCCCAAAACCTGATTTGACCATGGCACAATGAATAATATATAGTAAGAATGGCACAGATTGTGAAAGCCTGAATAGATGATAGTCCCAGACCTGTACTAACAATGGTACAATGGTGGATAACTTCTAACCTAAACTGTAGCTCTCAACCAAGTTCCTGTAGAAGAAGTAGAGGTTTAATCCCCAAGACTCCTCTGAGCCCATGCAGTAGTTACGCAAATGACTATATACTTATCCTGAGTATCTGGAGATGTGAATGGGGATGTCCTGTAATAGACCTGATGTTAACATTCATTTATAGCGTTGGAAATATGATAGCGCTTCCCAATGGAACAGAAGGAAAAAATCTCTAGCTCTTTATTCTTTTCAGCAAAAAGAGAAGTTCTCAAGGTGTCCTTCCAACTTCACAAAACACAAAGAGATTGATCTCCACTCATGTTCCCCAGAGATGCCCAACTGAGCTGCTCCTTCCCCTTACACAAAGATAGTTGGGTCAGCCAGGGCAGGTACCGGGAGGCCTGCAGGAGTAACATATTTTTTAGGAGTTTGTATCAGCAAAAATCTAAAGATAGACCAAGACTAAGATGTTCTCAACCAGCCTTCAGTTATTTCGTACTAGAGATCCCAAAACTCTCCCCTTATCCACATGGTTCAGGTTTTCCTTTTTTTTTATTGGAGAAGATCGTAATACAGTCCAATCTACACTAATATGACTGTATTTCACATCAATGGGTTGTTTGTGAAGTCATTGGACTAGCCCAAAGAAGTATATGGAGACTTCAGATTGATGGAATCCATGTACTGTCCATTTTTGACTGACCTGATGTTGAAACACTAGAGAAAACATCTTCTTTTTTTGGTATTCGCATGAAGGGACCCCATTCTCAATGTGCTTCCTTGGTTTGACTCCCATGTGACTCCTTTAATTGTTGCCTTCATGACTTCCACTGGCTTCTGAATGTGACTTTGTTTACCTTCCATTGTGCATCCTCTGTGTGACTTCTCTATGACTCCTGTCCTGTATACGTCACCTCCAAGTCACTATGTCCTCAATGTCTTCTTCTGCTGCGTGTGAGTCCTCTCTGACTCTTTGTGTTACTTCTCCATGATTCCCCTATGGCTCTTCTGTTTGACTCCTTTCTGACCCTTTTCATTACTCTCTCTATGACTTCCGTAAGCTTCCGTATGTGACGGCTCTATGTTTATCTGACTTCTCTGTGGCTCCTCCATGTGACTTCTGTATCTAATGACTCCCGCTGGCTTCTGTCTGTGACTCCTCTAATGTTTAGCCTTTATAACTCCCCCTGTGAATCCTGTATGACTTCTGCCTGCTTCTGTGTCTGACTCCTCCATGACTTCCCCTTTTATTTGCTAATACCCTTCCCTTTTGCACCCCAGCATTGCTCGGCTTACACGCAGCGAGTGCCCTGACACTTCTGTGACTCCACTTTCTTCAGACTCAGCATTGTTACAGGCGACATGGGATGTTATATGGAGATAATTGCTTCTTTCCATCAGGCTTAGTATAGGACTTTCTATATGATCTGTGTGGATTTGAAGTAGGGAGGGGGAGTTCATCTCTCCGGCGATTGTGTATGGGGAGCACGAGCTCCGAGTAATCAGCGACAGGAGGAGCAGCAAAAACTCCCCAGTAAATAGAGAGAACTATTTGTCCTGTAGGAAAAGATTGGATGTTTCTCTGCTGATAGCAAAATATTCATTTCAGAAATCATTTCCAGAATATTCGCTGTAAACAGAACATATTTCAGACAATTGCGCTGGAATTAGAGGCTCCTCTGCTCCTTCGTCTTATAGCACAATCCTTACCTGGTGATTACTGGGCCCCGAGTGAATAGCATAGAGATACAGATGGATGAGGAGAGGAGAGGGGGTGTGGAGGTGATTGAGGATGGCATCAGGGGTTGATAGGAGCAGCTATGTGGGGACCTGGACTGGAGGATCTAATAAAGAGAGCTAAAACTGTTCTCCGACACTGGGAAAACATAGGAAACACTTATGGAGACATCAACTTGACAGCCAGCATAGATAACATATTCTATATATTTCATCCTCAGAGATAAGATATGACCTGACGATCTATTCCAGATATCACCCACATACATCAACTTTATTTTTTTTTAAATCGATTCATTAAAAAAACGGGAAGAGTTTGCACATACCCCATTACATCTGGGGACAGGGCAAGTGGAATTTATAAATTGCTACAATCCTGTCAAATTTGGGAGATTTAGAAACTTTGGGCTGAACTGAGGGTTAACAACCTCTTCTTTAATTCTTTTCATGGACAATGGAGGAAAATTTTGAAAAACTTTTTACGATACGATTCTTAGATCAGGGTCCAAACGGACTTGAACTAAAATATTACAGGATCATGGGTAACGCAGTGCAAATGCCCCCTCCATCCACTATTAAAATAAATTAAAACTAAGCTTACATTTAGAAGGAGACTTTAAAGTCCAAGTTGTTTTTTTGGGCACAAAATGGAGCACTTTTCCGATGCATCTAATTTTCCGGCTCGTTTTGTGGCACAATTTTTGGCACAAAATTAGACCAGCTAAAACCCGTTTTAGGGAGTTCTAATTCACCTTCATGAATGCGGAGACAGTTCTCATCCTTTTTGTTTGTTCGCCAATTCATTGATCCCTTGAGCCACAAACTAACATCCCACTGAAAATTATAACTTCCTGCGCCACCCTGCACACAAATTGATAAATGGCTGCCATAATTAATACATCCAGGCCTTAAAAACAAAACAGACCACCAAAACCCATACCGAATTAAAAGAAATTCTAAATTGCAATTGCTAATAAGGCAAAATAGACTAATACAGATCCCAAGCCCCAAATATATCACTACTAGCCCCAGTGTGCAGCCATCGGCACCTTCCCAGGATCTTCACCATTTATGGGGTTACCTGCTGCTTGCTATTGCTGTATAGTAGAGGTCAGTATCTCCTCTTAAGGCTATATTCACAGTATGGTTTATCTATAAGTCAGCATTACTTGGGAGGATTATACTCTTATGTATATATAACCATACTGCTGAATATGTTGGTAATTGGAGGGTGAATGGTGCCCTCAGGCTATGTTTGACAGAACCGACAGAAGAAATCTGCACTATACACAGGATTTACACTATAAATATATTCGATGTATTCACCCTCACAGATCGGACATGCCCAATTGCTTCTATAGAGAAAATCAATATCATATAAAAAGCCCTATAAATGTCTTATAGGATGTTATCATATACAACCTCTAGAAACCTCTGTATGACTAATAGCGGTAATATTAGAGCATTTGCTCTTATCCTCTCAAGACTTTTGTTGTGTTATTATTCATTGACTGTGACTTCTGCCGATTTATTACCTAGGATTTTACATAGGTACATAGTGAGATGCTCCCCTGCCAGTCGCGGGGTAATCTTCCTTACCGGGAGGACATGTCTCGCTCCTGCAGCTCTCGCCACTCTCTCGGATTCAGGTTTTTTCATTTGCTGAACTAACAAGATTTCTGTGCGGGGACCAGGAGTAAATATTGACTTTTGTACTTTGTGGAAATATCTCTTTTTATTCTCGTGATCAGGTAGCGAAGAAATAAGTAAAGATAGTAAGACAGGAGGTGTATTTAACCGGTTGTGAATCAGAAATAATCATCATACAGGAGGGTGATAGTCCTGTGGAGTCAATGGTGTTGATAATTTCCATTTACACGCGTGGCTATCATCCACGGATCTAATTATCAATAAATCTCACAGTGGTGAAGAGACTTGATTTAGAGATGATATTATTGTACAATGCACCAAGGCAAAAAAAAATTCTACAGTGAATTCCCGGATTAATAATAAGACTGCCACACTAAAGTGGAGACTGTCTTGCTAAAGAAGAGACTACCCTGCTAAAAAAAGAGTACCCAACTAAATAGTATAGTGACCTGCTAAAGAATAGACTTAACTTAAGAGTAGATGACAGACAAAAAGAAGTCTGTCCCAAAAAAATTAAGACTTTCCCACAAAGAGAAGACTGTGATGATAAATAAGAGACTGTCCCGATAAGAAAAGAGTGCACAACCAAACAGAATGCTGCCCCTCTAAAGATAAGATCACACTATTAAAGACTGCTGCCCAAAAAGAAGACCTTCCCAAGAAAAGTAAGACTTCCTCACAAAGAGAAAACTGCCCAGCTTAGAAATGAGTGCACAGCTAAAGAGAATAGTGTCATGCTAAAGAGAACACTACCCCATGTCATTTAAGGTCACACTATTAAAGACTGCCGCCCCAAAAAGAAGACCATCCCAAGAAAAGTAAGATTTCCTCCCTAAGGGAATAATTTTATTATAAAGAAGAGACTGCAATTCTAGCAAAAGTTGTCCAACTAAAGAGAATATACATCTTGTACAGAAGAGACTACCCAACGACAGATAAGATCACACCATTAAAGACTTCCAACCCAAAAGAAGACCGTTACAAGAAATATAAAACTTCCTCGCTAAGAGTTAAAGAAGAGACCTACCTGCTAAAGAAAATATTGCCCCACTAAATAAAGGACTTCATAAATGAAGTTAAGTTATTGCCCTAACCAATTAAAGAGAAGACTGTCCTACTAAAGATACAACAACCCCACTAAAAAGAAGACTACTACAGAAGGATCTGCCTGCTAAAGAGAAGGTTATTTTAACAAAGTACAAAGTTCCTCTGTAAAACCAAGACTGCCCCGAGAAAGAGAATATCCCTCCCTTAAAGTCTCACTAAAGATAAGACTAACTTGACAAATAAGAGACTGCCCTATTAAAGAAAAGACTCCATGACTAAAGGTATATACCGGCCAAAGAACAGATTGCCCACACTAAACAGAAGTGTGTATCAATAAAGGAAAGACGGCCCCTTTATAGAGAAGGCTCGTACCCCCTGAAGAAGCTTGGTCGAAACGCGCGTTGGGGAGTCCGGGAGGCAGCCACAGACAGCATACAATGGGTAGGACACTTGTCTGTTACTTTATATTGATATGCTTATTATATAACCTACCAATATACCCTAGTATGTAGTCATGCCGTCTTTTGTCTCACTGGACCTTTTGTTTTGGATTTCCTTTGCATAAAATTCACTGGTTACATCTTTTTAACAGTAAAAACCAATAGAAGAAAAGGAGCCTCATAGAGTATCACTATAGCTCTCAACAAAAAACACAATCAATGACCCTTTTCCTTTTTGGGTCATCTTTTTAACAGTGTATGAAAGTACAATTCTGTGTTGTCTTGTGTCAAAAATAAAGATTTGTATGTATTGATTTTATATGAACGCTGTAACTCCGTTTCTTTTGTGGCAATACCCTTTTTAGAGAAGGCCTAGGAGGAGATTTCTTTAAGAGGCTGAGACTGTATTAGTGATAAGACTTTCCCGGCCAAACGTTAGACTGTCTCACTAAGGATACATGTACAATACCATATTTTGGCCATGATTTGTCCACACCAGATCAAGGCCACGATAGAGGTCTATGGTACCGAGTCACGGAAAGGCGTGCACACTGTGGCTTTCTATGGGGAGGGGAAAGGTGAGGCGTCCTTCCCCCCACCTCTCTTCTGCACCTGGACGTGTGCTAGACGTGAATACACAGTTGTGCTCATGTAGTCTAAAGAGGAATCTACTGGTTGAATAGAGAACTACACAAAAAGTAAAGAGCTCCCAATATCTATATGAGCTGAATCCCCATATCTTTGGACTGTGGGGACTTAGCAGAATAACCCTAGGCTTGTTAAAAAAAATCCCCACCATAATCAATCTTTAAAGGAGACCACACCATAACTTGTTGTGGGTATGTGGGCAGGCCACAGCATTTATTTAAAGAGAAAAACTTATTAATTAATTGAATAACTTGAAAAAAGTGCAAAAATCGGAAGTTGAACAAAAAAATCATGCCCATTCGGGTCCTACGTTTCTTCGGAACAAAAAACCTTCGCCCAAATGGCGGCTGCTGTTGGGCAGACATCATGAGGGCACCTTCATTTTGCCTTCAGGCATGTGCAAAAACCACCAAAGTTGTGATATCTGTAAAGAAACAGAGAACAACCATCAGAGAATGAATTGACACAGACAAAAACCACCTGTAAATAAACTTAACCTGAGGGCAGGGTGGGTGGGCGACTTCACACCGCTTGGTCCTGATGGCAGAAGGAAAGAGACCCCTCCACGTGCCCCCATAACTCATAAAGAACCTGGGCACCGTACACCCCTCCTTTAAGAAATGGGCCAATCGCTGCCTTCCGACTTTTTAAAACTGAAATACAACCCCCCCACAGTCCTCTGTTTTTTCACTAGGTAATTTGGGGCTAGTGATGGTGTCAGTCTGCATAAACCTGGAGATGATCCAAGAACCAATTATGAAGAAGTCCACACCCAGTATGTGACCCCGGAGTAAGTCTCTTTGTTGGGGTATGAAGCAATAGGGACTAAATAACCCCAGTGCACTTCAGTCTCTGTACGCTGCACAGAAGATCCTGTGACCCTGTGATCCTTATACTGATGTATGGAGTGAGACTCCTTCACTGCTTGTTTCCTGGATAAAAATAAGACAAGTAATCTCATTCCTGTCTAGAAACCGGTCTGATAACACTCGCTCTGGTATATAACGGCCGCCCCATGGCTTCTGAGTGATAAGTGGATATACCAGATCTTCTCAAGATGTGACCCAGTTCTCCGACAATTTCTCCACACTCCTCTGTAACAATGAAACAAATGAGATTGAAAATCCTCAGAGAAAAAATAAAAAGCTGCACTTGGGAGCCTTCCCACCCGGATTGTTGTAATACGTTCATGGCTTCAGTAAAATTGGTGCCCTCTTTCAGTATCTTTCCAGCAGGGCCGGCGCCAGCACTGGGTACTGGAAAGTGCCGGGGCCCGGGGCTGCTGGTGGGGCCCACATAAGGTTGTACATAAGGAATCCATGAGGGTGAGAGGGGCTGTTTCTAATGAAACCATAGGTAAGGGGGGCTCTATACATATAATAACCATGAGGGGCTGTATATAAAGTAACCATGAGGCGGCTGTTTGGGATGATAAACTAGGGAATATTTTAGGGAACAGGAGACTGTTTAGTTTCTGAATTTTTAATGCTGCCACATGAGTTCACTGCAAAGGGGCCCACTGAGGCTCTGTCACCCAGGGGCCTACTGAAATCTGGAGCCAATCCTGCTTTCATGTACTATTGATTCTGATATTGATGTAGTAGTTCCCCCTTTGCATACCATCCCTTACTGGAATCCAACTTTGTGTCTGTCTGTAGCCCACTGTAACATCTCCTCGGTTAATAGTGCCTACAACATAGTAATAGTGCCCTCTTATTTCTTCTACATAGTCATATTCATGACCTAATCTATCTTCTGTCTGAGGCGTCCTATAAGACGGCACCTCCTCTGCCCAATCCAGTAGTAATATATAAGGTTATTCTTTTAGTAAGTGGGTTCTCCATGCTGACATGAGGTGCGAAGAGACACAGAGTCTGGTCCTACTTTGTGGCAGGTGACTGCACCCCTTATGCTGCCCAGATTTTGCTGCAGGTGGTGCTGTCTGAGGCAAGAGGCTCAACTGACCTTATGTCTGGCGCAACCCTTGTTCTTGTGGTCCGTTAGTTGCGCTAATGCTGTTATAGTGTCCCACATGGGAAATGTGTCTGCTTTTAAGTCTGCCTTCAGTAATTCCGCTCCCAACACAGTAAAAATACTGTGGTCCTACAGTGCCTTCGTAGTAGACCAGCTTAGTACACTAAGGACGCTTGAGGATCCTTC
The DNA here is from genome assembly GCA_019512145.1 of Engystomops pustulosus. NCBI lineage: Eukaryota > Metazoa > Chordata > Amphibia > Anura > Leptodactylidae > Engystomops > Engystomops pustulosus. The sequence goes on from CM033646.1 coordinate 158,682,150, forward strand.
ACATTGATGGTGTCATTAAGTGATTGTACAGCTATGAACAATGGAGCAGTCCTTCCAACCTATGCATTTTTGGTTTCTTGTACCTTCACTACAGTATCCAAGATAGGATCAGAAATATTGCCAGAATATGGTCAGCACATGAGGCATGGGACATGTAGAGTGACGTATCATATCCATATTGTTGATCCAATACTATACCGTCTTAAATTGCTCTCTCCCAGAAATCGGAATGTGGAATATCCCAAGACATCATAGGCCATCGATTTCTTGCCTTATGTAGAGGAAGCTTGCGGTCTACTCTGAGGGTATTGGGGCACTGCGGCACCGGTAGGCTGCCCTATTATTAGCGGATGAGCGCCAGGATTAAGGTCAGTCTCGGAAATCAGAAATTCACTGATGGAAGGCGAACAGCAGCTTTTCACAAGTGCAGGAGGGGGAGGCACAAATCCCTGGCTGTTCTGTGTGTTGTGCCAACAGTTGCGTGTAAAGCGTCGCCCATGCAAGAGGAATAGCGTGTCAAGCTTCCCCCAGGGCCCCCGTATCATGTCTGGTTACTTCTCTCTTCGCACACACACAGCGCAGCACTCCATTAGCTGAAGCTTCCTCTGCCAGTCCTCTCAGGTCAGCCAAATCAAGTGCACATAACACTGACATAGATTTCTGCTCACTTATTACAGGAACACCGCGGGCGTCTCCAGCAGAAGCAGCTTCCTAATGGCTCCTCTATTACCTACATCCACCTGTGCATGGCGCTCACTTCCAACATCTCTGAGAAGTGGGAAAGCTCCTATAAATTCTATATAGAGTGTAACAAAGAGCATGGAACCCACCAGAGAAATCCGTGAGTGTGTGGAAAATAAAGCTGAACACGCCATCATACCTGAATGGAGACGGGGGGCCCTATAGGCGAAATTCTAGAAAAGGTCATCTGCTGCCAATTCATCATGCATCACATCCAACCTTTGTAGGTCCATGTAAAATAAATACTGAGGGGCACTATTCCTATATATAATACACATCCCAAAATTCGGGTTCTTGCCAGAGATCCGGAATGGAGCCAGACAGCATATACAAAAATGGTGGTGCTCAATGTATGGCAGTCCCCGGGTTACATACAAGATAGGGTCTGTAGGTTTGTTCTTAAGTTGAGTTTGTATGTAAGTCGGAACTGTATATTTTATCGTTGTAATCCCAGCCAGAACTTTATTGGTCTCTGCGACAATTGGATTTTAAAAATGTTGGGTTGTCATAAGAATCAATATTAACACTAAAGCTTCATTACAGACACCTGTGATAACTGTTATAGCTGATTATTGTAGCCTAGGACTAAAGCACAGAAAATTACCAATATCCAGAGGTCCGTTTGTAACTAGGGGTCGTATGTAAGTCGAGTGTTCTTAAGTAGGGGACCGCCTGTAGACAAGTCTATTCAATATGGGGCAGTAGAAAACAATATGTGGCACTCACCAATACAATTTAATTGTCCTTAATTTCATTTCTTTTTAAAAATATCAGCAGATATGCAGGGTGGGAGCATGGGGCAGACGGGATGAGCAACCTGGTCTGCCCCCTGCTCCGACCCTGAATGTCTTTTTTAGAAAGAAATTAAATAAAGGACCTATAAAGTTTTATTGGTCAGTGCCACATTCTGTTCCCAACTTTCTTAGGGAAAAATTCAGATCCCATCCCTTCCTGAAGAGCGGGGAGGGCTCTGATTTGCTGTGGATATCGATAACAGATGCCACGTATCAGGTCCACACACACATATGAAAGGTCATAGGTGGTTCTGCTTAGACCTTATCTTTGTAGATTGATTGATTTCTTTTCTTTTATATAAATAAAAAACCAAAAAAATTACAGATAATATATATGAAATATCTATCCATCAACATTCAAAAAGATTATTATAAAATTATAACATCTTTCATGAATTAATTCATTTTATTTTCAGTAACACCTCTGCCCTATCCCTTAATTTTTTCACTTTATATTATCTTCTTCTGTCTTTTGGCCCAGATTACTTTGTTTCTACTAATCTATATATATGGCCCACATTTGTCAAAAACAGTGCAGTATGTACTAGGTGCAGTTTGTTTGTGTAGTGTGCAGGGGGCGCCAGATTCAGGATTTCTGGTGCATGTTTTTCATGGATCTGGTGCCCCCTGCACTGCTCCAACTTTTTTTTTGTTGCACTTTTAACAAGGGGCGTGCAACACAATTCTGTCGGACTCTGCATGATTAATGTGGCGCACGGTCTGACTGTGAACCGGAACACTCCTGTGCAGAATATTGGGGGTCATTTACTAAGGGCCCGATTCGCGTTTTCCCGACGTGTTACCCGAATATTTCCGATTTGCACCGATTGTACCTGAATTGCCCCGGGATTTTGGCGCACGCGATCGGATTGTGGCGCATCGGCGCTGGCATGCACGCGATGGAAATCGGGGGGCGTGGCCGAATGAAAACCCAACGGATTCGGAAAAACCGCCGCATTTAAAAATAAAATTGTGTCGCGAAAATTTCACTCACCTTCATCCAGGATAGGCCGGTGTATTTCGAGGCATTCCAGCGGACTTCAGCGCAGCAGCGCCACCTGGTGGATGGCGGAGGAACTACCATCATAAATCCTGGCCGGACCTGAATCCAGCGCAGAGAACGCGCGGCTGGATCGCGAACGGACCGGGTAAGTAAATCTCCCCCTTTATGTGCAAGCAGCTCGCCCTGAAAAGAACTTGCAAAGTCCGACAGAAAACTGGCGCAGGGGCTTTAATAGATCTGGGCTTATGTGTCCATGCTTTCCGAATTCATATAAATTTTATTAACTTCATGATATTCTACCAACCACAGAAGATTTGTTGTTTCATCCGTAGCCCGGATTGTAGGAGATCTTGGATTTTTCCAATGATATAAAATAACCTTTATTACTACCAAGAAATACCTTCATAATAGTTCATGCATTCGGCTCTACACCCACTTTACCGATTTTGGTACCCAATACACAAGCCTTTGGGTCAATCGCTATACAACATTCAAATATCTTTTGCAATCTATCAACAACTTCTACCCAATATTGATATAACTTTGGGCTCCTCCATAGTATATATATTATATAGTGTAAGATATATCTGAGTTTCCCATCACTCCTAGGGCATTTTTCATTGCTTTTCTTTCTAAAACGATTCAATAGTTTTGCTTTATAAAATGCTGACTGTATAAATAAAAATTGGGAAACAGTATATGAAAGAATTTTCATCTCTTTTTAAAAAAAATAATTTTTAAGGTATTAACCCATTCATCTGATAGAACTGATAGATCTTTTATTCCCCACCCCCATGGATCTATTTAAGGCTGTAAACAAGGGATACATTTTTTTCTTAAAATCATTTTCAAGCAGTACCTGCATCTGATTTCGGCATAAAAAACACCCTTAAATCTTAATCTCCCACATGAATCCTCGAAGGATGTTATTTGCCCCTTTTCTATAATTTAGTGCACATAAGGTAAACCTCTCTCATGCTTTATATTTGAATATCCCCAAAATTGAGTCTCCTTAATAAATCCTGTGCAATTTCAATGTTACTTTTACCTTCTCCAATACCCAATAAGCAAGTGTAAAAAATGGGAACTTGTTCAAGTAGACACCCAATTATTATAAACCTTTTAATAATTATATTTATTGCAAAAAACATAGGGTGGGAATTTGTTAAAGGGAACCTGTCACCAGGGACCTCATTTTCACTAAAGACAGGTTGCAGAAGCTTATTACACCTGCAGTGCAAATCTGCCTCTCTGCCTTTTCTAAGCATTTGCATTACAATATAATTGTGTGTTATAACTTACCTTGCATCCTGACAAAATCCGGGGATAGTCACAGAGGCTGGACTTTGGTTTAGATGCATTTAAAAAAAAAACAACATGTGCCTTATCTGTGTTACTCACTCCTCAGAGCTTGGCCCCCACCTTTGTGCTCCTGTACAGCTCCTCCTCCTGCTCCTTCTCAGAGATCACAGCCTGGTGTGATGACATCAGTGGGGGAGGGACAAACTGTACAGGAGCACAAAGATGGAGGCAGCCTGCAGCTCAGACAAGTCACATGTTGTTTTTTGAAATGCATCCAAACCAAAGTCCAGCCCCTGTGACTACCCCAGGATTTTGTCAGGATGCAAGAGTAAGTTATACAATTATATAGTAATGCAAATGCTTAGAAAAGGCAGAGAGCCGTTTTTGCACTGCAGGTGTCATGGGCTTTTACAATCTGTCTTTAGTGAAAATGAGGTCCCTGGTGAGCGGTTCCCTTTAAGATCTGATAAGACCAATTTAGACCTGATAACAAAACTCCTGTCTTATTTTATGGATAAGGGGATTTACATTGTGAACCAAAAAAGTTTTCCATGTAACCAAATACCTAAAATGTTCTACAACCAATCAAAATGGAACAGTCTTACAAAAGTGAATTTGTTATCCAAAATACGTGCCATAGATTTCGATCAAGTCAATTACATGATCATATCTTCTGACTGATGGATCTCTTCTTATGGGTGCCCGAATTTGGGGTTATGAAGTGGACGTTTAACCATTCAGCACCCAATATACTAAATAGAGGACACATGAGGGTAGTAGTGGGACCCCAACTGACCCCACCTGTCAGCAAGTTATACTCTTGGATAGGGGAAAACTTGCTTCGCCATTTGATGTGACTGGACAACCCCTTTAAGTACACTTTTCCATGAAAAGTGTGCATTGAGTTACAAGTAAATGTAATGTGTTGCATGTAATACAGGAAATGAATGCTGGGTCCAAGTGGTTGCTACCAGAACATTTTTAATAATACTATAGCCCAGTTCTATATATGTACAGTATATTGTGGTTATTGTGGTTGTGGAATCGGGTCTTCCGATGATTCACTAAGGTTGTGCGCCCGATGTCCACCAGGTGTTGCTGCTGCGCCGAGGTCCGACGGCCAAGCTCCCCTGATTTCTGTTGCGTGAAAGCCAGCGTGTTTGCACCAAAATCCGATCGCGTGCACCAAAATCCCGGCGGAATACGGCGCAAAACGGGAAAATTCAGGCAACCCAATGAAAGTGCGGCCGCGGAGCCCTTAGTAAATGAGCCCCATTGTGTATTTATATAAATGAGTATTTCTACATAAAGTATATAATGATATTGTTTACATAAGAAGAATATATTACACTTATTTACGTATACAGTATAGAATTGAATCCAAATCTAATTTATTGATACTGTTTACATTTACAATATACAGGCAGTCTTTACATTAGCAGTATATAGTTGAATTATTCATATGAATGTTAGATTGGTATTTATGTTCTGTATGCAGTAGATGGTGATACTGTTTAAAATGAGCAGTTTATAGCGGATTTGTTAATGAGCACAACAAATAATTTCATTATTTAAGTGTACATTGTTGCAGTATTTAAAGAAACTCTACCACCAGGATGAAGGATCGTAAATCAAGCACACTGACATACTGTCAGGATCAGTGGATCCTCTGGACCACCGCGGGAGATGGAACTAGCTGACACCTGGGACCAGAGTCTAAGTGGCTCCTGGTTTCCACCAGAGCCCGCCGCAAAGCGGGTTGGACTTGCTGCGGCAGGATACCACCAGGTTGTTTCACAGGTGCGACTAGCCCGCGGTGGCGGCCGAGGTCGAGGTACCTTAGCAGAAGACAGTCTCGTAGTCAGGTCCAGGCTCAGGATCAGGGCAGGCGGCAGAGATGCAAGGTCAAGTCCAAATCCGGGGTCAGCAATGGGAGGTCCAGGCAGGTGGGAACGGGAACACAGGCACACAGCAACACGGAGGAACTCGGGTAACACAGGACACAGGAGCGGGAATACACAGGAACGCAGGAATAATCACCAGGAAGCTTTTTCTTAGGCTGTGAGGCACAAAGATCCGGGAGGGGACACAGGAATTCTCAAAGGTGAGGTATACAGCCAGTGCACCAATTAGCGGTGCGCTGGCCCTTTTAATTTTCAGCAGGAGCCGCATGCACAGCAGTCCGGGGAAGAGCAGGATCCGGGAGAGGTGAGTGAAGTGGCCAGGCTGCAGAGGGGACACACGAAGGAGCACGGATGCGCCCACGATCCGAGACAGGGATCGCGGGGGCACCCGTGACACATACTGGCATCTTTGCCCCCTCTGGCACTCTTCTTTTAGCTCCTTATGCTCTTGTTTTCACAAAATAAGGCCTTAAAAATTATGCAAAGGAGCCTTAGTCCAGGTTTTAATTAACAGCTATGAAGCCCAGAGCCCCTCAGGCTGATTTGCATAATTCTTTAATTTGTTCTTTTGTAAAAACAAGGTCACACAATGCTAAAAGAAGAGCAGACCCTGCCAGAAGGGCACTTACCTGCATGTTAGTGTGCTTGGTTTACAACCCTTCATCCTGGTAGGTTTCACTTAAGTTAAGTATTTGTGTTAAGTTACTAGTCTAATTTAAGTGTATGGTCTAGTCTCGTTATTTGTATCTATTACATGTTAGTCTTGCTTACCCTTTATTACCTGTATTGTATGCAAGCTTTATTTCTATGCTTTTTTATGAAAGCACTCACTTCAGATATATATTTTATAAGTATATAACTGTATTTTTTTTTAGAAAAATATTCACCTTTTTACATCTGCATTATATGTTGTACTATATATTTAGCACTACCCTGATATTTGGATATTGCTTACTCTTCTATTTGCACACGGCATGACTCTTTGCTCTCTGTTGTGTATGGTTATATTATTTCCAGTCTATAGTATTATTCGCCTTTTTCCAGCGGGTCCCTACGCTCTCCCTGCTGTATTTCTTCTATACTTCACAAGCTGTGATCATTCAGCTCTTGTACGTGGCCGCTGTATACATCTCAAACATAACATTACACTCTCATGTAGTCATTCTGTGGAATTTACTGATGTAGGAAATACTTGGGAAATGTACTTCGGGAACGTCGAGAAGTACTTGGTTTATGTCAGTGATAATTGAAAACTAACTCCAAACCTGCTTTGTTTAGTATAGATGTAGGATTGGTCCTCAGAGCTGATACCTCCGGTAGGCCTTAGGTATACACGGCCTGTAATGTATAGAGTAGTACCATGTAATGCATGCTACATACAACCAGGGGCGTAACAATAGGGGGTGCAGAGGTTGCGTTCGCACCCGGGCCCAAGAGGTTTAGGGGGCCCTTATGGTGTCACTTTCCCATATGAGAAGACTATTACTATAAACCGTACATTATAGTCGGGGGCCTGGCACAGACTTTACACTGGGGCCCATCAGCTTCTAGTTACACCACTGCATACAACCATCACCATCTCAGATTCAATAGGACAGTCCTAGATGTTAGGTAGCATCCCAGGTGGAACGTGGGGGCAATTGCCTCTCTACCAGGGGCGGATTAAGACTTCTCCTGTATGAATATTATAGCCCCTACAAGTCCGTAAATCACTTCCTACTATAATACTTGAATCAGCTTTTTAGAGAATGGAGGATGCGTAGAGGACCTTCAAAGGTCCTGAAATGACTCTTAGGTACATGTGTATTAAGAGCAGGAACAGATGTATAAGGATTTCATGGATGAAGGGTGATTTGGATGGGCATGGGCCCTAGAAGGCTTGGGCCCCGGGCTACCGCCCAAACCACCTATGTTATATAGCGCAGTATAGTGTGTTATGTATAATGTTATGCATTGTGTAAGGTACATGTTGGGAAATGTAAGTATCCGTATGGGTGGGATAAGGATATAGTTTCATCTGTAGCAGTGAATCATAGGATTAGACTGTGGTATCCCCATTATGAAGCAATGTGGGGGTCAGGTGTCATGTGTAGGAAATTCCGTGACTGTGCTACGCTCCTGGCAGATGGGTTAAACGCTGCGACAGAGGGGAGCGTCTCCCTCATGAAAGAAACATCAGTGTTAATTGAATCAGAAGTAGCAAGGCAGCCGCACGCTACCTCATGTATACTTTATACAGTGTCAGAGAGATGGCCGGGAAGGCAAGAGCGTAATGAAGGCCCAACAATCTCTGTACTGAACCTTACGTTGGCCTATAAGGAATATCCAGAGGATCCTGCATTGCTGTAGTTTTCTCTTTTGACATTCAGATGTGAATAAGGGTCTGGAGCATTAGAAATGATCTCAATTATTCCACCCTGGTGAGGTTTTAGGTTTGTGCAAGAGTAGGGAGTGAATGGAGGCTGTTTCTGGTCAAAGCCGATATCAACAACTTTTCACGAGATTCTTAATTTTGAAGCTTTATTTCAAGATCCTTGGCCAATGAAAAACCTATAACGGACCCACCTGCCATAATACTGGTGATGAACCGGGGCAACAATGACCTATTCATCTCCTATAACCTTAACTTTTTTGGACAACTCTTAAAAGTCCATAGGGACAAATAAATTGAGTGACATTGAGCATCGGGTGACATCTAGAACGCTGAAGGTCATTCAATCTTCAACATCACATGATCATAAGCAGTTTTTGGACTATGTAGAGGGTCCCACCATGGGTCTGTACTGTAACCCAATAAGAGATCCAACATTTGGAGACTAATATTGGGGTCAATGAAATGTTGGAATCGAGAATAATTTTTTCTGGTGGGTCAAAGGAAACCTAATCCAATAATGATCGCGACGGTCTTCACCAAATTTATCAGTTGTGAAGAAAATGAAGAATATGTGCAGATTATTACCCTGAGACCCCTTTCCCCTCGCCAAAGGTGTTGCTAACCCCTCTATCTTCATCGAAATAAAAAGCATATGGCTACAAATTCCTATCATAACTTTTTAGCTGCCCCCGATTTCATTGTGGGATGTGGTCCCAGCTCAGGGACTGTTAGGGTTAAGTGCGTGCTACTCGGGCTGGTAAAGAGCCGCTCGTACTCGCTGCCTGCTGTGCTGCTGAGAGGATCGCACTGTGCAGAGCATTGATCTGTTTGCATGTTTCCGTGACAGGATTTTCGTGCCTGGATGGCGTGTGGCATTTATTCTATTCCTGTCAACCTTGTGAGAGTTGACATGACGATGATGGCGTGCTGGGATCTCGGTGACTTGGAAGCAGAGGGGAGATGAATGGGACGGTGGTGGGGGGTGATGTTTGTTGACTTGTAGGTGCCAGAATTGTGTAAGCTCACTGACCTGGCATGCCCATTGATTTGCTGCGCCCTGCATCCACTCCGAGAACTGACGGGGTGATTAAAAGGGTCTTTAGAGATAAAAAAATATTGGGAAGCTAAAATCCATAAACAGTCTCAGGCTGAAAGGATGAACGGGCAAGTCCTGTGCTGAAACTTTCTCATCTCCATCCTGCATCCTGGTGTCACTGTGCTGATATCATGTGCTGAGTGATGATAAAGTCATTTCTCAATAAACCTCCAGTACATTTATTTAATTGTTTTATAGGAAATCTATTGTATCACTTGGCCGTATTTTGGCATCACCCTAGAACCTGCACCCACAGCCCCATTTAATGGGAACACTTTGGAAGTATAATTCATATATATACTTCATAAACATACTGTAGAACATTACTTATCTGATAACACTATGTAGTGCCCTTATAATGGTAGACTACAATGCACTCACAAAACCCCAAGCCTGTAATAATCAGTAACACCGCACCCCCCCTCCCCCACCCTTCATGTCCCACTGGCGTGAAGGTGGCAGATTGGGGAAAATAATCGCAAGTGCTAGCAATAAGCTAGCATTTGCAATTATTGCAGAGCTTCTACGACACTGAATAATACAGTGAGTAATATAATATATACAAAATATATTAATTATATAATATATGAGGTTGGTTCAATAAGTACACGTGTTAGAAATGGAGACACCATTTAAAAAAAAAAAAATATATATATATATATTTTTTTTTTTCAACATAGCCCCCTTTTAGAAAGATACACTTCTCCCAACGTTCCTGCCATTTTTTTAACCCCTCAAAAAAATAGGATTTGTTGAACTTTCCAAAATACACCTCTTTCTCGGTGATGACTTCCTCGTTTGAGCTAAAAAATTTTCCCGTGAACCATTTCTTCAAGTTAGGAAACAAGAAAAAGTTGCAGGGAGCCAGATCGGGTGAATACAGGGGGTGCAGCAGCAATTAATAAAGCAATTCATGCAGTTTGGCGGCGACAACTCCGGATGAATGTGCTGGTGCGTTATCGTGTTGAAACAGCACCTTCATTTTCGCGGCCGTGTCTCCTTCAATTTTTTGTCAAAGCGGTCCAATAACTCACTGTAGTATTGTCCAGTGATCGTTCATGCTTTTTCAAAAAAATCCATGAGGATTGCATCCCAAAAAAGCATCGCCATGACCTTTCCGGCTGATGGGACCGTCTTCGCCTTCTTTGGAGCAGATTCACCGGGAGAAATCCATTGTTTTGATTGCTGCTTAGTTTCTGGTGTGTAATGATGAATCCAGGTTTTATCAACGGTGACAACTCGACGCAAAAACTTCTTCGGATCTCGCTTAAATTGCTCCAAACGCTGCTTTGAAGTTATCAGCCGCATCCGCTTGTTGTCCACCATGAGCAATCGCGGCACCCATTGGGCTGACAATTTTTTCATTGTCAACTTGTCATGTAAAATAATCAATTGCCGTTCTGGTCGACACACCTACCACGTCGGCCTCTGCTACTTCGCACACTTTCGTTCGGCGATCAGCGAGTATCATGTCGGGACTTTTTGAATTATTTCCTCGGTAACCACGTCTGCCGGGCGTCCTGGTCGCTCCTCATCAAAAACAGATGTTCGCCCATGTTTAGATTCGTTGAACCAATATCTAACTGTGGTCATAGATGGCGAAGTGTCCCCATAAACAGCATCCAACTCTTCTTTTATCTTCTCTTATTTTTTCCCATCCAAAAACAAAAAGCAAATTACTGATTGATACTGCTCTTTTTCCATCCTAGCGAATATCACGAAACACGTCTTACTCACATGGCTGCCAAATCCAAACTAACCAATCAATCAGTCTGTAATTTGTTTTGCCGTCATTTGATAGATGGCAGCACACGATGATAACACCAACTTCCCTCAGGAACACCCTCTATCATCAAACACGGGTACTTATTAAACCACCCTCATATATATATAATATAATGGGTAATGAATATATAACCCTCTAATTTATACCCCCCCCCCCCCCCCCGTAATTTAATTAACCACTTAACGCTGTTAACAATGTATGAAGAGGGCTCACGAGGTTGCTGTGCACCATGAGATGTACTATCAAGGTCACGAATTACAGTTTTGGTTCCCTCAGGTGACACTGTGAGGAAAGTTTCAGTCAGTTTTCCGCTTTGTTTGAGGCCCATTTGTCAGTCGGTGCACAGTTCCTCACATTGTGTTCGGCACTAGATATTGTCAGGCAAATTGTAATGACTTTCCCCCAGCACCATCATTAGACGGAGCTCTATCCGAGCCCTGAATCTCAGCCTGCTCCCTGCTCTGCATCCATTGATTTTCCACTCTGGACAGACTTAGTTGCTAGTAATGAAAACTGAGAAGAAAATTGGACATTACAGGGAAAAAAAACTTTGAAATGAAAATAAAATGGAGTAATTTGCTTAGACAGAGGCAGAATGAAAGAAATAAGTGTTTCTGTGCCTGAGTGAGCAGCGATTCCCTGTGTGAGATAAATGTTACAGGCAGTCAGGGTGACCCGATGCCTCCAGCCCTGGGGATGAACACATAAGGGCACCCCTTCTGGTAGGGTTCAAGGGAGATGTAGGCATAATCTACAATTATAAAAATCTTAAAATATAAATAAGACCCCCATGGTATAACTGACATCCATGCTCTCACTCCTGAGGTAATTTCCCGCCAAAAGCTTGGGCAGATTAGATGTCACTTGGTGATGTTTGTCATTGGTCCAGGTTTATGCCAACGTCAGGCTGCCACCATGAAGTTCTCCTTGAGGTACCCAATGACTGGAGTTGCTAAGCTCAGGGGAAGTGGGGGGTATAAATAGAGACTTAAGGTGCTTAAGGTTTTGACCAGACCCTTACAGTCTGTTAAGATACCCCCTTCAATTTTGGTTATTATTGCATTGCATCCAGGACTGTATTGCTCTACTCCTCCCTGGGAGGGGGGAGGTTAAGCTATCGGAAGCTTTCTAGCATTTGGAAATCAATCAGAGCTCAAATCCATAGTGCAAGTGACCATAAGAAACTTTGTAATTTATCTTATCAAAGAAAATTGCCTCTTTCTCCACTTACATTGACTCTTACCATCCTGCCACAAAATCTCATCCACAAAAAAATAATTTGTCCAATAAATGTCCAAATTACAAAAAAATAAACATTTTATAGCCTGTAAATTGTGACAATGAAGATCTGCCCTGAATGGCGCCTCCTTCCCTTCTATGCCCGGCCGTGTGCTCATACAGCAGTCACCACCACATATGGGGCATCCTCATACTCGGGAGAAATTGGGTATCAAACTTTGTGGAGTTTTTAGTCATTTAGTACTTTGTGATGGTTTAATTTTTGGCCAAAATTAATGTATTATCTAAGGTTTAACTAACTTCTCAAAGTCGATTTTTCAGACATTAAGGGGTGTCAATTCTAAAATGGCACAATTTACAGGGTTTTAATGTTATTTAATCCTCTCAAAGTCACTGAGCAGGTGCCTCTAAGTAAGGGGTTTGGTGATTTTCATAAAAATGCGAAAAATTGCAACTTCGGAACCACCTAACAACCTAGAAAAGAGAGAGGATGCATAAAAAGCTGATGTAAAGCAGATATTTGGGAAATGTGAGTTATAAAGTTATTTGGGTGGTATGACTATCTGCCTGAAAAACAAAAAATTAGCAAATTACCATGAAAATGAATAATTTTTAGAATTTTTTCTAAAAAAGTGAGCATAGCTTAAATACAAGCTGCAGCCGTCACTCACCCTCTTTCTGGATCGCATTTCCCACCCGCCCTCCCTTTGTTTAAATTGTTTTCGGTGTTACATTTGTCACAGCTGGCGGATAGTTGGAGTTATTTGGCCTACATGCCCATTGGCTGGTCGGCATACAGGTGGGAGGGTTTTGCACTTTTTGTGTGCTGTTATTTAAATTTGTTTATTGTTCAATCTATGTTTTGGAAATAATACAAAAAATATTAAAAAATTAAGAAAATAATCGCAAATGCTAGCAATAAGCTTGATTTAAAATTGATTTATTTGACCCAGGTCTTTTACAATTTTAGTGATAGGTGGTGCTGTAATCACAAAAAATCGAAATGTTGAAAAAGAGTATATTTCTAATACATATCAGATACAAGATCTGAAAATAGACATATGCAATCTTTTTTCTAAAAGTTTCCAATGTTACCAATATCCATCCCTTAATGTAGAACATTCAAATTTAGAAAACTTTGTAGACCACAAGAAAAATCTCCATCTTCAGAGGGGAGGAGACTTAAGTTAATCATCTGACTGATGTGTTCTACATACACTTCGATGGGCTCACAGCCCTCTACAGGAGCTGTACACATTCCATAGCCCTTAGAAAGATAGGACATGGGAGGAGACTTAAGTTAATCATCTGACTCATGTGTGAGAGGCGGAGACTCATATTACACCAGCCCCTAATGTGTGAGAAGGGAGGACTCACATTACACCAGCCCCTGATGTGTGAGAAGCGGGAACTCACATTATACCAGCCCCTGATGTGTGAGAAGTGGGGACTCACATTACACCAGCCCCTGATGTGTGACAGGTGGGAACTCACATTACACCAGCCCCCAATGTGTGAGAGGCGGGACTCACATTACACCAGCCCCCAATGTGTGACAGGGGGGGGACTCACATTACACCAGCCCCCAATGTGTGAGAGGGGGGACTCACATTACAACAGCCCCCAATGTGTGAGAGGGGGGGGGGACTCACATTACACCAGCCCCTGATGTGTGAGAGATGGGGCCTCACATTACACCAGCCCCCGATGTGTGAGAGGTGGGTACTCACATTACACCAGCCAAAAATGTGAGAGAGGCGGGACTCACATTACACCAGCCGCTGATGTGTGAGAGTTGGGGACTCTCATTACAGCAGCCCCCGATGTGCGAGAGGTGGAGACTCACATTACACCAGCCCCCAATGTATGAGAGATGGGGACTCGCATTACACCAGCCCCCGATGTGTAAGAAGTGGGGACTCACATTACACCAGCCCCGATGTGTGAGAGGTGGGGACTCACATTACACCAGCCCCCAATGTGTGAGAGGTGGGACTCACATTACACCAGCCCCTGATGTGTGAGAGGCGGGGACTTGCATTACACCAGCCCCCGATGTATGAGAGGTGGGGACTCACATTACACCAGCCCCTGATGTGTGAGAGGCGGGGACCACATTACACCAGCCCCCGATGTGTGAGAGGCGGGGACTTACATTACATCAAGCCCTGATGTGTAAGAGGCAGGGACTCACATTACACCAGCCCCCGATGTGTGAGAGACGGGGACTCACATTACACCAGCCCCCGATGTGTGAGAGGCGGGTACTCACATTACACCAGCCCCCGATGTGTGAGAGGCGGGTACTCACATTACACCAGCCCCCGAAGAGAACAGAAAACTACCTTCTACGTCGTTGTTCCTGGGTTATGCCGGATGTACTTTCTACATGGAAAAAAATTAGATTCCCCCACCTCACCCCGGTGGAGACGTAGCAGCTGTGACTCACTGCTCCTCCTCCCCTCTGCATAGAACTTCTTTGTAGTCTCACAACTTAGTCAGCTTACTTCCATCTTGCTAGTGAGAAAATTCAGCTGAAATTTCAGAAAGAGAGGAACTCTTTCCTCTGGTAAGATGCAATCACTTGTGCTAATAATTTTGCTGAAAAGTTATTGACCATTTAACCTCACAAAGTTTTAGCTGTGTCTGGATTTCTCACATTCACGTTTAACCCCTCCCTGCCCGCGCAGTGTCTCATCATCATGTGGAGACAATTTCCTCCCCAGCAGGATAAAATCTGTTCTACTTGCAGCAATTTGCATGAAATGATGGGACTGAATGTCACGCAGCTAATAATCGTCCCGCAGCCCTCCCTTCATTTGTTTAATCTGATCACATGGCGACAGTTTACTTATCATCCGATAATCATCAGCCTCACGCTGAGACGCAGGAAACTTGGTCACCGAGATCTGCAAATTACTCTCCCCCAAGGAGGGACCCGGGATAATGAAGCTCCAGAAACCGAGCTGCTGCATTCACTGAGTGCCGGATGCCTCCGCGTATGACTGATTTCTGCTGCTTCTGGCGGACGATCAGGTTCATGGTTCGCAGAAGAATTTAGGCTTATTTTTCATGTCATAATAAAAGATTTGTCTGGAAGGCAGAATATTCTCTGTAATTGTGTGATGCCACAAAAGTGCTTCAGGTTAAACTTCCGGAGCATAGGTTATCCTGGGCATGGCCAATCTCTATGTGGTAGTATACAGATGGGCAAGTGACTGCCTCACCCTCTGCCTAGTAATCAGGTAACAACAAAAATCTATGCCTAAAATATCTAAAATACCATATTTTTCCTTAGAATTATTTATTGTTATATTTATTGTTCTGATCCTGAGTTACATCTTGTATAATGCTTCAGGGCTGCACTCACTATTCTGAAGGTGGAGCCACTGGCGCACATTTATCAAAACTAGTGCAAACTGTACCCCAGATTCATGAAAAGTGGTGCACCTTGCACTGCTCCGGCAGAGTGCACCAAAAAATAAATAATGCAGACCACTGTGTACATACATGACATTACTTATCCTGTACTGATCCTGAGTTACATCTTATTTCATACTCCAGAGCTGCACTCACTATTCTGCTGCTGCTGGTGCAGTCACTGGGGCAGATTTACTTACCCGGTCCGTTCGCGATCCAGCGGCGCGTTCTCTGCGCTGGATTCAGGTCCGGCCGGGATTCACTAAGGTAGTTCCTCCGCCGTCCACCAGGTGGCGCTGCTGCGCTGAAGTTCCCCGGAGGCGCGCTGGAATGCCCTGAAATTCACCGGCCTATACCTGGTGAAGGGAAGTGTAATTTTCGCGACACATTTTTTGTCTTAAATGCGGCGGTTTTTCCGAATCCGTCGGGTTTTCGTTCGGCCACGCCCCCCGATTTCCGTCGCGTGCATGCCAGCGCCGATGCGCCACAATCCGGTCGCGTACGCCAAAATCCCGGGGCAATTCAGGTACAATCGGCGCAAATCGGAAATATTCGAGTAACACGTCGGGAAAACGCCAATCGGGCCCTTAGTAAATGACCCCCATTGTGTACATACAAGACATTACTTATCCTGTGCTGATCCTGAGTTACATCCTGTATTATACTCTGGAGCTGCACTCACTATTCTGCTGCTGGTGGAGTCACTGTGTACATACATGACATTACTTATCCTGTACTGATCCTGAGTTACATCCTGTATTATACCCCAGAACTGCACTCACTATTCTGCTGGTGCAGTCACTGTGTACATACATGACATTACTGATCCTGAGTTACATCCTGTATTATACTCCAGAGCTGCACTCACTATTCTGCTGCTGGTGCAGTCACTGTGTACATTCATGACATTACTTATCCTGAACTGATCCTGAGTTACATCTTATTTTATACTCCAGAGCTGAACTCACTATTCTGCTGCTGGTGCAGTCACTGTGTACATACATGACATTACTTATCCTGTACTGACCTCGAGTTACATTTCCTGTAGTATTATTACCCAGACTGCACTCACTATTCTGCTGGTAGTGCAGTCACTGTGTACGTGCATGATATTACTTATCCTGTACTGATCCTGAGTTACCTCCTTCATTATACTCCAGAGCTGCACTCACTATTCTGCTGGTTGAGTCATCTTTTCTGATCCTGAGTTATTGATTTCTCTACTGATGGTATCAAAGAGCCCCCACCCCTAGCAACCAAATGACACAATGAACTGGAGGAACCTTCTTAGGACAATATTTTATTCCCATGAAAAAATGTGAAGATCTGTAATCAGGTCATGAAGGGTGACATGTAAAGCGGTTCATCCTGGGAAGCACATAGAGATGTACAGTAAAACAGCACATGGCATTGAGGTTGTTCATACAAAAACAGCTTCCATAGGAAGAAATGACCAATATATAATATATCGAGAGTTATCGATGCGTAGAAAACGAAACCCTCCCACGAAATTCAAGCTCAAGTTTAGCCGGATGTGTGGTGGTTCTGAGTATTGTGTGCGCCTATGTACAATGGTAGGTCGGTATTATTGTCCTGGTGCAGGTTACAGCAGCAAAATATCCTCGCTCCAACCGGTATTGTTCAGTATCCAACATTAGAGTCCTTGGGTCTTCCATGTCTTCCATGTTCTCCACTATACATACTAAAATGTAATACCCTAAAATTCATCTACAAATTTAAAAAAAAATTATGTAAAGGACTTACATTATAAGGTGGTCCTGAATTATAGGTATTGTTGGCATTAATTCACTCTCATTGACAGATGTTTAGAAACGTGGAATTTTACAATCAAACAGATCCACCGTTCAACTGAAAGAGTTTGAGACAATTTAAGACAAATTGTTGAAATAGCATTAAATCTATGAAAATAAATCTATTCAGACCCAAAATAAACTCCAGGAGGCTGAATTCCGGCAGCCACATGTACGTGCATGGACACAAGGCCTGATTCTCGTGAGCCGTCTACAGCTTCAGAGTTGGCGGGCAAGTTCATCACCGATGCCAGATATCTCCCAGACAAAAGCACATCTGTAACACTGGGCCCAGAAGACTCCAAATACTGCCAGGTCCTCAGTCCTATCCAGTTAGTATTTAACCCCCTATTTGCTGTACTGCAAAGGTGATCGTGTCAAGGTGAAGACTAAAACCTAATCAAGATCTTCCCACCAGACAGGGACTCGAGGGTCAAGTGTGAAGGACTAAAACCCTATCAAGATCTTCCCACCAATACAGAGACCCCTCGAGGGTCAAGGTGAAGACTAACACCTAATCAAGATATTCCACCAATACAGGACCCTCGAGGGTCAAGGTGAAGACTAAAACCTAAATTAAGATCTTCCCACCAATACAGAGACCCTCAAGGGTCAAGGTGAAGACTAAACACAATCAAGATCTTCCCACCCATACAGAGACCCCTGAGGGTCAAGGTGAAGACTAAACCTTAATCAAGATCTTCCCACCAATACAGAGACCCTCGAGGGTCAAGGTGAAGACTAAAACCTTATCAAGATCTTCCCACAATACAGAGACCTCAAGGGTCAAGGTGAAGACTAAAAACTAATCAAGATCTTCCCACCAATACAGAGACCCTCGAGGGTCAGAGGTGAAGGTGAAGACTAAAACCTAATCAAGATCTTCCCACCAATACAGGGACCCTCGAGGGTCAAGGTGAAGACTAAAACCCTATCAAGATCTTCCCACCAATACAGAGACCCTCGAGGGTCAAGGTGAAAAGATCTTGATTAGGTTTTAGTCTTCACCTTACCCTTGAGGGTCTCTGTATTGGTGGGAGACTTGATTAGGTTTTATGTCTCACCTTGACCCTCGAGGTTTCTCTGTATTGGTGGGAAGATCTTGATTAGGTTTTAGTCTTCACCTTGACCCTCGAGGGTCTCTGTATTGGTGGGAAGATCTTGATTAGGTTTTAGTCTTCACCTTGACCCTCGAGGGTCTCTGTATTGGTGGGAAGATCTTGATTAGTTTTTAGTCTTCACCTTGACCCTTGAGGGTCTCTGTATTGGTGGGAAGATCTTGATAAGGTTTTAGTCTTCACCTTGACCCTCGAGGGTCTCTGTATTGGTGGGAAGATCTTGATAAGGTTTTAGTCTTCACCTTGACCCTCGAGGGTCTCTGTATTGGTGGGAAGATCTTGATTGTGTTTAGTCTTCACCTTGACCCTTGAGGTCTCTGTATTGGTGGGAAGATCTTAATTAGGTTTTAGTCTTCACTTGACCCTCGAGGGTCCTGTATTGGTGGAAGATCTTGATTAGGTTTTAGTCTTCACCTTGACCCTCGAGGGTCTCTGTATTGGTGGGAAGATCTTGATAGGGTTTTAGTCTTCACCTTGACCCTCGAGGGTCCCTGTATTGGTGGGAAGATCTTGATTAGGTTTTAGTCTTCACCTTGACACGATCACCTTTGCAGTACAGCAAATAGGGGGTTAAATACTAACTGGATAGGACTGAGGACCTGGCAGTATTTGGAGTCTTCTGGGCCCAGTGTTACAGATGTGCTTTTGTCTGGGAGATATCTGGCATCGGTGATGGAACTTGCCCGCCACTCTGAAGCTGTAACGGCTCACGAGAATCAAGGCCTTGTGTCCATGCACGTACATGTGGCTGCCGGAATCAGCCTCCTGGAGTTTATTTTGGTCTGAAAATTTTATTTTCATAGATTTATGCTATTCAACATTTGTCTTAATTGTCTCAAACTCTTTCGTTGAACGTGTGGATCTGTTTGATTGTAAAATTCCACGTTTCTAAACATCTGTCAATGAAGTGAATTAATGCCAACAATACCTATAATTCAGGACCACCTTATAATGTAATCCTTTACATAATTTTTTTTTAAATTTGTAGATGAATTTTAGGGTATTACATTTAGTATGTATAGTGGAGAACATGGAAGACATGGAAGACCCAAGACTCTAATGTTTGATACTGAACAATACCGTTGGAGCGAGGTATTTTGCTGCTGTAACCTGCACCAGGACACTAATACCGACCTACCATTGTACATAGGCGCACACAATACTCAAACCACCACACATCCGGCTAAACTTGAGCTTGAATTTCGTGGGAGGGTTTGGTTTTCTACGCATCGATAACTCTCGATATATTATATATTGGTCATTTCTTCCATGGAAGCTGTTTTTTGTATGAACAACCTCAATGCCATGTTCTGTTTTACTGTACATCTCTATGTGCTTCCCAGGATGAACCGCTTACACTGTCACCCTTCCTGAACTTATTACAGATCTTCACATTTTTTCATGGGAATAAAATATTGTCCTAAAAAGGTTCCTCCAGTTCATTGTGTCATTTTTGCTAGGGGTGGGGGCTCTTTGATACCATCAGTAAGAAATCAATAACATCAGGATCAGAAAAAGATGACTCAACCAGCAGAATAGTGAGTGCAGCTCTGGAGTATAATAAGGAGGTCACTCAGATCAGTACAGGATAAGTAATATCATGCACGTACACAGTGACTGCACTACAGCAGAATAGTGAGTGCAGTCTGGGTATAATACAGGATGTAACTCAGGATCAGTACAGGATAAGTATGTCATGTATGTACACAGTGACTGCACCAGCAGAATAGTGAGTTAGCTCGGGGGTATAATAACGGATGTAACTCAGGATCATACAGGATAAGTAATGTCATTTATGTACACGTGACTGCACCGCACCAGCATAGAATAGTGGATTCAGCTCTGGAGTATGAAATAAGATGTAACTCAGGATAGTACAGATAGTATATCATGCACGTACACAGACTGCACTACCAGCAGAATAGTGGTCAGCTCCAGAGTATAATACAGATGTAACTCAGGATCATCAGATAGTAATGTCATATGTACACAGTGACTGCACAGCAGAATAGTGAGTGCAGCTCTGGGGTATAATACAGGATGTAACTCAGGATCAGTACAGGATAGTAATGTCGTTATGTACACAGTGACTCACCAGCAGCAGAATAGTGTTCACTCTGGAGTATAAATAAGATGTAACTCAGATCAGTTCAGGATAAGTAATGTCATGATAGTACACAGTGATGCACCAGCACAGAAGTGAGTGCAGCTCTGGAGTATAATACAGGAGTAACCAGGATCAGTAATGTCATGTATGTCACCCACCAATACAGAGACCCTCAAGGGTCAAGGTGAAGACTAAAACCTTATCAAGATCTTCCCACCAATACAGAGACCATCGAGGCAGCGAGATATCAGGCCCATCACTCTTTTTCACTCACTTGTGTGTAGTCATGACCCTTCATCCTAACCCTCTTGACTTTCTAGGATCTAGTTGCTAAACTTTTCCCTTAATGTTTCCCATTCTTTGTAGCAGCATGAATATAAGATGAGACACATCAGGGAATTGGACCAAGTTACAAATCATCACAACATTGATAACACTGAGAATTGAGTTATTGAGTGTCCATTGCCTTGGAAGAGTTATTGATAGAAGTGCCCAGTAGTTTATACTGTTTCACCTTCGGCCACATGATTGTTACTCAGCAGAGACTGTGTGTCCGAGGTGCATGAGACCCGTGTATTCCGGTAGTGTTAGGTGCCCCACTGCTCGAGGTTATTGGGTTTCCACCATCCATCCAGCAGCAGATTTGGTGTGGAGATAAACAGAGACTCCTTTAAACTTTGTGCGTTTCCACAGCATAAATAATCCTCTCTCAACAATGCTCAACCTTACGGGGCCTTCATCAGAGATAGACCAGATCCACACCAATCCAGCCTCATCTCCAACTCCTCTGAAGGCGACTTGTCATTTACTTTAAGCTGTAACTTTAGAGAAAAGTGATTGTCTGAAATTAGTTCATCCTTCACCTGAATGGAGTTTGTTGTCTCTAATAGTTTGTTGACTCCTCGAGCCTCAGACCGCAACGCATCAGCTGCTCCATGCTGGAATTAGAGGCTAATGAAGCTTTCTCAGAACTTCTCCAGGTATTGATTGCGTCCGCTCATACCTTTCACAATTAATCTGTGTGTTTCTTTTATTCAGGTCTTGGTCATTACTAAATATCGAGTGACCAAATTGTAAAGATTTCATCATCTCTTAGTGTCAACCTGGACTGTGGGGGAAAATGTTCTGATGCAACCTACACAAGTGTCATCCATCAGGACTACTTAGAGTTCTAAAGGCCTTTGAAGAACCATCCATTTTCGTATCATAGTCTTTTTCTTCAAGTAGTAACTTATTAATCTAAATAAAATGTCTTTACAATAGACTAAAATTTTCCATTATACTCATCTGACAAAAGAAAACTCTATTACTTCTATATAGATTCTTATTGCACACTCGCCGCTCTAGTGCATTTTGCTCCAGGTTCTAGTGTCCTCACCAAGTACAATTATTTGTGGATAAAAGTGCAATAATTTCATTAATCTATAAACAGTATCCATAAAAGACCAATATCCTTATGCATGCTACGTTACAGTCAACATGTCTGAAAAATATTCTCTTACCCACCAGTAGGCACAATGATCACCTCCACACCATAATAACCATGTGAAGATCGGGACTTGATGAGGTGCTCAGGATGTAGTCATGCTCAGGCCCAGATAAAGTGGTCTATAAGGTGTCTCTTCTACATACAAAGACACCAGTACTACATTATAGTTGGGGGCCTGATAAAGATAAAGCTAAGGGACAGCTAATCTTCAAGTTACACCTCTGCTCTCTGTGCCGACTTTACGTCAAAAATATTGTGGTCTAAAGTTAAGCTCCTTCTAATTACACCATTTAAGGATTTCTCTGTGCTCCATAACATAAACATCAATATAATCCTCAAAATCTTTATAGAAAATGTGCAATCCTATTATTCGTAACGGCCAAAATCCAAAAGTAGAATTTAGCTGAAAAGTCATGGATGCCCTATCCTTCTAGAAAACTGCAAATTTAGTGAATTGTAGACTAAGCCTCACCCATGAGGAGCAGGAGAAGCCAAGTTCTTGCATGTAAAGGCCTTTCTACACACACAATGTGAAGACCACTCACTATACAGAATGCAGATCTTTTCATGGTCACTTTGGACACTATTTCCCCAAAGACATTCCGACCATGGTCATTGCAGATACAGATGAAGCAAGATCTTCTGCCTTCCCACCTGAAGAAACATCTTGGTCTGTGGAGTTGTGGATTTGAGTAACAACCAGAATGTGACATCATTTGTTAAGCACAGGTGATAGTCAGATGGACTTCTTCAGAAGTGGAGCTATCAGGCCCACGTACATGAGTGTGGTACGAGGCCCAATTCTACCCTGTATTCAGAAAGCACCCTGTATATATTACACCGTACTATTGCTATAATAAGACTGCAGCACTAAGAGATATCTATGTAAACACAGCACACAAGGAACCCAAAACAAGATGTCTGGAATGAGTCCATAGAAAAAGCCAGCTCCTACACTTGTTCTGTTCCATGTCTGGACCTCTGCAGAGGGGCCCAGTCTCAAGCAGAGGGTCCTGTCTCCATGTACAGCCCTCCTGGAACTTGTGGCTTCTTTACAATCAGTCCTCTTCTCGGTGGGCTTCATCACAAATGCATTCTAGGTCCTAATGTGTTGATGAGATGAGCCCTCATGATCTGGATGCTTGTTAAGATCTTCTTTTGATGTCCTATTAATGAGATGCCAAGCCTCCTGATGTCACTGAGAAGACAGAGGTCTAGAGTTAGTAATATCCCCTTAGATACCACCAAAAAAATAGGAAATCATGGACAGTGTAGTAAGGGAAAATAAGGGTTACTATGAACAATCTATAACATGTATGGCTAATATCAAGGCAAATGATAAAAATGCATTGCAGATCAACATGTGCTAGTAACCCCTCAACTATATATACTGCATAGCAGTGTACTTACTCTATATTCATTCTCATGACCATCCCTAGTGAGCGGTATCCACCCATCAAAAAGTTGTTCTTGTATTGTCCAAGTTTGATGGAGTCCAACCAGTCATCCACTGTGGCACAGCTGGCAATATCAAACAAACCCCTGTCCAGTCGAGGGTGGCCGATCCTAGAAGAAGAAGCGTGGTACATTGTAACCACATGGATAGGAGGAAGGACAGGACCGTGCCGGTAACAGTCTATCGGCCTATGCTCGTGCTATCAGTGATCATAAATGGTTGATATTTGGAAAATGGAGGGCGAGATAATTCCAGGAGCATGTCTAAGGATGGAAGAGGAGTCAAGCCATTCTTTTGACCTGTCCCATCATGTTATTTCAAGCCAAGTAGAGAGGTCACTGTCCTAGACTGAAGGATGTCTATAAGAGAACATTCGGAGCATGCTCTTTGACATAATACACAGAGAAAGAAGACGACAGAGGTGTTCTCATGATTTGATGACTTTTATTAGATAGTTTAGTGAGCATGTCCTTGGCCATGGACATAGGTAATTGTGGAGGTCCAACCTGAGCTGAACCATCAGCTATTGTTTTCTAATGGAGAGTTTTAGGAGAAAGCTCAGTGACATCAAATTCAGAATAATCTGATTACTTTAATTATAGCGTGCATGAGTCTGCTCATGGTTGGATGGGGAAATTTAGCTGCCTAGCACCTACTGTCATTTATAGGGGAATGTTAGGAGAATTCTCTGTAAATGTTGAGCGGAGGAAAAAGATGTTTGAGCTGTTGTTATGATATAACCAAGAAGCACCAAGAGTGCTGTGAGCTTGCTCTGGACCATGTCCATTGGTCCATTGACTTTAGTAGTAGATAGTTGGGAGCATGCTCTGTGACATAATGTACAAGAAAGATGTTTAAATGATTGTATGATTTTTGCGCCTATGGAGTGTAGTGAGCATGCTTTGGGCCATATACATAGCTTAATGTAGGAGGAAGCACTGTCCTGTAAAGATATGTGGATGGTAGGGACTTAAATATGTCTCTCCTACCTGTTTACTGTGGCGCTCAGCTTCAGATGCTCTGGGTTACGGATGAGTTTATCCAGAATACTGACAATAAGGGAAAACCTGGGCCTCTCATTGCGGTCCCTTTGCCAGCAGTCCAGCATGAGCTGGTGTAAGGCTGTAGGGCAGCCCATAGGAGCAGGTAAGCGATATCCTTCCTCCACCGAATTTATTACCTAAAAACAAATAAAACTCATAACAATATGGTATAAGGCACAAGACAAGACCACAGGGGCACAATCCATCTTGCCTAACTATGTGGATACGTTCTTACGGAAAAAATGACTCAACTCATCTATGAACTAAAAAAATAAATCTTAATCTGGATATCTCTTTCTTGGTTGAACTTGATGGACATGTGTCTTTTTTCAACCTTATAAACTATAATAAACTATGAATCTGGATATCACCTTTCTGTCCACCAACCCCATCCCCAGTTACAGCCTCAAAAATACAGAAGTTATTATCTCTCAAGATCCCAATCACAATGATATTGAAACACGTTAAAAGGATGTTCCATCAAATAATAGGCACAACATTGGGCAGAAGGTTTGTCCTGACTATGCCTGCATGTATTTTAGGCCTTTGAGACAACATATATTACCCATAATTGTCATTATATTTATCAGATTTACTAATTAGATGCTGTAGAAAATCTGCCTGTACTTTATACACTGTTGAAGGATTTAATTGTGTCCAGAAATGCATCGTCCAACAATCACCAAGCTGGGCACAAAATGGGTGTTAATAGGGGCTTCAAGGACAAGTCCCACCCTTTGGTAACATCAGTAGTGGAGTACATACATCTCGATTAGTCATGTTCCAGTATGGTCGCTCTCCGTAAGCCAAGACCTCCCACATCACAATGCCATAACTCCACACATCGCTGGCGGAGGAGAATTTACGGTAAGTGATGGCTTCTGGTGCCGTCCAGCGGATGGGAATTTTTCCTCCCTAGAAAGCAGAATAGTTGTTGTGTCAAACTTAATATTATGAATTGTAAGACCCTCTTGTACTATCTTCCAATTTTTTTAAATTTAAAAATATAGGGAATCTTAAAATATGTAATAATCTTAAACATGTCCATCTAATGTCATCACAAACCACCGGTCTGCTTCTGAATATGTCCAAAATGTGGTCAGTTTATTAAAAATCATTGTATAATGCAATATTAATATATTCTCCTGCATTGTGGACACATCATGAAAGGGATCCCTTCATCTTGTCCTGTTCAGTTCTTCTTACAGAAAAATCAGGAATATTATACCCAACCATCTGTTGTCACCGACTGTTCTCCATTTATTCCTGGGCTGTGTGATGTGACGAGAGAACATTGTATCCAGACAACCAGGAGACCATCCAAACCAAATTTACAGAAATAGTTCTCTACCCCTGCTGCCCATGTAGGTGTCTCACCGTCGTCGTGTAGGCTGCATTAGGGTCGTCTTCCAGTATCCGAGACAAACCAAAATCTGACACTTTACACACCAGGTTGCTGTTCACCAAAATGTTACGAGCTGCTAAGTCCCGATGAACGTAGCCCAAATCAGAAAGGTATTTCATTCCTGAAGCAATTCCCCTCAACAGGCCGACCAGCTGGATAATAGTGAAGTGGCCGTCGCGGCTCTAGAAGAAGCACAGACGTCACAGTCATCACGTGGCCTTCCCACAACTTATAATAATCCAACCCTTTTATTGTAGATAAGCAGCTGGAATACATCCAGAATCTTGTTCACAGTAATATTTTCCTTTGTGGAGTAAGACCCAGAGGCCTATTGGTGGAGATTTATCTGACATCCAAAGCCAGACTTTGGATTTACTTGGCATCCAGTGCAGACAATCTTCTCTGCACTGGAGTGGGCTGCGTCTTAGGCTTATGTACGTCACTTACCCTTTTTGTGCCAGAATATTTATTTTACACCTTACAATTTACTCCAGTTTGTGGCATAATTATAGTTATATTGTTGCAGGGTGGGTACCCCTTCCAATGAGCCCTGGCCACTTTTTTAGAAATGTGGTATCAAATGGTTGAAAGTTGCAATTTGTTGTACAAAAATGTACAACTTTTTAACTCCAGAAAACTTCCAAAGTGGTGATAAAACATTACACCATTAAGGATATACCCCCCTCCTCATTTACCTTATATGAGTATTGCTTAAAGACTGGTAGGGAAAGAGATTCCTCCATTGCAATTATGGCTTTGGTCACTCATGGGATAATTAAAAAATTCTCCTTTATTGTAGTGTCAAGATGCTCAAATGTCTAATAAAACTTGATTTGTAGAGTCTAGTAGGGTCCGAAACAAGTTTTACCATTTGATCATCTTGACACTACAATAAAGGAGAAACTTTTAAGTATCCCATGAGTGACCTGTAATTGCAACAGAGGAATCCCTTCCCCTACCAGTGTCCAATCTTTGCGATCAAGTGTGAGTGCCTCCATACATTCCCCGGCACTCACCACACCATCGTATGAGCCATTATGCTCCAGTTGTACCGAACATACAACTCCATAAGGTGAGCACAACCAAATTTAAATATTCATCAGGACTGCTAATGGAACTTACACATGTGGGGTTCTGAGACTTTTTTCCTTCTCCTTTTTTCTCATTAATAAGAGGACATTTTACCATCTTCACCAACTCTGTGTTTTCTGTCTTCCCAAACCCAGGACCACCCATCGTACAGTAGAAAGTCTGATTCGCATAGCCTCTGTAACCAATATCATAATTAGGCTCTCTAGTGTCAGTTGAGTGGTCTTTGGTTGGAAGAGGCAGCCTGGCTTCACCAGATGTTGTTTGCTCTGAAAGGGTGGGAGCTAGAGAGACAATTCGTAGTATGGAGCAAAGAGTTTGAGTGGATAAAGATGATGAAAGTTTTTCTTTGAGGAAATGCCATTTAGTCAGTATATACTGACTTTTACTAGATGGTGGCCAGAAGGACATTATTTGGCATCTTTTAGGATAACGTGACCCCACGGGCCTGTTTAGTTTTAGGAGCCTTCCCAGCATACTCTATAAATGTAAGAAGATGTAAACCTGTCCTCACCAAGGAAGGATGAGCTGCCAGTAACTATATAATTCCTACTATTTACGTACCCGAAGAAATGTGTCAAGAGATCCATTCTCCATATATTCTGTTACAATCATTGTTAATTTGCCTGTAAAAAAGATCAGAAAGAGAAGAGTGAACATGAGGCAAAAGCCAAATGTCTTAACTAATAATAATGTTGTCACATGTTGGATTAAATTGTCCAAATTTTATAATATCAGAACTGCCGTATAGAAGTCCTCAACACAAACACACCACCATCCCTAATGTTCCTCCGATGTGATGTAGCCCTACAATACAGGCGGTCCCCTACTTAAGGACACCCGACTTACAGACAACTCATAGTTACAGACGGACCCCTCTGCCCACTGTGATCTCTGGTGAAGCTCTCTGGATGCTTTACTATAGTCCCAGACTGCAATGATCAGCTGTAAGATGTCTGTAATGAAGCTTTATTGATAATTCTTGGTCCAATTACACCAAAAATTTTGAAACTCCAATTGTCACTGGGGCAAAAGAAAAAAAATTGTCTAGAACTTCCATTATAAAATATACAGTTTCGACTTACATACAAATTCAACTTAAGAACAAACCTCCAGACCCTATCTTGTATGTAACCCGGGGACTGCCTGTATGCCTCATATCATGCCTGTTTCTATCTATGATTCCCATGCTATTTTTCATAAGAATACATGGTAGTACATACTTCTGGTCACCACTCCCTCCAAGTGAATGACATTCGGGTGGTCAAACTGGGCCATGATGCTGGCTTCACTTAGAAAGTCTCGTCTTTGCTTCTCATTATATCCGACTTTTAAGGTTTTGATGGCGACTGGGATCTCACGTTTCCCTGGAAGCTTCAACCGTCCATAGCAAACTTCTCCAAACTCCCCTACAATAAAAATGGAAAGCAGACACTGGACTAAAGAAACAGGCCTAGAAGTTCTCCACCATAGAAAAATGTGTATGATTTTGGATCAACATTTAAAGAATGATCAAAATCATGATCAATGATCGAACAAAAAACTGAATGTCACTTAACATAAAGCAGGTGAAATTGTACCAACCTGATCCAATTATCTTTTCAATCTTGATTCTCGAAGCCTCGATCTCCCGAGCAAACTCATGGACGGCCTGGCAGGGATCTTCGTAGGTGTGAGGGTCAACATAGAGCTTAGATTCTGCCAAGGTGACTGTAAGACGGAGATCCCAGAGAGTCCATTACTCATCTTAAGCCACAACGTAGCTTATGAGTATATGAGTGTTATAAAGTAGACACGTCTAATGGGTGGCCACCACTACCCCACACCTCACAGACCTACATAAAACCTGGAGTTGTAATAAAGTTTTAATTGTCCCAATTCTTCCTCTAGTTAAACTCAACCCCGCGATTATCACAGTACAGACTGGCGTCAATTTAATTTCAAAGGATTTTTCTAGCTTGTTCTGGGGATTAAAGCTGGAGTTGAGATACATTATTTCATCTTTTGCTTCTGTGATTCTAATTCCTCAGCATGATAATAACTTCCAGCGTCTAATGATATTAACTGATTTATCTTCTGCTCCCGCTGACTGCCAACTTACTTTGTCCATTCTGATAATGCATTTTCTCCTCGTCAGACTCCTGGAAAGCCTTGCTGTATCCACAGTGTCTGCAGAATAGAGGGACACCCAAAGAGAATGATTTGTCCACACTCAAAGAAGCTCAAATGTGTATCAAACGTCTGAATCTACGAGGAGCCACCAATAAACATACAATAAACTTCAACGCTCCCTCAATGAAAGCCTCACCTTTTTTTGCAGATCAGTACAGTGAGGAGAACGACGAGTCCGGTGATAAGTGTCAGGCAGATCCACACAATTGTCATGGTGTCATATCTTAGGGCAACTGAGACACAAGCAAAATTATTCAAATGGTTTATATTTCCAATATTAGCTACATACATACTTACTACACAGTGCTCCACATTTATTATATCCCCTGCACCAGTTCTCTGTCTGACTTTGCACGTTCTTTTTAGTACAAACTGCTTGCACATGTAATTCTAAAGTGTCTGTAACACATTTGTGCTCTTTACCCGACGCAACATAAAAATCTGCACCGAAAGGGGCGTTCCGATGCACAGTCGGACTGTGTGACAAATATATCATGCAGTGTTCGACAGTGTGTCGCACGCGCCCTATGTTAAAGGTGCTCCCAAGTTGGTGCACTGTGTCGGGGGCAGAGCAGGTCACAACAGCTTCTTGAAGAACGGGTGCCACAAATCTTGAATCTGGCGCCCCCTGCACACTACACAGGTAACTGCACCTAGAACAGTTTGCACTGTTTTGGATAAATGTGGCCACAGCGTGTGACACAATTCTGTCTGACACTGCAGGACTGTGCACCCGAACACCCCTTTTAGTGCAGAATCGGGTATAGTGCAGCCACACCACCAATGTGTCGCTTCATAAATACATGTCCAAGCAGTTTGAGCTAAAAAGAATGTGCAAAGTCCGACAAAAAACTTTTGCTGGGGCTTTAATAAATGGGGGCAAATATTTAAGAGGAATAGCATAAAGGAGAATAGTAAACAGCATGTTCAATATCTTTCAATATTGGGATTGGTAGGATAAAAAGGCAGGTCAAACAGATGCGCTATTCAGTGATGTGTTTATGTTTCTATTGGAATGCACCTGGACAACGCGTTTCGGGAACGCACCGTTCCCTTTGTCAGGTCCAGGTGACAGCGTTTTACAGTAGATCAACTGCCTAGTCCTCGAGTCGTATAAATAAATGTGTCTGACAAAGAAACGTCTCTGAGCCCAGGGACTGTATATGAGATCCGATGTAAATAGACCCTGGAGGAGAAGAAATTTATATGATCTGTAAGGCGGCCAGCAGTGGAACGTTGTGTGCACACAGCTCTCCGCTGCCAGCCGCGTTACACAAAGTGCCTTACAGATCAAATAAATTTCTTCTCATATACATTCCCTGGGCTCAGAGACGTTTCTTTGTCAGACACATTTATTTATACGATTCAAGGACTTGGCAGATGATCTACTATACAATGCTATAACCTGGACCTGACGAGGGGAACGGTGCGTTCCCAAAATGCGTTGTCCAGGTGCATTTATATTAAAACGTCAACTCAACACATCACTGAATAGTGCATCTGTTTGACCTGCCTTTTTATCCTAATTTCTGCAGTACTCAAGGTTCCGAAGAGCACAATGGCCTCCATAATCCTTAAATGGAAGAAGTTTTGGACGACCACAACTCTTCCTCGACCTGGTCGAGGAAACTAAGCAATCATGAGAGAAGATTACTGTGGCTTAGCTCCAAAGATGCAGTAGGGAGATGGGAGTCACTTATCACTGCAGCCTCCAGCAGTCAAGGCTTTGTGGCAGAGTCTGCCGATGGAAGCCTCTCCTTTGGGCAAGACATATGAAAGCCGCATACAATGTGCAAACACATGAAGGACTCCCAGACTATGAGAAATAAGATTCTCTGGTCTGATGAGGTGAAGATTGAACTTTTTGGTGTTAATACTAAGCGGTGGAGAAAACCAGTCGCTGCTCATGTGTTTATAAGCATGTTACAGTATCTCAAATGGGCAGAGCTCAGGCAGGTCAGGTATAAAGTGTAATGGCCGGATATCAGAATGTTACATTATGTCAGCAGAGAAGGACATGTATGTAGTATATATCGGCATGTTACAGTATCTCAGAAGATCTGGAAAGAACATGTATTATGGCTATATCTCAATATGTTACAGTACCTCAGATAGGAAGAGCTCAGGACAAGACATACATGAAATATAATGCAGTATGGCAAATGGGAGGATCACAAAACAAGATATCTTCATTCCATAATATCATGTAGTGGTCCATACTGTCACTTACTTTCTTTACTAGTCTCCACTTCTACTGTCTGGCTAAACCTTCCACAGCCAGCAGAGGTGCGGGCCCTGACCTGGAAGACATATCGGGTGGATGGCTTGAGTCCTGTTACTATAGCCCGAGTGTCTTTAGACTTCAGCGTAGAATAGCTCTGCATCTCCTTGTCCTAAAAAATTAAAATAACACAGTATTAAGTTATTACGAGTTCTATTTTCTCATATGGAAACTGAAAAATTGTCAAAAGATAAAATACACATGTTCCTGGTTATCTCAGTACAAAGTACAGTGAAATGGGTAATACTGTAGACCACTTCCTGGATGGCTGAGGATATGTTTTGGCAGATGGTGGATATTTGGTATATATTGTGCATTGGTCATAAAAAGTCACCTTTTCAAAATATTTGATCTCATATTCCAAGATGATGCCATTGGGCTGGTCAGGTTCTTGCCATATTAAGGTCACGCTGTTCTGTGCCGTCTTCTCTTTACGAATAACCACAACCTGAGAAGGAGCTGAGAGATGACAGAGAAGCTGCTATCACTTGAACATTCAATTATTCTGCTAAATAAATTGTTTTGTGAAAATAATGTATCAAATTATTTTATTAATCTCACACCATGCCAGAACTGACAATGAAACCTCTCCCATAACCAGTCTCCTTCAATGACCCCTACTCCTTAGAAATTACTCTTCATGTGTATTATCCCCTCTTAGAAACTACTCTCCATTATCTTCTCCTGCAGGAACTTCTCTCTCTCAATTACTCCTTCTCCAC
This sequence comes from Engystomops pustulosus, assembly GCA_019512145.1. Classification (NCBI taxonomy): domain Eukaryota; kingdom Metazoa; phylum Chordata; class Amphibia; order Anura; family Leptodactylidae; genus Engystomops; species Engystomops pustulosus. The sequence continues at coordinate 158,714,502 of CM033646.1, forward strand.
AGTGACTTTTCTCTATTACTGATTCAACTACAGTGTCAACTATTCTTTGCTGACCATTCTCCTTCTATGACTTGAGAACTTTTCCTCTTCCTCACTGATGACTCTCTGTTCTCACCATCAATATCTCCTCTCACTGAATGACTCCAAATCAGTGGCCACTCTCCACCTATCACTCCACTTCTACAGCGACTTCTCTCGATTAGTGTTTCCTCAACATCAGTGATTACCCTCAGTGATTTTCCTCTGTCAATTACCCGTCTCTTTCAGTGAATTCTGTATGGTAATGACTCTACCAGTGACTCCTCGTCATCAAAATCTCCTCTCGGTGAATGACTCCTCTGACTTCTCTTCCTTAGTGACCACGGTGAATTAATGAATTGTTTCCCTTAGTGAATACTCTTCATCAATGGCCCCTCTCCCTCAATGACTCCTCTCCCATAGTGGACAATCTCCATGAATGACTCCTCTTCCTTAGTGGCCAATCCCCATTAATGAATCCTCTTCCTTAGTGGCCATTCTACATTAATGACCGCTCTCCCTCAATGACTCTTCTTCATTAATAACCTCTCATTGTCAATGACTCCTATTCCTTAGTGGCCAGTCTCCGTCAATGACTCCTCTCCTTTAGTGGTCACTCTCCGTCAATGACTCCTCTCCCTTAGTGGCCAGTCTCCGTCAATGACTCCTATTCCTTAGTGGCCAGTCTCCGTCAATGACTCCTCTCCCTTAGTGGCCAGTCTCTGTCAATGACTCCTATTCCTTAGTGGCCAGTCTCCGTCAATGACTCCTATTCCTTAGTGGCCAGTCTCTGTCAATGACTCCTCTCCCTTAGTGGCCGGTCTCTGTCAATGACTCCTCTCCCTTAGTGGACACTCTCCATCAATGGCTCCTATTCCTTAGTGGCCACTCTCCGTCAATGACTCCTCTCCATTAGTGGCCAATTTCCATCAATGAATCCTCGCCCTTAGTGAACACTCTCCATCAATGACTCCTCACCCTTAGTGGACACTTATTCAATGACTCCTCTTCCTTAGTGACCACTCTTTTTACTTCATTTGTGTCCTTTTGATTACCAATAATGACCATTCTCAGACTTATTTACTTGTTTTTTTGACATCCAGGTCTGGATTCTTGGATCTTGAGATTTCATGTTCACCTGGATGAACTCATGATGTCCTCTCTTTTGCCATTTGGTTTAACAATATGCTTACATACTGTAAGGAGTCTTTTTGCTTTCACCTTTTGATGATATTATTCAGAGTCTTTTTGAAAACCAATAGGAAGACAATGACTGACTATTCCTATTGCTAAGAGTTTCATCCTTAAGTTTTGTACCCTCTCACTAGAATAGAATCACTTCAACAAATCCATATACTAGTACCCAAGTACCCAAAACGATCAGTACAAGGAATAGCAATGAGTCATTTTGGTATTTAGACAAGCTGTGATTATGATAACAATTTTTATTTAGTGCAGAACATCATGGCCCCAGTTACAGAACACACTGGTTTTGCTGAGGGTCCTACCTGCCTGGTTCGTGGTTATATTCACTGTGGAGAACATCCTTTGCTCCAAGCTAAAGTCGGACACCCCGTTGACGGCCTCCACCCAGAAGGTATAGTTCATGTGGGCCTGAAGATTTGCCACTGTAAGGGAGGTCTTTGCAAGGCTCATCTGCTGGGGGGTGTAACGAACACCTCCGCCACAGGGCTCACATTGACCCGCATCCCAAGCACAGCGTCGGCAAATGACATTGTATGTGACATCTCTGCGCCCACCTGTGTCCCTTGGTGGGTTCCACTCCAAGGTCACGGTGGTGCCATTAACACTGGAGATGAGATTGACTGGAGCAGAAGGTGGACCTAACAGGGAAAACAAAGAAAAGGATCAACAGTGAACAACACCATCACCTGGTGTCTAATATGGAGGCCCAATCCCTTACATAAGAGGCCTCTATGTTGAAAACAATACATTCTGTGAATTTGAGAGCATCAGAAACCGTTCAAGTATTCAAGTCAGTCAACGATATGGCCAAATCTCAATGATACATGTTGTTCACCTCCAGTGTGACCTCCTGTCCCGTACTCACGTGTGCAGGCTGTAGATGGAGGGTCGTTGGCAGAACGGTAATAGTTGGTATCACATTCACAGATTTGGGCAGCCAAGGTGTCTGAATGACTAAACGGTGGGCACTTTGAGCACAGCTGGTCTCCTGGCGAAGACTTATAGTATCCAAGATCACAAGCTGCAAGACAAAAAACTTTCATGATATCTATACAGTAAAATGTGTAAACGGCAACAAAGATAGAAATGAAAAAAATTAAACACACAAAGTAAAGCCAGTAGCTTGATGAGGTCATCACATCACAATGTCATTTTCTAGACATAAACTTGAGAGAATTTGGTGGAGGATGCGGGAACACTGAGAAGTTTACAAAGTGGCTAGAGGACACATTTCATTGGCGGGACTAACCCTTTAATGGATGCATGAATGAGCATTTTGCAAGTATTGGTGATGTAAAGCAGTTAGCACATTAATAGAATTTTTAGTTTGTCTGAAAATCCATGGATAAGTAAATAAACCTACCGCGGAGAAGTGAGAACTTATGGGGAAGGGGGCTGTTCTTAATATGAATTATTAATATAGGATCGGCGGGGGGCGAACACTCAGCACCCCCACTGTTACCAAGTGATGACATGGGTGGTCAGTGGTGGTTCTGAAGTCATACTTGACTATTGTGACTATTGTGCGTTTTACACCTAGTTTCCCCTTATTAGGTTATTGTTCCTCACAGCAGTACAATTCCTGTTCTGTGAATGTAAGACAGGGGGGAGATTGCTGCAGATTGGAAGGTGTTCCCACAGCTAAGTCATTAAAATCAAGCCAAAGTAATTAAGGCAAAAGTTAATTAACTCATTAACATGGAAGGTTAGGGAAGATTATAAAATGAAGGCAAATTGCGGATTTCTCTTCATTTATCATCTGGGCCTTTAAAATACAAGACAAGACAGCGGGGAGATGAAGCAAGACACAGATGTCCAGCCGGTGAACAGGATGGTCAGGTGGGAGGGGCAACCTGTGCAACACTTTAGGAAATGGTTCCGAAATTTTTGCAATTCCCACAGGGATTTAAAAAGAGATCAGCAAGGATTCTCAAACCACATTTCTTTACACTGCACCAACCGGACATTCTACAAAGGAAAGTCTACAACCATATAGTAGTTAGTGTAAGGAGAACGAGGAGCAAGAAGTCTCATTAAAGCGAGAAAGACAGGGCTGGAGAATCACTTTAAAGGAAATCTAACATTTGATTTCGTGCATTATGAAGCAAACAGACATTGAGAATGCTTTAGCTAAACTGATGCAGAGACATATCTTGCTTATTCCCTGAGCTGAGTGGTTTTGCTGAAAAAACAATTATAAAATTATGATAATGAGGCTCTGTCGCTCCTTTGCCTGGCCCCAGTAATTGTCATGGGTGTCCCTGCAACCCTTGTCTCGGGTCGCAGGTGCACCCATGTACCTCTGTGTGGCCCACTGCGCAACTTACCTTGCCGGGTTTCCAGTGGTGTCTCCCGCGGCTCCTTGCATGCATTCCCGCAGCCTATGGCATGTGCATGCCAGCTCTGTTAGATTTAAATGGCTAGCACACCGATAATTGGAGCTGGCCAGTTGCCCTACCTGTTAAATTCCCAGCCCCTTCCTATGTTCCCTGATGGAACTTTGTGCCTCACAGCCTTAGACTTGAGGAGAGAAAGTGTGTAAAGTCTCTTGGAAGAGTCTGTGGACCCTCTGGACCCAAGCCAAGGTAGTACAGCAGGAAATACAGGAAACAGTCCAAGATGGGATCCATGGCCTTAGCGGGGTCCATGGCCGGATCTTACTGTCACACTTGAGGGAAAGTGTGTGAAAGTCTCTTGGAAGAGTCTGTAGGGCCAGTTCTTCAGCATCATTTCCTGCTAAGAGAAAGCCCTCCAATGTTCCCTGTGTTTCCAGTGTTCCTCTGTGTCTCTGCCATTCCTGTGACCTCTGTGCCTTCCAGGGTTCCTTTCCAGCTGAATCTACAGTCCGTGGCAGCATCACCAGTGTTCCTCTGTGTGCCAGCGTTACCAGTATTCCTCTGTGTTTCCTGCTGTCATCTCAGGTTTGGACTGGTTTACTGCTGTACTACCTTGGCTGCCAACGCGGGCCTCATACCATCTCCTGCGGTGGTCCAGAGGGTCCACAGACTCTTCCAAGAGACTTTCCACACACTTTCCCTCCTCAAGTGTAACAGTTCCCTTTGCGTTTATTGTGAATTTCCGTTATGACACCGGTTCCATTCCTGACTACGCTCCTCTGCTGCCTGCTTTGACCTGTTGCTACGTCCCCGACTCTGATCCCGTGCTGCCAACCCACTTTGTGGCGGGCTCTGGTGAAAACCGGGTGCCAACCCACTTGTGGCAGGCTCTGGTGAAAACTGGGTGCCACTTAGACTCCGGTCCCAGGTGTTGGCTTACATCATCGCTCGCAGTGGTCCAGTGGGTCCACTATCCCTAGAGTCTGACAGTAATCCCTCTGTTGTGCATGACAGGCAGAAGTAATCAATTACTGCGCCATCCCCCAGCTGCTGTGCATGAGTGACCCAGCTCAGGTTGATTAGTCCTGTCTGGCCAGTTCAAAATACTCTGTATAATGTGTTTATCAATGGCAGGCTGAATAAATCTTTCCCAGGGACCTGAGTGCTATAATTGTTTTTTCAACAAAACCACCTAGCTCAGGGATTAAACAAGATATGTGCCTGCATCAGTGTTGCTACAGCATTCTCAAGGTATGTTTGGTTCATAATGCATGAAATGCATGGTAGATTTACTTTAACACTACAGGTCATTATGACCACCATAATAATATCAGTCCCCAGACCAAACCTTCTGTACAGATCCAATGCCATAATATCAATGTACTTTCTTCCTACAGTCTCCAATCAAGGGCCCTACTTTAGATAGATCCTGGAGTATACCTTTTTAAAGTAGACCCTTTATTGAGACCCAATGCCAGAACATTGTTATTACAGACTTGCATCCATGTACTTTTTTGTGCAGTTCCCAATCAAGCCCCCCTCCCATTTATATAGATCCCGGAGTAGAAACTTTTTTAAGTAGACCCTTGATCTCTCATTGATTCAGACCCCAGACCTGTTGCTCATACAAATGCAAAACCAAACTCCTCTTTTATACAGATCATAGAAGCTTCCTTTAAGTAGACTCCTCTGTATATAAACCCCAGGCCCCTTCTTCATACAAAATGCAGACCATATATTGTTGAAAATTTACATCTTCACTAAAGTTTCAACAAACTTTGCATAAACTTTGGTTATAATGCAAATCATTCTAAGAATCTTTGTAATATATCTTGCCAGATTTAAATGCTTCTTTTCACCACTTATCTGGCTCTTTTATTCCTCCTCAAGGCTTAACTGGCCATAATTCTGAAATACCTGTCTAACTTACAATTTAGGGAGAGAGAAAATACTATAGAAGTCTACTGAGAGGAGAAGGGAGTAGGAGCTGAGTGCAAAGTAGAGACAAAGGCAGGAGCTGCTGGAGCTAATAGTAAGTTTCTATTTCACCCCAGATGCTTTATTCACATCAGTACCGGTCAGTACATCTCTATAATGTGCAGTGTATGGAGGACACCATAGTAGCTAATCTCCACACACCAGCTAGGAGAGAACTAGAGAATTAGGCAGAGACCGTGGGAAAGGCTCCTACAAAACACAGAATTAAAGGGAATCTGTCATCAGCAGTATAATTGTGTATATGTGCTGAAAAAATATGGAAAATGTTATATACAATATGTGAGCAATACGGGGAAACTATGAATATTTTCAGTATAGCGGCACTTTATATGTGTAGGTGGGATATGTGTTATTTATATGTATGGGATATATGTGCATACATATTGGTCTTTGTGATAATGAAGATGTTATAGGTAGTCTTACCTGGAAGTATTATCTGTATAGTGGTGTGAATTATTTAGTGTTATCCTATTATATGCTGTAGAACAGATGATTTTCCATTCTGTTTGTATCTCGGCTCTATTAGTGTTTTATCCATTTTTCACCACCTAATTAGTTTCTATGGCCTTGACTCATCGGGCATGATAAGAGCTTTAAGAGATGCGGGCATGAGTTAAAGGGATATGTAAATGGCCCTATAGAGTCGAATCTGTCAGCGTTCAGTCTACATCGTGTGATCTGCACTGATAAGAGACTAGGACGAGCTGCGTGCACTGCCGTACAGGTTCTGTCGTTCTCCGCAATTTGCTTCTCACCAAATTTGAAACAGAATGGAGATAAGGGGCATAATTTCAGGATAAGTTGAAAAGAATGTTACACTTCGGGCATGTTTGGCTCCAGGTTTCAGTAGGCCCCTGAGCGACAGAGCCTCAGTGGGCCCCTTTGCAGTGAACTCACGTGGCAGCATTAAAAATTCAGAAACTAAAAAAGTCTCCTGTTCCCTAAAATATTCCCTAGTTTATCAACCCAAACAGCCCCCATAACCCCCTATGGATTCATTAGATACAGCCCCCCTGACCCCCATGGTTTCCTTTTGTGGGATGCACGACATGCCCAGATATGCCCAGTGCTGGCACTGGCCCTGACTTTGGGGGGCGTCCAAAGCTCCCGCTGGTTGTCATCTATTTACCAATGCCTTTGCACCTGACAAACCAATGGTAATGACGTCTTGTTCATTGTACTATTTGATGTCTTAGCCAATGGCTGGCATCATAAGTGACTACCGAGACCAAAAAATGGGCAGGATGTGACACCTGACATCATCACCGATGGCCTGTTGGGAGAGGAAAGGTCAGGAACACTGTACACTCGTAAAGGGTACGTGATGCCCGTTCAGGTTTTTTTCTCCTAAAACATGATTAGACAAGAACTGGGTGGGCTAGAGGCCTAGCATAAAAAATTGCTCCTATTAATACCGGAAAAGCATCACATTAAAAACGGCAGCTGATAAGGTTGAGCCATCAAAATCAAAAACGAGAGGTTCCTCCATCCCACCCTTACTGCTGGGCTCTATTACCCACCCTGCCATAAAACTGATTCCTATAGATAGAAGGAAGGGGTCCCTGCTGATAGCTCAGACCCTGCTGACGCCACGTTTCTTATTTCTTTCTATAGAAAAACTGAAGTCCCTTGGTATTTTTAGAAAGATTATTAGTCTGCAGAAAGTGATTTATCTCCCCACGTGCAGATAAAAACCCCGACATGAGCGACAGCAGCTGGATCTCCGCTCCTCCGCCTGACAATTAAAAGTGCTAATTTCTTATTCCAATAGATCCGCTTGGCTTGTAAATCTCTCTGGTGAAGCGGCTTTTGCCGAAGAAAAAAAAATGACATTTCTGTAGGAGCAACACATAAGAAAGCGCCTCGGCCCGGAGTGTTTATTCCTGGTGAGAAATATGCAGATTTCCGGCTTCTTCCGATGCTCGAGTCTTTGTGCTGCTTCCGTTTCATGTGAGCACATCCAGTGAATAACCTCGAAATGAACCCCGGTGCTTCCCGTGGCGGGAGGCAAAGTTATCGCCTTAATCTAATCAGATCAAAATGGCAACACAAGGAAAGTGCCACTATGTGTTGGCACGGGATGTCACTTGAAGCTGCTGGGCCCCAATACAAAATTTCCAAACAATTATATTGTGAGTCACTTCATATGGAGAAGAGCCCCTTTGGTCTCCTGTGTTGTGGTATGATCAGGGGTGCACCAGCCATGAAGCAAGTTGAGCCTCTTGCATCAGGCAGCAGCATCTGCAGCAAGACTAGTGCAGCATTTGAGGTGCAGTCACATGCTTTAAAGCAGGACCTGACAAGTAAAAATAGTGTCTCTTCAAAAAGGAGGCTAAGAATTGGAGATACTTCATGGATGGGACAGAGGGAGGTGCCATCTATAGCTTGCCTTAGGCAGCAGAACATTTGGGTTGACCCCTGAATGCGATCACACTCTGCATTGTCTTTCAATGTGTGGTCCCCAATGCAGCTTGTCTCCCCATCCTGCTGCCTATTGCAGATACACATTGTACTAATCTAGAAATTTTAACGTGAACACCTTTCCATTTCTGCACTCTGCACCTGATTGTATAATCTCTGTTCTGATATTTCCATTTATTTCATTTCCTTTGCTTTACTATCAATCCCATGTTGCATCAGCACAGTTTGAATTGACAAGATATAGACGCACCCATCTCTACTAGCTAGCAGTGCATTGCGATTATCCTCAGAGAAACTTCTGGGAAGTTCTGAATCTAAAATTGGTGGAAAAAATAGTTCTATAGATTAAGAAAATTATTATTACGTCATTTCCACACTTTCTGTTTCAGTACGGGTGGACATTGCCCCCCACAAAACTCCGGCACCTTCTATAATAGCTTGAAGTTGATGGATCTTCTACAGGATAATGTCGGGACCGTCCATGGATCAGACTCTCTGCTCTGTCTTCTAGTACAGGGGTGATACAGACACAAAGGCGGCAGCTGGCGGACAGCAGACAGCCCGTTCCACGTTCCCGCTTCTTGGATTAAGTCAATATTTTCCAGATAATTAGTGCTGAAATAATTAATGAAAGGTTTGATAACAGCCATCAGCATTTAACCTTGAATAAAGTTCTGCAGGAAGACGTCCGGGGAGACAGCGGCGATCCTGGCAAACATCATTTTCATGTTTGAAGAAGAGGACACCTTTCCACTAAGTACCCATTATAGAGCCGACCAAACAAATAACCCTCTAAAGAGTCTCCCTGGGACCCCAGATCGTCCATTTATATCAACAGTCTACTCCGAAATGACTGGATGGAGTCAGATGTCCGTCAGGCGCGCCAATCTATCAGCGTTTGCACAGTTGGAACCAGGGTGGCGTGAGCTTTATGAGTCTGGAAATGTAATGTTCCCTCACTCCAGTTTCCTATGGGAACCCGACGAGTAGAAATAGAATTTTCTGAACGTGCGTCGTGGGGAAAGTGAGAAACATCTCGGTGGATAATTAGAAATAATTGCAGTCCATATAGAGGAAAATAAAAAAGGGCATTAACCCTGTCCTGAACGTCCAACACCTTGCTCCAGAGACGCCTTGACAATCGACTAGACTGAAGAGGTGGAGTCATGGCCTCTAATTACCCCACCAGAAGGATATCTCCATCAGGGGATATGTGACCCTGGTTCAGGGATAGTGCAAGTGATCACAGGGGACTCAGTCTTAAAAGAAACTTAGCATCAATAGATCTGATGGTAGATTCCTCCTGAACCTACCTAACTTGTTAAAATACTTTATTGTAGTAATATGTAAATCACCTGCAGAGGCTTCTGGGGTGTGGAGTATCCTTAGCTCCCAGTGCCCGGCCAGGCTAGTACACGCCCCAGTAGCCTCTGAAGGTAATTTTCCACAAGTTAGGCTTCGGGATTATTAAATTACAGATTGGGGCAGAGGCAGGCAGGTGGAACCTACCTTCACATCTACTTCTGATGGTAAGTTTAAGGGGCGTAACTTGGGGAGGCCGGGCCCCTAGTAAACTTCTGAATACAGCCCCCTTCCTCCTTAAGGCTAATTCACACACATGTATGGGGGGCGTATATACGGCCGACGTATGTACGGCCAATATACGTCCCCCATACACTTCTATGGGCTCACGGAATGGTACAGGAGCGGTACTGCTCCGTATCCCGGGAAAAGATAGGACATGTACACTCACACACATACGGACACATATAGAGCATATACACATCAGATATACACCCATATAGTGCCATGTACAGATGCACAACATATATATACACATACAATATATAAACACCATATACCATATGGACATACAGCATATAAACATCACATATACACACACATATCTGTAATACATACATACAATGTGACGCATAATATGAATATAATGATGCACATCCTCCATACTTTATTGTCCGGTTAGATGCTGGGGCCCCCTAACACTGCGGGTCCCATGGCCGCTGCTATGGCTGCTACCACTGTAGTTATGCCCTTGGTAGGTTTCCTTTAAAAGACTATGGTTTTACCTGGATTAACACAGCACTAAGTATATTGTTTTGGCTCTCCAGCCATGTTAAATTCGACACAGTGTAGCCGGAACGCAGATGGAGCTGTGTTTGGCTCCTTCCAAAATAGTTGGCATCTCCACCAATCAACATATCCTTAAAGGACATCTACCACCAGGATGAAGTATTGTAAACCAGGCACACTGACATACTGGTGTGTGCCGCCTCTGATAGAATTTTCTCTTCTTTTAACTACTTTAGCTATAGGTTTTTGCAAATAAAGGCTTTTAAAATTAAATTATTTAAGTGTATGTAGCCTAGAGCCCCTCAGGCTTATTTGCATAATTTTTAAAGCCTTTTTTTCTTAAACACAAGGGCATAGGGAACTTAAAGAAGAGTGGATCCTTTCAGAGGGGTCACACACCAGCATGTCAGTGTGTTTAGTTTACAATTCTTCATATTCGTGGTAGATTTCCTTTAAGGCCATTAATAGTTTCAGGCTAAAAAAGGAAACTTTTATATTTATATATTCTTGCCCAAGATGTGTACTATCTACAAGTAATCTCTGCAAAAACTGCTTTACCAGCACCTCCTGCCTTCTGCTTGAGGAAGGGGAGAGAGACCAATCTCAGCAATGAGCAAGCTACATCACCTAAACTCCAATGAGACTACTATGTTAGCTAAATGAAAAAGTTTTAAGTGCAGACCCTCCTCATGCACTTAAAATAAGACTTTTTTTCCTCTTCTCTGGTTTTTATGTATCCCATGATGCCCCATAACAACATCATCTGACACAACACAAACAACTACCCCAATATTAAAGTGAAACAGCTATTCCTTTTATACAGGTTTAACTGCCTTTTCTTCTTCCCTGGTTTACTATAAATCCCATGACGCCTCAGCACACTAAATGACCAGCCAGAGACAGAAGCAGTTATTTGTAACTGGGTATACCCTGATTCACACTGATGCTAAAGAACCTTCCCACAAGTTTTTTCATGCCCTATTTATAAAGTTCTCTCAATTCGGAATACAGTTTTATTAATTTTTTTGCAGCTATTTTCAACAATGGGACTTGAAGATAAGGATTCTTTAAATGCTTGCAAAATGCAGTAAAATACTTAGTATTCCTCTGCATTATTACTTGACAGTCAGTTGACTAGGCACTGCCTGTGGCGTAGCCTAATAGGCAGATACCGTTGGCAGGCCTTTGATAAGCCTCCAGCTATCTTGGTAACTCATTGTTGCCCTGCTGGTTTATGGGGGGGCGCTCACACCCCCTCTCTGGGTTAAACATCTTTGATGCCACATAAACCATTGACTAATTTTAAATTGCGGAAGATAATGTAGACAATTTCCCCTCCATCCCCGGAGAACTGATATTTGAGTTTTCTTCATTTTATCTCTTTACAGGCCTAGATCGATCTCCTGGATCACCATTAATTGGGGCAATCATACACATAATACATTATCATTGTGGGAAGCACGGTGGCTCAGTGATTAGCACTACAGCCTTGCAGCGCTGGGGTCCAAGTTCAAGTCCTATCCAGTTCAGCATCTGCATAGAGTTCCTCCGGGTCCTCCAGTTTCCTCCCACACTCCAAAACATACTGGTAGGTTGATTAGATTGTGAGCCCCATGAGGACAGGGACTGATTTGGCAAGCTCTGTGTAATCTGTGTGCGCTATATAAATAAAGTAATTATTTTAATAAGACACAGGGGGAGATCTATCATCACATTGTCTGGCTTATTGTATTGTTGTTTGAGACTTCTTGGTCTCAACTCTAGACCAAAAAGTTTCATATTGCAGTAAAACAAACCAGAAAATGGTCCCATTTATACAGAAGGCGCAATCAATAATTTTATCCACTTTTTCTGACTTACCTACACAAGAGTCACTACGTTCCTCGAAGCCAGCGCTGCACACACACTTCCCGATGGGAACCAGCCATTCTCCCTCTGCACTGCAGTACATTTTCGGGGTATCCCTCTCCTCGGAGTGACCCACACACTCTCCTTGAACCTCCACCAGAGAAGAGGAGTCAGCCCCGGTCACTGCTTCGGAGAAGGCCGCCAAGTTGCGCACCATTGAAGGACACTTCTTATAATAGACTCGCACGGATACAATGGCGATACAAGCCCCTATGTCCTGGAAGGCCAAATAAAATCCACGTCTGTTCAGGGGTCCGACACCACGGACTTCTGTATTAAGCTTAAGTCTCCGTACTCCAAGGTCAACACCGGTGAAACTCTCATCTGCGGCTATTGTGTCTATCTTCATGAACTGACTCTCTCGAGTGCTGGTGCCAAGGTCCCGGTCGCTCTCCATGTAGTACAGGTTGAAGGTCTCTTTACAAGTCCCCAGGACCCCCGGCATACTGTTACAATCTCTCAGCGTGAACTTAATCTCTGCATACACCCGACGGGCTCCATCTCTTTGTACCCAGTTTGTCCGTAGCCAGTTGTTCTGGTTTGGAGACATAACATTACAGACCTGGTAGGTGTGGATAGGGCTGTAAAACTCATCCATTTCATTGATAGAGTCCCACTGTGACAAGATAGAAAATACACGAAATCTCATGTCAGTCAATAAAAGCAAATCCAACCCCTCACTTTTCTTTCGCAACTTATACAATGCTAAGTGATGTCACAATACAGGGATTTACAGGGATAATACACACAGATATGTCACAGTACAGGGATAATACACACAGAGATGTCACAGTACAGGGATAATACACACAGAGATGTCACAGTACAGGAATAATACACACAGTGATGTCACAGTACAGGCATAATACACACAGTGATGTCACAGTACAGGCATAATACACACAGTGATGTCACAGTACATAGAGAATACACACAGTGATGTCACAGTACAGGGATAATACACACAGTGATGTCACCGTACAGGAATAATACACACAGTGATGTCACAGTACAGGGATAATACACACAGTGATGTCACAGTACAGGGATAATACACACAGTGATGTCACAGTACAAGGATAATACACACAGTGATGTCACAGTACAGGGATAATACACACAGTGATGTCACAGTACAGAGATAATACACACAGTGATGTCACAGTACAGGGATAATACACACAGTGATGTCACAGTACAGGGGTAATACACACAATGATGTCACAGTACAGGGATAATACACACAGTGATGTCACAGTACAGGGATAATACACATAGTGATGTCACAGTACAGGGATAATACACACAGTGATGTCACAGTACAGGGGTAATACACACAATGATGCCATAGTACTGGGGTGATCCATACAGTTGTGTCACAGTAGAGATACAATTTATCTTATATGTACAACTAACTAGTTTTTAGGTGATAACATTCCTTATAATCTCTTTGTATGTCCCTGGCTGCAAATAATAAAATCAGAATGGAAAAAAAAGCTTCCACCCATGAAGATGATTGTTATTGGTATGTCCTGGTCAGGTCCTTGTGGATTTTATAAGTTATAAGGAAGTTCAGTTTTTGCAATTAACAGAACTTTGTGGGAGCTTGTTTTCTGCAAGATGATTGGCGTTTTTATTAGTACCCTATCCCTACTTGAAAAATTTGGATATTATTTATATAACTTTAAAAATATAATTTTAAACATTATTTTATTGAACGCTACTTTTCATAGACGGAGCTTTGTGATGGTTTGTTGAGCAGGATGAGTGGACTATATCATTGGTACTATATTATATTTTATGCCTTTTTTGGGAGGGAGAAGAAAAACAGAAAGTTTTGGTCTTTTGAGGTCAACACAATACAAATAAAGTGTACTTTAAAAATGTATAAAAAAAATAAATCTTTGTTCCATTTTCCAGTTTTTTTTTCCAATGTTTAATCATTTGCTTCTATACATTTTTCGTTCTCCCGCAAGGGTTCTTCACCACTAGGAAGCTCAATCAAGTATACAGAAAGAAGCCAAAATACACACGTACTGCATTATGCCTGTACCTAAAATGTGCCAGAAAGGGTTATCCGGCATATCAAATAAAGACTGTTGTTGCAAAAGACTGCAACATATTATGGTGATCCACAAGGAAGCATTTTCCTAAAAGCCTCAATAGCAAAGTACTACTTTATAGGCACAAGTACTAATATATGGAAACAATGCCTGTACAATATAGAACAAAAGGAAAAAAACACAACACATTGCTTTCTTTTGTTTCATCACGTCTATGGGCATAAATATCTCCCAATGGGACAGAATTTTGTACCTGTAAAGTAGAACATTACTATTGAGGCTTTTAGGCTAATAAAATCTTTTTCACAGGTATCTCAGGAGCAATCTTCAGTTCTCACAATGACTTCTCCATAGGAAAAAAAAGAAAGGGAAAAAAAAACCTATGCAAAATGTTTAACTTTTTGAGTGGCATTTAAGAAAAAAAGTATATGGACATCACATTGGAGACAGGACTGGGCATACACGGGCAAGTGCCAGGGCCCAGATCTGCTGGGGTGGCCCATATGAGACTACATATAAGGAACCAATGGGGGTAAGGGGGGCTGTATTTAATGAATCCATAAAGGGGCTTTATAAAAAAAAATAATAACCATAAAGGGGGGTAGTTATAATAGACTAGGAAATATTTTAGGGAACAGGAGACTGTTTTAGTTTCTGAATTTTTTATGATCACATGTGAGTTCACTGCAAAGGGGCCCACTGAGGCTTTGTAGCCCAGGGGCCTACTGAATCCTGGAGCCCACCCTGGCTCTTATGTACCATGGTTATTACAGGGATGAAAGGGATTGGATTTATATGGTATAAATCATCTGCACCAACTTCCACCCATACAGTACAGTGTTTTATGCTAGAATCAAGACAAAAAAAAAACTACATTTGTCAGAATAAAATAAGATAAAGCAATACATCATAAAGAATGAAATTAAAAACTTAAACTTTTAAGAAAAATATCATGATTATTTAATGTACTTATTTTTTACTTAATTTCTTTTACATTTTTTCAATTTTTTGTTCCATTTCATTTTTCTATGATTTATTACTTCATCTTATTCTATTCTGCCATATGTTGCCATATGCTGAATACACGTATGTTGATTGAATTTGCTTGCATCATTAAAGTACATTGAAAACAAATAGGAAGAATACTAGTGATGCTGCTTGGAGCTGGTGCCGATGATTTATACTATTTACATTACATTTTATTAAAAAAAAAAGTTTTATATGGCCAAAATGTATCATTTGCAAACATTCTGTATTTTTCATCAGACAACCCTTTCACCTACAAGCTCCAGTGACGTCACAGAGAACCTAGGAGTTATCACAATGTTTGTGTTTCTTTGGTCAAATTTTTTTCTTCTTTTGCAATTTTTTTTTTTTTTTTAAGGGCAAAACGTTGCCCCGGATTATAAAGAGTTAAACTATATAACTAGATTTTTCTTTTATTGGGCTGTCAAAACTGCATTTTAAAACCGATGATTGTGTGTCCTTTCCCTCAGGCGACCACATCAAATGAGCTAATAAACGAAATCTACGTAAAAAATCAAAGAACGATAATGTAACTAATGGGGGCGAAAGGTAGAAAAGTAAACTGGGAAAAGTAAACGTAGCAAAGGTCGTGTGAAGGACCTTCATGCCATTCCTATCCGGGAGGCTTATCTATACATCAGTCATGTGATGCAGCTCCTTAGGGTGGTCCTACGTTATAGTATTACATTGCCTTTGTGTTATTATGTCTCATCCACATAACTGGATAATATTTCACGTGATGATGTCCCTGCGTAACACTATTCTTCTGCTGACCCAGTGGGTGTTTACATTAATATACATATATTTTATGTTTTCCCCATTGACGGTGAAGAAAGGATTTGTAGGAAACATCACTAATTGAGGCTTCAATCTCAGACAAAACTAATGTCCTGGGGCCCGCGCGGATCGACTCCTCTCAGCAGGCGCCATATAGCGTTGTCCATGACGCATGGCTGCTGTGGCTTCTCTGTGAATAAAGCCATTTTTACCAGTGTCTGCAGATCACAGACTTCTCCCTCCTCCCCCCGGTACAGGACACATTCAGTATAAACAGTCAACTATAAGAGATAACTGGAGAAAATATTGCTACGACCAGGGCCGGCATCAGCAATGGGCGTCCCGGGGCAAGTGCTGGGGCCCAGAGCTGCTGTGGGGGCCCACATAAGGCTGTACATAAGGAATCCATGTTGGTGAAAGGAGCTTTTAATAAAATAACCATGAGGTGGCTGTTTGAGATGATAAACTAGGGAATATTTGAGGGAACAGGAGACTGTTTTAGTTTCTTGATTTTTAATGAGTTCACTGCTAAGAGGCCCACTGAGGCTATGTCACCAAGGGGCCTACTGAAACCTGGAGCTGACCCCGACTACGATATAGGTAAGGCAAGGCAATAAACAGAAAATGTGTTAGTTTTAGTTAGTTAGTTCGTTTTACAATCTAAGCAAATATTAATTGATTCAGAGTTTGGGAGAAAATTCCCTATTTTACATACACAATTACTAATTTTTTGCCTAAAGCTTTGGATCATGCTTTTATACAAAATTGTTATCATTATATTATGTATAAGGACATGTTCTATGGCCACACATCTCCTAAAGGAGAAGGGCTTCAACCAGTTTCCAAACTGTTCAAAGTAAAAGCTCATGTATTATACTCCAGAGCTGCACTCACTATTCTGCTGCTGGTGCAGTCACTGTGTACATACATGACATTACTTATCCTGTAGTTATTGTGAATTACATCCTGAATTATACTCCAGAGCTGCAATCACTATTCTGCTGCTGGCACAGTCACTGTGTACATACATGACATTACTTATCCTGTATTATACTCCAGGGCTGTACTCACTATTTTGCTGCTGGTGCAGTCACTGTGTACATACATGACATTACTTATCCTGTACTGATCCTGAGTTACATCCTGTATTATACCACAGAGCTGCATCATATTCTGTGCTGTGCAGTCATAGTACATGAAATGGACATATTATCTGTATGATCTGAGTTATCATCCGTGTATTATACCCCAGAGCTGCACTCACTATTCTGCTGCTGGTGCAGTCACTGTGCACATACAAGACATTACTTTTACTGTAGTTATCCTGAATTACATCCTGAATTATACTCCAGAGCTGCACTCCCTGATAACACCTTGATAACTGCTACAGAGTGGATTGGTTTCCCTGGAGCATCCTCTATGTGCACCATACTCCTCGTACTTCCATTTAAAATTTCCATAATTATGCTTAGGGAGTCCGTCCTGTTCAGTGCCTGCTGTCCACAAGCCGCCAGCTCATAATGAACGCTCCCTTCTGTCTTCAGGGACAATTTATTCATTTTTTTTAGAGCTTGTGATTTCAGATCCTAATGTGGATTCCATCGCTGTGTCTATCACAATGTGTCTAAAATGAAGCAAATGAGAAGCCCTCTCAGCCGTCGCAGCATGAGTGACAGCTATTCCATTCGTCCTGTGGTGCGGTTAAGGGAGTATAGCTGAAGGACATGTTCACATTATTGAAGAGAACTTACACCAACTCCAACTTTTTGCACCGTTCCATAGACGCTCCTCTAATGATCCAACTTTATGTTGGCCCCAACCATTCCCGAGCAACCAGTTCTGGAAATCTGGCACTCAATAAGCTAATTATATTTTTAATTGTCAGATGGGTGGGCTTGAGCACGCAGTATGGCACCGCCCTTAGCATAATCTGCACGTTGTGTGGCAAAATTATTATTATGATTTCAAAGGAATGGTGGGGAGCACAAAATTCCAACTCTCCTGGAATCAGTAGAGCGGCATCTATTAAAGGAGGCAAACAGTTACGATTGGAAGTAGCGGTCAAAAGATCCCTTTAAGATGAATTTTCTAATATGAAAGCGGTGAATGGTGGTCTTGCTGCTCAAATGAGTTTGAGTAACTGGTGTCACATTGGTCCAATCTATATAAACGGGAAGTTTCCCCATTGTATAGCGAAAAACACTGGCTCATTACTATCAAGAGGTTCTTGGAAATCATGTGTGAGACCCCAGGAAAAGTAAGATATTCCTAGTTTGTTCTGCTGGGTGCCATTGTTATTATTGGAAAAAAATATGTCTGGAAGCTGAATCCTGGGGTTCAGTTTTGTCAACTGTCTAGTTAACAGTAGGGTCACTCGTACCATTGGGGGGGGTACCGGGGCGGTAGTCTCTCGGATTAATCATGGTCTGGCTGTTCACTCAATCCCTGTATAATGATATGCTTATTTCAAAGCATCAGCCTCCCTGGAAATGCCTTGTTTTGGAAATGAAATGAGTTTGGAACAGCAGGTATGGATCTTAAGCCTATAAACAGGGAGCGAACGCCCGAGCTTATGTAACGCAGCTAGTGCAGCCAGTAAATAGGTATGTGTCTCCCACCGCTGAATCGGTGATATCAATCTGCCTTACTAAGTGAGGTGCCGATAGGAAGGGCCTGTCTGCAAGTGCTGCGTTGGGTTGTGGTGGGGGGGGAGGACTAGGCAAAGATTTGCACATGTTTAATACATTAATTGTAGCGCCTGGAGCAAAACGCCTATTAACATTTTATCCTTGAAAAGAAAAACATTCGAACATTTCTAAAAGCAAATAATAGAAAGAAATCCTCTCCTGCGCTCTACAGGAGAAGACCATGCCTCAATTTACAACTGGGCCAAGGATGCAAGGAGCTTAGAAGCACTTGGGCAAGTAACAAAGTAGGGTCAGGGTTAACACAAGTCTTTTGTTGAAGAGATTCACATATAAATGACTTACTTCATAGAACATATAATGTAATCTCGGAAGAGTAAAATTATGATGCATTTGGGGTTGGAGTAGCAGCGGCGATCACATGCACGACATCCAAAAGAGTTGTCGCCTGCAAGGTGCATTCTAGAGAAGTTTCCATTTGATCCTGGTGGCATGGCCAAGCAAGAAAAGTTTTCCAATGATGATTCAGGTTTCAATTCTTGTAGAGCCTTCCTGAAGTCACCTCCTGCCTCTAAAAAAACTATGAGGGCGATGCAAAGGCAGACGACACCAGTTTTTTTCTGTGCCACATTTATTACTGTCATGTTCTACTTTCCGCCTTCATAGAGTTGTGCGCCACAATGCCGTTTCTGGAAACCACGCCCCCTTGGTGAGACAAGTCGAAAAAGGAAAAAGTGTTGAAAAAGGGTCTAAAAAACTTTGATAAATGTGGCGGAAAAAAATTTCTGGTGCAAATTACACCAGAAGTCTGGAAAATTTAACTTAAAGGGGTATTCTCATCTGGGCATTCACTTTCAGTTTCATTAATCTGCCATATATAAACATTTCTTCAATTATTGTTATTAAAAAAAATGTTCCTGTGTGAAGATAATTTCTCATAAATGTAGTCATATGGTCCCTTAGAAATAAGACTGTGTCCTTGGTTACGGCCACCGCTGCTTGAGGGATTGCACAAAGAAACAAAAAGTTTCTGAATATTAAAAGTCTGGGAGCTATTGCATGTCCTACAGCCGTCCTGTGGTAATGAACACTGAAGTCAGGTGGTCAGGCAGAGCCTATTAGCGCATATCTGGCCACCGCTGCCAGAGTGTGATGTGGTCGTATCCAGGAAGCTGGAAGCTATATAGTTTCTAAGGGACAACATGACTACATTTATGAGAAATTATCTTCACACAGGAACATTTTTTTTAATAACATCCAATTGAAGAAGTGTTTGCATATGGCAAATGAATTTAATTAAATGTGAATGCCCAGATGAGAATACCCCTTTAAAGTCAAACTGTAAAGTTACTAGCATACTAGTTTTAGCACAGTTGGAGACTGTGACAACAATTCCAACAAATCTCGTATCATGCTTCTGGTTTCTTCCTATCCTGAGATATATCTGGTATATCCAACATCATTTATTATCAAATCAGATTCAGCTATCCTTGAAGTGGGTGGGCACTTCCTGGTTGTGACATCAGCTCAGGGCACCTAAGCCAGAACAGGACAGCAAGTTTGTAATTGGACGACCTGAAGCATGTGATGAGTCACATGCTTGTGACATCACTTAAGGTGCTATTTTTCTGTACTCCTCTACTATTGACACTCCCAACAAACCTCCTGTTGTCTGCAGCTGTTCTATACTCTATCCCATGGTTACCAGGAAACATGGCAAATGGAGATTAGCCTGAGGGGACAAGGTAAAAATAGCTGCTAGCTGCTAAACACCTGCAAATAGCTAATCAGAGTAAATTAGAGAATTGCTGATTGTTGTTGGTGCAGAGTTAGGAAAAAGTTTTTATACTTTACAACTGTACTTTAATACATCTCCCCCTACGTGTGGTCCTTGGATGAAGACCATGTTTCTATAGTAAATTCATGTTCCTGTGCGGTGTCCACATGTCCATGCTGAGTTTATGTTCTGATTCCAAGTCCTGTTCCAAGCTTCATTTCTGGTCTTGTTGCTTTTCTACTGGTTTTGGGAGTCCCGTAGGCTTAGCTTCCCAGTCTAGCTTGCTTCACACCAAAAGAGGCCATAAGGATCCACTTTTTTCCAAGAGAAAACATAACTAAGGACAACAGTGAAACAAATTAGGTGACTCTGTACTAGAAAGGCTCCATAGAACCTCATTCCATGAAGCCAGAACCTACTGATATTACAAGGTAGGATCATGATCTGGAAGCTAGTTTGCATCCCTAATCACTGAGATGAAAAGCTCCCCTCACATAGAACGAATGGAACCTGACAAGCCCGGGCTACAATGCACCCAGCCACAAGAGCGAGCTCCTGAGCCTTACATCAGCTCATGGGTCACGTCATTAGAATTGGAAGCACAGAGCAGACGTCTGGAAATCATCCAGTCCTATTTATCTGCAGCTGCAATATTGTGCGTATCCCTCAGAAAAAAAGTTCTTATCTGTTATTAGATTCATGAAACTAATTTGATTCACATATTTTACAGGTGAATTCTCCTAAAATGTATTATGAAATGAAGCCGTGCAGCCGGACACAGGGGCTAATTGGAGCTGAGAAGACTCAGCACCGTCACACATTGCCGCAGGCAGAAAAAATAATCACATATTTAATACAAACTCACAAATAAGCACAACACAAAGTCGTGTGGAGCCCGCACATCCCGAGTCACAGGCGAGCGGCCAGCGCTCCGAGCATTCATGCCACCAGCTCATAATAATTAGAAATGAACCAAGAGCGCGGCAGAGATGAGGTTACATCGCGTTTCTTGTCCTAGATGACTAGCCATTGACTTGACTGTAATGTTGAAAGACTAAAGTCAGCAATGTAGGGTGAAATAGCCCAGGCCTCAACTAACTACACAGTCCTAAAGGCAAGAGACCTCTTCGAAGACTTATTCAATGATGGTTGTACTACCAGGCCGATCCTAATAATCTTCCATCAGCAGCTTGAAGGGGTTGTCCAACATTTTAACTTAATGCACACAAATGTAAACGGCCATATATATGTGTAGCATACGGCCCCATTCATTACAACGGGCAATAAGGCCATCCAATTTCAATAGCCATATTGTGCAACGTACCACGAGCGAGACTTACGAAAATGGAGGAGCATGTCCTATTTTCTCTTGTATTTCGGTTCCGTATGCCCCATAGAAGTCAATGAGAACGTATAAAATACAGGTTGCATGTGTGCTGCATACAGTTGTACATCATATTCCGCCGTATATATGTGCATAGTGGGAACCAGTGGGAAGTGAATAGTCAGCCAGCCATCATTTGCCAACCCAACGTATTTTATAACGATCCTGTATGAATACGGTGCTCATACGGGTGAAAAACGTCCAAAATACAGCTGTATAAACAGAACAGGAAAAAAATATGGGCGTGTGCTTGAGTCTCACTGGTCATTGGAGAAGAAGGACAGACAACCATTCCCTACATTTATACAACATAGCTCATAGCTAGAAGCAGATGTGACCAGTTTTTCCACTTTGGATTCGACCATGCCCTTTACTACAAGCCATTGCTATGATTGGCTAGGGGGTCCCCTGACCCCTCATCTCTAGATGTGACCCATTCACTTAAATTGGAGCGGAGACAGAGCATGGAGCCATTAGCATCATGTAGTGGCTGGGCCTGAAGAGCCAATTGGAAGGGGTCACTGTGCTTGGATTTTGATTGCCTGAATGACATTATATGATTATAAAATGTTTCACAAGCCCTTTAAGGGTTGGTTTTTGCTATCACTCCATCCACAAACATTCAAATGAAATGGTCATGTGATGTCACGCATCATTAGTATCACAGAGAGTAATCAAAGCTGTGTGATAGAACCCCCCTTGCACCTGTGTGACATCACATGACCTCGGACCGGTGTTTATCTACAGGAAGTAAACAATGAAGCTTCCTGTTGCATGACAGCAAGCAGAGATCTAGAAAACTGTGGAAAAAAATGCTAAAGAAAGTATATTGGAAAATTTTAAAACTTTTCATTATACTTACAATATCAATTATTTGCAGAAATGTGGTTAAAGTGGACAACCCCTTTAACTACCTGACTGTAATTGTATAACAATCATTAATAGAGACTGCAAGGGTCTGGATAATATCATTTGTTCTGTAGATTGTAGGGGGTAGGAGGCATTTAACAAATCATGTTGGACCTCAGTAGAATATTTAAGTATCAGCTGAGCATGAAATTTCCGAGGGAGCAGGCACTCAACCGGTGACTCGGGGAACCACATGGAAAGGTCTTTTGATGTTTTACTCTTCACTGTAAAATAAAACTTAATACAAAAAAAAACTAATTAATGGGTTTCAAACAGCCCTTCATGTCCTGATGGGAGCGTCGGGGAGAATTTCCTTTTGGCTGAAATGAGCCATCTTCTCAACTCAACGGAAAAGGTGAGATTTTGATCAGCTTCGTATCTGCAGCCCAAATACCTGTTCTCGCTGGCGGTCTTTCATCCACAATTTCTCACTGTTAGTTTGAAGTGTTTTTTTTAATAAATAAGGTTCAGTCTGTCTCGTCTGCTGCCATCGTGATAACATCCCCCAGTGAGACGCAAATGAGGACATATTAATTAACAAGGGGAGGTTCTGATTCCGTCTGCATCAAGCCTCTTCTTATGGCTTCAATTAATGCCAACGCACAAGATGGAAGTAACAAAGCTGCTGCTCGAGGGACTGGGAGACACGATAGAGGACCAGAAGGAAAGACCCCGTGAGGCGGCACTGGTGGACTTGGTCAAAGAGAAGCATTAAAGGGGTTGTATCAATGTGAACATTTATCCGTTTAGGTCCCAGCTTTCAGACTCTCTTCAATCTAAAGAAAAAAAAAACTACAAGTACATTCTAGGTTTTGGCCTTCCTGTAAGCCCATCCATAAGTGTCTAAGATGTCAAGGACAGAGATGTGCCCTGTTCTGCATTGACTTCTATTGGTTTCCGAAAGGTCCATCTGGTATAGAGTTGAAGAGGAGACTTGTAGTTCTCTTTTCTGTGGATCAAGGAAGGTCTCAAGAATCAGATTTTTTCCTGATCATATATATATTTCGCCTATCCCGTGTTAATCTTGACATAACCCCTTTAAGGTGGCCATACACATTTGATAAATGTAGGTTTGTAGGTTGTACAATTATATCCCCCAGACAGCCCGGTACATTGTAGTCCACATGGTAGCTGGAACTGGACAAACTTTTTCAGTGACATTGGGAAAAAGTGGAAGAATATTTTTGGAAATGTTTTTCCGGGCAACGATTGTTACTAAATGAACAATCTTCTAAGATCAAAGAATCCTTTATCTGACTAAGGATGTGCATACACATTAGATTAAAGTTAAAGGTATCGGTCCAGAATTACTGATGGAATACTTGTAGAATAGCCAGGGTGCTGTCCATTACAACCGGCCTGAGGTTGTATACAGAGGCTGGTGATGACGTCTAGTTAAAATTCTAGGCCACCTACCAGCGCTGTTGGGCCAAAGTACAAAGTCTGGCCCTCGAAGATAATGGGGCACATTTACTAAGGGTCCCGCGGCCGACATTTCTGTCGGGTTTCGCAATTTTTTCCGTTTTGCGCTGAATTGCCCCAGGTTTTTGGTGCACGCGATGGGATTGTGGCACATGGGCGCCGGCTTGCATGCGACACAAATCGGGGGGAATGGCTGTCGGACAACCCGACTGATTCTAAAATTGTGTCGCGGAACACCCACTTACATGCACCGGGAAGAAGATGGTGAACTCCAGCAGAACTGAGCGGGGAAGCGACACATGCAGGAACTCGGGAGCACGATCTTAGTGAATCACGGCAGCTCTGAATCTCCTAAATGTGCCCCAATGTATGGTTTATAGAACTATTCTTTTCATATGGGAAAGTGACACCTTGAGGGCTCCCTTAGCCTCTTGGGCCCAGTTGTGACCCCACCCTCTGCACCCTGGACCTTGTGCTAAAATCAAAAATACTGCCTAAATCTGCTTACAATACCTTGTAATGAAAATCTTAAAGAAAACTGCAGGTGGTTATCAAGGCAAAAGCTCCTTCCACTATGTTTTGTTTCAAGGGCCTGAATACTTAGGTAAAAACAACATTTTGTTTTATACTTTATGACAAATTAGCAAATATTTCTCATTCTTATTCTCGAAAGGTTATGAATGCAGAATGATGGTGGAAATCTCATTTATTTAAAATTTTAGCAAAAGGTCACATACAAAATGTGAAAAAAAACGGAGACTCTGAAGATATCCTGAACTTACTTGGTGCCTATGAAGAAGATATTGAGGCTTTGCAGTGCTTGTCCGTCCGTGCTTTCTTCCAAACATTGCCACGCCTGACCATGGTTTATGTCGGTATTGCAACTCAGCTGCGTAGAGAAGAATGGAAGTACCGGCACATACCATGGTCAGGTGTGGCGCTGTTTTAGAAGAAAGATGCCATGATTTTCAACCTCTGTATAACCCCTTTAAGAATCAGTAAATTCCATCATATATTACAGGGTGCACATCTGCCTATCCTCGCTATTTTGTTGACTTTCTGGTGTAGGACCCAGGAGACATATATTATTGTGAAGCATCTCTGAAGCATTGTGAGAGTGCTGGAAGGTGACTGTCTCATAGAGTGCATTTCCTCCTGTGACCAGAGAAAGTCCAAATCTTAAAGGGAATCGGTCACTAAACCTCCCACAAATTCTTATGGACCAAGGATTTAGTGTCCCAAATCTCCCTATATCACCTCTGGCTGGAGCAGCAATATAAAAATGACACGTAGACTTAACTGAGTACATTGCATTGCAATTGAAGCCCATATAGCACACTTTGTTATCGCTGGGCACACAGCATAGGTCCGGCACATGTTAGGGCGGCACGGT
This sequence comes from Engystomops pustulosus, assembly GCA_019512145.1. Lineage (NCBI taxonomy): Eukaryota > Metazoa > Chordata > Amphibia > Anura > Leptodactylidae > Engystomops > Engystomops pustulosus. The sequence goes on from CM033646.1 coordinate 158,739,876, forward strand.
GGCTGAGTGAGTAGCACATCTGCCTTGCAGCACTGGGGTCCTGGGTTCGAATCCCACCCAGGTCAACATCTGCAAAGAGTTTGTATGTTCTCTCCGTGTTTGCGTGGGTTTCCTCCGGGTACTCCGGTTTCCTCCCACACTTCAAAACATACTGTTAGGTTGCTTAGATTGTGAGCCCCATTGGGGACAGGGACCAATTTGACATGCTTGTGCAGCGCTGCGTAACCTGTGTGCGCTACATAAATAAAGAATTATTATTACACCCTAGAGAAGGGACAATATGACCAGGACCCATCTCTAGGTAATTATAATAATATTATTTTTATTCATTACGGCCATGGAAAACAATGATATTGGGCAAAATGGGAAACCGTTTGGACCTGTGGGTGGTTTAGTGCTCCAAATTGTCCTGGCAGATTCCCTTTAATTTTGTTCATATTTCTAAATTCAATATTTTGGGAACATTTTTTTTGTCCATGACAAAATCTTTAACAATAAATGATCATTTTGGCAATGACACACAGTGATGTTTTTGAAAGACGTTAAAGTCTTCAACGCTTTGACAAATAGGTGCCAGATCTTTACATTTTGAATGTTAAAAAAGGATTTTTTGACCTTCCGTTTGGTAGAACATTCTTACAAGTTCTGGTCAATGTGGACTATAATGTATATGGCTGGATCAATAGATCACCAGACGATCATTCATTCCCAAACGTTCAACCATAAACCAATGTCTGTCTAATGTGTACGACCGCCTAGAACATGCAGGCTCTCCACCTTATCTCCAGATCCTCCAGTCTTCTGCTGCAATGTTTGTTCTTCCTGACAGAGTGGACATCTTTATTCTTTGTGTTTGGACGTGACGCAATGTCTCTCAGACAAGGCCAATTCTTTCCTTGATGCGCCTCTTCATCCAGCCAATCTCTATTGTTCCTGTCATCAGCTCTCTAGCATCTGTTTCATTATTCATTAGAGCTATTATTATGCTGGGACCCGATGTCATCTTCAACATGACAGTGAAGGCTGCAAAAAATCACCAAGTCCCGTGTGCCTGATGTATGTTGGGGAACCCGGTAAACACTGCTTAATGTGTCTGCTCTGCCACATATTCAGCTTATATTTCTCCACCACCATAAGGGGATCATTACCTATCACTGCATCTGTCACTGGGCTGTCACCACAAATGTCCCCAGTGTATTCCAAATTATATCCAGACAAGTAAATGAGAAGTTACGAAAATATGGAGAAAAATAAAGAAGGAATAAGTACCCTAAAACCTGAAGATAGTATGAGTAAAATCTTCAGGAATAATCTCTATACTGGTGGGAGAATTATGGAGATCGCCTTTTGTATGGGTACAATTTTTTGGGATCGTCTCCAGTTTATTTAAAATCTTCTGTGAACATCACGAATATCAGAGAAATTTTGTGGATCATCTCCAGTAAAGGTAAAATCTTTGCAGACCATCTTCAGGATGGGTGAAATCTTTGTGAAGCATCACCGGTATGGGTAAAATCCTCAAGGATCCTCTCCAGAATGGATGTGAATTTTGCAGATCATCTCTTGTGCACATGAAATCTTTGTGGAACATCTACAGAGTGCGGGAAATCTTAGGAGGTCATTTTCTGTACGGATTAAATTTTTTGCATAACATCTCTCAATGAAATCTTTGCGTAACCTCTACAGAGTGGATAGATATTTGGAGATCATCTTCTGTTTGAGTGAAATCTTCAGGGATCATCTCTACTATGGATGAAATATTTGTGGATCATCTCTTGTGTGCTGGAAATCTTTGTGTAATATCTACAGAATGGGGGAATACTTTGGAGGTCCTATATATCTCCTATATGAGGGAAAGCTTTGAGAATAATCTTCTGTATGGGTGAAAATGTTGCCCCTCAAAGAGATGATCCCCAAAGATCTCATCTGTACAGGAGATGAGCTCCAAATAATTTCTCATACTAACCTTGATCACAAGTGAGTGAGACATATAAGAATTGGGCTTCTAGCAGTGCTGGGTGTCCGGGAGTAGTTGCCCTGTGTCATACTGGTGTCTATCAGCACAATATGGTCACAAAACATTTATGTATTTTCCTACCACCTGGTGACAACCCTAAAAATACCGGAGCACTCATCAGACCTGACATATTATAAGACGGTATCACACAAGCGATTCCCTGTGCCTGCAGCATGCTGCCTGCTGTGTCCTGCGAGGTCACCGACTCCTGGGGACACATTGTGCCGAGGATGATAGGTCTCCTCGCTGTCACTTGTTTGTGATATCTTTCTAATAGCGCAGGAGTCAGTGATGGCTTAGACTAGGGTCTCCCAGGAGGAGGATGAAGGGGTCAGGTCTATACCCGCTGACCCTCTCTCCCTCTCGCAGGTTGCACACAGACACCACAATTACTCTCTTCACAGAAACTCCACTCTTATTTTACAGCCAATTACACCTGAAGTGTTTTCAGCAATTCCACCGGAGCTCTCGCAATCCTTGTCCATTACCGAGGCACACCGGGCGGCTGCACACGGCACCGAGACGGCGCTCCATTGTTACATTAGAGTAGAAAACCGGAAGGCTCCATAGACAGATGCATGATGTGCTCATCAGTCAGATCACAGTACTTACCCCATGAGGGGGGTAGGTCAGCCAGCCCCAATCTCCAGGAATTGTTGCTGTGTCCAATAAATTCACTAGAAAAAAAAAGAGAAATAAGGCAAAATTATTGTCCATGTATAAAACACGGCACTAGATGGGATAATGTATTTACTTTACTACTAGACATATCAGGATCTATCAGCACACGGCTAAAGATTAGAGACCGGGTGGGCAATTCATTTTCCCAAGGGTCCACATATGAAAATGGATTGGTTTTAGACTAAAATATTTATATGGGTTCTTCAGGCATAGCAAGTTAGGCCCTATCCACAGGATACGACTAAACTTGCTGATTGGTGGGGGTCTCAATGATGGGACCCCTACGGATCTCAAAAACAGGAGCCCATTGTACCCCTGTTGCGCTCAAGAGGAAGAGAGCAGCCAGCGCATGCTTTATTTATCTCTATGGTGCTGATGATGATTGCCGATCACGGCGCTCGGCTATCTCCAACAGCGCAATAGAGATGTACAGAGCAGCCAGCACATAGGCAATTGGTTCCTACGGCCATCTCGAGCACAACGGATCCCCGTTCTTGACATCACTGAGACCCCCACCGATCACCAAGTTTGGCCCTGTGGGTAGGGCCTAACTTGCTATGACTGGAGAACCCCTTTAACTCAGTTGTACCCAATACCTATATACTGTATACAGTTTATAGCTGATCCCTAGATAAAAAAAACAGGAAATAAAACATCGCAACGATTCAATGAAAATATGGAGGACCTAATTGCATCATTATTTAATGATTGGGAGGGATGCTTACACGGATCGGTCAGAGATAGATAGTGGGCCGAATCTGGCCAAGAGCCGTATAATGCCCAGGTCTGGCATAACTGTCAAGAACAGGTATCAGGATCTGTCAGCAGAAGAACCATCACCTGATGGACAAAATATTTACTGACTACCAGAGGCTTTAGGATCTGTCATCAGGAGAACCATCACTAGAGGACCATAAGGAGTTGTAGGATTATAAGCTGAAGAACCATCACTAGAGGACAAAACGTTTACTGACAACGAGGAGAGGCATCAAGACCTGTCAGCAGAAAATCATCTTTCTATAATGCAGAAAACCTTAACTTGACCCCTTGCAATTCCTTTTATATCTATCTAACTGTATTGCTATCTATTTATCCATGTATATTTATCCACATTTATGTATATCTATGACCAACCTACTTATATATTTTTATGTATCTACCTTTGTATGACCAGATTTCTCAGGCAGCAGCACATTAAGGGTGTCCTCCCATTCCATGATGTCAGACACATCTATCTATCTATCTATCTATCTATCTATCTATCCCATATCTATCTCATATCTATCTATCCCATATCTATCTATCTATCCCATATCTATCTATCTATCCCATATCTATCTATCTATCTATCTTATATCTATCTATCTATCTCATATCTATCTATCTATCTCATATCTATCCATCTATTGACTATCTATCATATATATATCTATCTCATATCTATCTTTCTATCTATCTATCTATCTATCTATCTATCTATCTAACTATCAATCATATATCTATCTATCTATTGTCTATCTATCATCTATCTATCTATCTATCTATCTATCTATCTATCTATCTATCAATTACATATCTATGGATTATCTTTTATTTATCAATTTGTCTATCTCACATCTATCTATCTAGGCAAAGGAAAAAACATGTAGTTAAAAAATGTTGTAGAGGATTTATTCCATATCTATCTATCTATCTATCTATCTATCTATCTATCTATCTATCCCATATCTATCTATCTATCTATCTATTTATATGTATATCTATCTATCTATCTATCTATCTATCTATCTATCTATCTCATATCTATCTCTATCTATCTACCATCTCTCTGTTGCATATCTATCACACATCTTTCCAGCTCCTTTCTATCTATCTATCTATCTATCAATCTATATATCTCATATCTATCTATCTATCTATCTTATATCTATCTATCTATCTTATATGTATCTATCTATCTATCTCATATCTATCTATCTATCTATCTATCTATCTATCTATCTATCTCATATCTATCTCTATCTATCTACCATCTCTCTGTTGCATATCATCTATCTATCTATCTATCTATCTATCTATCTATCTATCTATCTATCTATCTTATATGTATCTATCTATCTCATATCTATCTATCTATCTATATATCTCATATCTATCTATCTATCTCATATCTATCTCTATCTATCTACCATCTCTCTGTTGCATATCTATCACACATCTTTCGATCTCCTTTCTATCTATCTGCATTATCACAAGGGTTAAGGATACATGTAGTCCGAGCTCACGTATATATAATTATAGCATCTCCACAACCGGCAGCTCGACGGTCAATGATGTAGGAACTGTCCCCTCCGGCTACAATTGCTCACGATTAAAACTTCAAAGGGTTCCCAGGAGATTTCTTGGCCGGCTCCAATTCCTTTGGAACAATTCCCTTCACATTGATAATTAAACCCTTATCGGCCCATGTTCCAGGAATAATGCAGAATATGAATGCAGAACTTTCCCTCCCAGTGACCGAGTTCACATCGGGTTCATCTGTGATGTCAGCAGCGTTTACGGAGGCGAATCCTTCTACACTGAGGTGACCTGGAAATGTGAAACATTGGGAGCTATCATCTGTACCCAATACGGCCCTGAGACCCCCAACACAGCCGCATTCAGAAGTCATCCAGGTCTCATCCCCCCGTGTACGACTACCGGGTCACACCCCTACTATGCTCAGGAGGGGCACACGGGGACCCCCTGATAATGAGGAGAATGGGGAGAAAGATTGGGATGATAATTAGCAGGAGAAGGCGACAATTTTATCACATTAATCACATGTTGGCCATTAAAGGGGTTGTCCACTTTCAACAAATTCCAGCAAATAATTGATATTGTTTGTGTAATGAAAAGATGTACAAAGGTCCAATATACTTTCTGGCAGTTTTCTAGATCTCTGCTTGCTGTCATTCAGCAGGAAGTTTACTTTCTGTGGCTAAACACTGATCCCTAGTCATGTGATGTTACACAGGTGCACGGCTCATTATATCCCTGGTCATGTGATGTCACACAGGTGCATTGCTCGTTCCATCACTGGTCATGTGCTGTCACACACAGGTGCATTGCTCGTTCCATCACTGGTCATGTGCTGTCACACACAGGTACACGGCTCGTTTCATCTCTGGTCATGTGATGTCACACAGGTGAACAGCTCGTTACATTCCTTGTCATGTGATGTCACGCAGGTGCACCACTCGTTACATCCCTGGTCATATGATGTCACAAAGGTGCATTGCTCGTGCACATGTGTCATGTGCTGGAACACACAGTACACGGCTCGTTTCATCTTCTGGTCATGTGATGTCACACAGGTGAACAGCTCGTTACATTCCTTGTCATGTGATGTCACGCAGGTGCACCACTCGTTACATCCCTGGTCATATGATGTCACAAAGGTGCACAGCTCCTTACATCCCTGGTCATGTGATGTCACACAGGTGCACCACTCGTTACCTCCCTGATCATTTGATGTCACACAGGTGCACCACTCGTTACTTCCCTGGTCATGTGATGTCACACAGGTGCACCGCTTGTTATATACCTGGTCATGTAATGTCACACAGGTGCACCACTGCTTATATCTCTGATCATTAGATGTCACACAGGAGCACGGCCCATTATATCCCAGCTCATGTGATGTCACACAGGTGCCGGTTCATTAGCACACAGCTCTGATTACTCTCTGTGATATAACAAGCCGTGCACCTGTGTGACATCAGAGACTGGTGCTTATCCACAGGAAGTAAACAATGAAGCTTCCATAGCAGGACAGCAAGCAGAGATCTAGAAAAACATAAAGGAACTGATACAGAAAGTATATTGGAAAATTGTATAACTTTTCATTGCACAAACAATATGAATTAGTTGCTGGAATTTGCTATAAGTGGACAGCGCCTGTAAAGATGTTTAAAGAGGTCTCACTTATTGGGTGATTGCTGCATTATGCAAAATACCCACTGGAAACGCCAGTGGCTGGTGCTGGTAATGATGGCCGGTGTTAACCAGCTAAATGCTGCCAAGAAAAGCCACTAGGGGCACTTAAACTCCCAGCGGCATGTTGAGAGTGTAGAAGACTCCAGCCTTATCATTTCAGTAGATCTGTTACAATGTGCTAGTGGTACATTGTAACAGATCATCAGTAAAATCCTCATAAAACACCATTACAAATAGTTAAAATCACTCTCCTTTCCCTAGAACTCATATAATAAATACATTTTAAAAAATCAAAATCATATTGCCACGTCCCACAAGTCCAGACCAATCAAACTATAAACAGTTATTCCTGGCAATGTACATTGTAATGTAAAATTACATGCAACATACAAGATAGGGTCTGTAGGTTTGTTCTGAAGTTGAATTTGTATGTAAGTCGGAACTGTATATTTTATCATTTTAACCCCTCCCGATTTTTATTTGATTTTAAAAATGTTGGGTTGTCATAAGAACCAGGATCAACAATAAATCTTTATTACAGACACCTGTGATAACTGTTATAGCTGATTATTGTAGCCTAAGGCTAAAGGACAGTAAATTACCAACATCCAGAGGTCCGTTTGTAACTAGGGGTCGTCTGTAAGTCAGGTGTTCTTAAGTAGGGGACCGCCCGTAGTGCCACTTTTTCAACATTTCACAACATAAAAAATTTAATAAAAAGCAATCAAAACGTTGTGTAGTCTGAAAAATGTTAGAAATTAAATCATGTTCCACAAAAAAAAAACATCTTACAGATTGCCGTACTGGTGTCAGAATGTGGCAAAATAGCATTTTTATTTTTTTCTTACCAAATTTTTTTACTTTCTTAAATCTATTCCAAGCTACATACATTAGCTATACCCCTGATCGAACCGAACAAGAGACTAAAGGGGAGGCGTCATTTATAGCGCACAATGAAAGCCGTAAAAACAGAGGCCACATGAAACGTGCACGAAAAAAAAAACGCAGAGCATTTAGAATTTTTTTCCTGCTTCCCAGTACATGTCCTGGAATATTCTACACCACCACTAGGAAGTAACATTTGCAGAAAATTTGCAGAAAACAAGCCCTCATACAGCTCTGCACATGGAAAAATAAAAAAAGTTATGAATTTTTAAAGGAGGGAAGCAATAAATGGAAACACAAAACCGAAAAATCGATGAGAAGGGGTTAATCGTGGTAGTGATGGTGGTAATTATGTTAACGATATGGGTGATGATGATGACGGGAAGGATGATATGAAGGGACCATGCACTAACCGGGATTGTAAGGGTAACCCTAGAAGACCCTAACCCCAATTGTAAGGATAACTCTAGATGAGTTCACACAAACCTTCATTGAAAAGATGTGACCAGATCCTAACTCAGATCGTAAGATGTAGGGATGAATCCCTATCCCTATTTGTAGAGATATTTGTAACAAGGATAATCCTTGTTGTGGTTTTACTCTAACTCCAATTCAACGGATAACTATAGAACAGCTGTAAGGATAATCCTAGATGTGACCTGACCCTAACTCCAATCGTAAGGATAATCCTATATGTGACTACACTCTAACCCCAATTACACTATACAAGAACCATAGTAGGACATTAACTATGCAAATCATTTTATAGATCCATTTGTAGTGTATTTAGAGTGAAAACACTAGAGTGAAAAGTCACCATAAAAACAAATAATAATATTGTTTTTATTATCTTATGATTCTTTTTATAATAATAAAGATGATTTCTTTTGGAAAGATATCCCTATATATGAAAACCGGACCAAATCATCAACTAAAAGGATAACCCTAGATATGACCTTCCACTAACACTTATTGTAAAGATAAGCTAATTACAAGTATAACCATAGATGAAACCATGTTCTACTGTGAGGATAACCCTAGATGTGTCCTGGCCATGACTCAAATTGTAAAGATAAACGTAGATGTGACCATGTTCTAAACCCAATTATAAGGATAACCCAAGATGTGACTAAGCTGTAACCTGAATTTTAGTTCTAAGAACAATCCTAAATGTACCCAGAGACTAATTGTAAGGACAACCCTTGAGTTGAATTGAGCCTAGACCTACCCGTATTTTCCGGACTATAAGGCGCACTTAAAAGCCTTGGATTTCCGTGGAAATCCAAAGTGCGCCTTATAGTCCGGTGCACCCTATGTATGGCGCTGGGCAGCGGACCCTACTTACATAGGTCCCCGCTACCGGAGACCGGAGACAGCAGATCTCCAGCGGGAACTGCAGACCCAGCCTCGTCACGAACAACTTCTGCGCGTGGTCTGCAGTTCCCGCTGGAGATCTGCTGTCTCCGGTAGCGGGGACCTATGTAAGTATGGTCCGCTGCCCTCCTCCACCTCCCCCTCACCTTCCCCGCTCACCTTCCCCGCGTTCCCCGTCGCGTCTCGGCGTCGCGTCCAGTCGCGTCTCGGCGTCGCGTCCCGTCGCGTCCCGTCGGGTCTCCGCTCCGCCCCCGGACCTCTGCCACGCCCCGGACCCCATGCCTTATAGTCCGATGCGCCTTATATATGGAATTATTACGGTGCGCCGTATAGGGCGAAAAATACGGTAATTGTTTAGATAATAATAATAATATTAATTCTTTATATACAGATTACACAGCGCTGCACAAAGCATGACAAATCGGTCCCTGTCCCCAATGGGGTTCACAATCTAAACAACCTACCAGTATGTTTTGGAGTGTGGGAGGAAACCGGAGGACCCAGAGGAAATCCACGCAAACACGGAGAGAACATACAAACTCATTGCAGATGTTGACCTGGGTGTGACTAGAACCCAGGACTCCAGTGCTGCAAGGCAGAAGTGCCACCCAACTCAAATTAAGAAGAAATAAGCAAGAGAGGACTTGATAAATTTATATAAATACGGTAAAAAGTTTTGTCTTCAATTCAAAAGACAAGGGGGTGGTCTCTCCTTTGAGATTAAACTTTTAAAATGTTTCTTTTCCAGACGCGACAAGGCTTCTTTACTGTAAGTGAAAGGATTCCGTGGAATAGCCTAGCTCAGGTGCAGAGCACAGCAGAGACAGAAGAGAACTTAAAAAAGAGCCCAGATGCTGATTATTATAGCAAAGTGAAATAGATGGTTATGTTATAATATAGAATTGTGTTCTCTTACACCCCCTTCCCTCCAGCCCCTTCCTTTGTCTTCCTCAGTTGAACTTGATGGACATATGTCTTTTTTCAACTTTACTAACTAAGATATGACCTGGCCATAACCCTAATAGTAAGACTAAGCCTAGATGTAATCAGATCCTGACCCTATTTGTAACTAATAACCAATTGTGCACCTGCCATGAGGCAAGTTGAGCATTTTGCCTCAGGCAGCACTACCCTCAGGAAACCGAGGAGGGGGCACAGTCATCCGCTACAAAGCAGAACCTGACACTTAACAACAGTATCTCTTCACACAATGTCAGAATGAATGAAAGTCACTGCATGGATAACTTACTTAATACAAAAGTGACATGATGTGTAAGTATTGGATGGGGCGAAAGGAGACACCTCTCTATAGTTTGCCTCAGGAAGAAGTCTAGGTTTGCCCCTGGCGATAACCATAATAAACCTAAGTGTTAGAATACAAATAACCTGAAAAAATAAGGATAACCCTTACCCTTGTCGTGACCTGCTCGTAACCCTATATGTCAGAATCACCCTAACCCTGCACTAGAATGCGGCTGTGTCGTAAGGGCGTATTACATGAGACAATGATGGATCAAACAATGATTTTTAAGTGATTAAACAACGAATATTCTTCATATTTTTTGACATCATTGTGACATAGAAATAGAAGGAAATGAGTGATAATCATCTGCCCATGTAAAAGGTGTAAACACAAGTCATATAACTAGCACTGCTACAGCTCTGCTACACCGGCTCCCAGTATTCCAGGTATTCTTCATACCGTTCCAGCACAGCTATGCCTTATACACAGGTTCTCCGCACAATCCACCACTATCAGTCTCTATATTTGATGGCACTTGCCCTAATCCATCTTCATCCATAGCAATTTACAGGAAAGATTGAGGCTCATAATCCTTAACCTTTGACCCTCTAGTCCCCTGTTATGACTCATCGGGATTCGGAAGACTCCCAAACACATCTAGTCCTCACCCGAGTGGGTCAAATTCCGGCAGCTGAAGACAAAATAACGGGGGCATCAGGATGGGCCTAGTCTGTGAGGAAAACATGGCCGCACCACTGGATATATTACCAATCACACCGCATACGTGGGACAGACGTATCATATATAAGGCGCACCGGATTATAAGACGCACCGGATTATAAGGATGAATGACCAGCAGGTGGCAGACCTGTGCACAGTTCAAGGCAGCTGTTGTCTGTAAGTACGGTTCATATATAAGGTGCACTGGACTATAAGGCGCACCTTTGATTTCTGAGAAAAATAAAAGGATTTTTTGTGCGCCTTATAGTCCGAAAAATACGGTACAAGTGTACATCTCATGCTACACATATCCCAAAAGTACGTATAACCCATCATATAAAACACTGCTGTACCGTCCAAATGTGTTCTCCTCACACGTAACACATGAATGTACAACCACAAGCATAGGTAAAGCATATATATTACACAGGTATACACAGAAATCCATGTCTAGTATATACAACCTCTCACATATAGAACGTTTATGGAAGGCAGTACACATATAGCACATGTATATACTACTACACACATAACACAGGAATGTACATCACCTAATATACAATATAACACATATAACAACACTGCACGTGTGCGCACATCATTTATGTATGGAAGACGTGTGTGTACATCGGTAACATATATGAGTCAGCCATTATAAATGCAGTATCTTCTATCTATTGACCTATCATATCAGTTACTAGTGGTAATAATTAGGAATGATGTGGGGACCAGCTGTCATCCTCATTCTCCTAATCATATGTATCATCATCACACTTATTATTGTACTTATCTGCATCATCAACACCATCACCCTTATCATTCTCCTCATCTGTTTCATCATCATCCTCATCATTGTCATGCATCATAATCATTGTCCTTATCTGGATCATCATCCATCTCCTTACCTGGATCATCATCCTCATCATTTGAATATCTGCATGATCATCCACATTATTCTCCTCATCTGTATCACCATCATTGTTATCACCCTTATCATTCATTTCATCTGTATCATCATCATTCCACTTATCAATCTTCTTATCTGTACTATCATCATCCTCACACTCTTCTCATCCATATTATCATGCTCCTTCTCATTCTCATGCTCCTTCTCGCATCATCATCATCATCATCATCAAGCTTATCATGCTCCATTTCTGCATCATCTTCAGCATTCTCCTCATTTGTATCATCATGCTCCTAACCTGTATCATCATCATCACTTTTCTCATTCTTCTCATCTTCACAATCAACATCATCATCACTCATATCAATCTCCTCATCTGCATCATCATCTCCCTTATTCTCATCATCTGTATCATCGATACTGATGCCATTCTCCTCATTCGTATCATTATTATCATCATCTCCTTTATCATTCACATAATCTGTACCATCTTCACTCTTGTCCTTCTCCTCATCCATATGATCATCATCACTCTCCTCATTCTCCTCATCCATATGATCATCATCACTCTCATCATTCTCCTCATCCATATGATCATCATCACTCTCATCATTCTCCTCATCCATATGATCATCATCACTCTCATCATTCTCCTCATCCACATGATCATCATCACTCTCATCATTCTCCTCATCATGGTTTTCATCTGTGGTTTGCACTGGGGCAATGCCCAATACTCTGTTTATTTTACAGGTGTCCTTCTACACTCTACCTACATATCAGGAGACACATTCAGGGGCGTAACCTGAGGGGGTGCAGAGGTTGCGGTCGCACCAGGGTCCAAGAGGTTTAGGGGGCCCTTATGGTGTCACTTTCCCATATGAGAAGACTATTACTATAAACCAAACATTATAGTCAGACTTTGCACTGGGGCCCATCAGCTTCTAGTTACACCACTGGACACATGATATGGACATCCATGGCCCGTACCATCTGTCATGTTAGAATCTGGTAAAACTAAAACAGGGGCAGTTCATGGCCTAGTAGAGAATACAAAAACAACATAAAAAAAGAGAAGGGTAAGAACCAGGGGGTAAAATCTTTAGTGTGGACCATAGACAAGGTGGTGCAGATAGATACATGACATATGAAGCATAACCTCACATGATGCAGACCTCCAATTAAATGACTGAGACCCCTCCATACAAGAAATTGAAAGATTGATATTTCTACATATAGAACATCCCATGACTCGAGACCTCAACATCCAGGACATTAGATGATAACAAATAATTGCACCCAGAGGACATTACATGACCTGGACCACCACATGACTGAGACCACAACATGACCTGGACCACCACATGACTGAGACCACAACATGACCTAGACCACCACATGACTGAGACCACAACATGACCTGGACCACCACATGACTGAGACCACAACATGACCTGGACCACCACATGACTGAGACCACAACATGACCTAGACCACCGCATGACTGAGACCTTATATAGTATATGGGTTATAATGCACAGTAATATATAAGGTATATGGTGTATTATATAGTATATGGGTTATAATGCACAGTAGTATTATACATACTTATTCATGTATCACTTATAATGGTTGCGGTTGTATCGGATTGTAATATCCGGAGCCATTATAGACGTATCTGAGTCTTTCTCAGGCTTTCTTTCCTATGTGTCAGAAGTTTGTGAACCCCTGGGACTGACTTGACAGCAGCATTGAAGTTGGATGAAGCTCTGTGCCGGTGCCCACCTGGGACCCCTCTCTAGTGTAAAGGTCAGGCTCCTTGGCCCCAGGAAGGCGGGAGGAGGGGGCCGCTATCTCCCACTTCTCTCACAGCTCAGACATTATTTGATGTCATTTTCCTTCATCTTGCAGAACAAATACTGAATCTTACAAGATGTTTTAAAGACTTGGCAAACAAATCTAAACCCAGGACATGTCTCCCTGTGGATCGTCTTGTGCCTGGCATGGAGGGGCTCCAGACCCTGGGTGCCGGCCTCCATGGTGAGCCCCTGCAGATGCTGGTGGATACTAGTGTTTCTCCACAGTTGGTTTCTTCATGTACAGGAACGATCTTTTCGGTTCAGATACGTAAAGAAGTGTGCAAAAGTTTTAGGCAGCTGAAAAAAAAAAGTTATACAATAAGAATAGAACAGTTTTCAAAAACAGAGACGTGAAACTTTTAATTTTACCAATTCACAAAAGCAAAATGAATGAACAAAATTGAAATAGAAATTAAATTAATATTTAGTGCTACCACATTTTACCTTCATAGGGCATCAATACCTTTAGCTGGACATGGTATTTGAAGAAACTCAGTGGGGAGGATGTTCCAAACATCCTTCTCCACATCTCTATAAGTATTTCTAGACAGATCGAATGGTGTTAAAATCAGGGCTTTATAGAAGTAGAGTATCTGTCTGTCTATCTGCTCTGCAGGTGTAGAGTGTCTGACTATTTCATACATCGTACCTGCACCATGTGACCTCATCCTATATGGAGCACCATGTGATCTCCTCCTATATTGTGCATCACGTGACCTCATCCTATATGGAGCACCATGTGACCTTCTCCTATATGGAGCACCATGTGATCTCCTCCTATATTGTGCACCACGTGACCTCATCCTATATGGAGCACCATGGGACCTTCTCCAATATGGAGCACCATGGGACCTTCTCCTATATGGAGCACCATGTGATCTCCTCCTATATGGAGCCCCATATGACCTCATCCTATATGGAGCCCCATGTGACCTTATCCTATATTGTGCATTATGTGACCTCATCCTATATAGAGTACCATGTGACCTCATCCTATATTGTGCACCACTTGACCTTCTCCTATATGGAGCACCATATGACCTCATCCTATATGGAGCACCATGTGACCTCCTCCTATATGGAGCGCTATGATGACCGGTGCTAGAATCTATTCTTCGTTGAAACGTAATTTTGGAGTAAAGTTAGTAAAGAGTCCTTTGGCGCCATTACGTGAGAGATAATCCGCTGGTCATGTGATCGGGCAGAGGCTGATGACTACTCCTCATTTTCCTCAGTCGCCTCCAGCGTGGATGTGTGTGAGGCCAATGATTCTTATCACGGCGGGTAATCAGCTGCTCATTCGCCGCTATTATCACTCGGCCACTTTCAGTCTCTTGTACTCAGTGGGGTGTCCTATTGATTTCTGTATTTTGTAGCTAAGACTCCGGAGGCTCCATCTGGTAGACGAGAGGAGAAGGACACGGAGCAGGGATGGGGCCGAATCTTGTACGAAATGTTTACAGACAGAGGACGAATCCAGAGCCTCGCTATGTCCTTGAAGTAATACCAGACGTTACATATACCACAACCACATCATACACAGGGCCCCTGTAGCCCTCAAGTATTACATAGGACTGCAGGACACAGCTACTACATGATCTGTAGTCAGAGAGTTATCACTGTGTTATCTGTGGTGTTACATAGGACTGCAGGTCACATCTACTACATGATCTGTACTCAGAGACATCACTGTGTTATCTGTGGTGTTACATAGGACTGCAGGACACATCTACTACATGATCTGTACTCAGAGAGAAATCACTGTGTTATCTGTACTGTTACATAGGACTGCAGGTCACATCTACTACATGATCTGTACTCAGAGAGATATCACTGTGTTATCTGTGGTGTTACATAGGACTGCAGGTCACATCTACTACATGATCTGTACTCAGAGAGATATCACTGTGTTATCTGTGGTGTTACATAGGACTGCAGGACACATCTACTACATGATCTGTACTCAGAGAGAAATCACTGTGTTATCTATGGTGTTACATAGGACTGCAGGTCACATCTACTACATGATCTGTACTCAGAGAGATATCACTGTGTTATCTGTGGTGTTACATAGGACTGCAGGTCACATCTACTGCATGATCTGTACTCCGAGAGATATCACTGTGTTATCTGTGGTGTTACATAGGACTGCAGGACACATCTACTACATGATCTGTACTCAGATATATCACTGTGTTATCTGTGGTGTTACATAGGACTGCAGGACACATCTACTACATGATCAGTACTCAGAGAGATATCACTGTGTTATCTGTGCTGTTACATAGGACTGCAGGACACATCTACTACATGATCTGTACTCAGAGATATCACTGTGTTATCTGTGGTGTTACATAGGACTGCAGGACACATCTACTACATGATCTGTACTCAGAGAGATATCACTGTGTTATCTGTGCTGTTACATAGGACTGCAGGACACATCTACTACATGATCTGTACTCAGAGAGATATCACTGTGTTATCTGTGCTGTTACATAGGACTGCAGGACACATCTACTACATGATCTGTACTCAGAGAGATATCACTGTGTTATATGTGCTGTTACATAGGACTGCAGGACACACACATCTACTACATGACCTGTACTCAGAGAGATATCACTGTGTTATCTGTGGTGTTACTTAGGACTGCAGGACACATCTACTACATGATCTGTACTCAGGGTTATCACTGTGTTATCTGTGGTGTTACATAGGACTGCAGGACACATCTACTACATGATCTGTACTCAGAGAGATATCACTGTGTTATCTGTGGTGTTACATAGGACTGCAGGTCACATCTACTACATGATCTGTACTCAGGGTTATCACTGTGTTATCTGTGGTGTTACATGGGACTGCAGGACACATCTACTACATGATCTGTACTCAGATCGTTATGCCAGTGTTATCTGTGGGGTTACATAGGACTGCAGGACACATCTACTACATTATCACAAACATACACGACAACCCCTTGCAGTCGGCTCTCTGATTTTCTCTCTTCATTACGTCTTTTGTATTATTTCCCAGACAAAGATGAAACTTTCTGGATCTGCGCCAAGGCTTAAAGTGACAGCGCTGGCCGGAGAGTCACACCGGATCGCTTACTCTAATGGTGACAGACAATAGTTTGGCTTGTGATCTGAGGATGAGCCCCTACGTCTCGCCTCTCAGCTGTGCTGCTACTATGTTGTCAAGCACTTCAAAGAGGGACCTCGAAATATGACCGGACCTGCCGGTAATTGTCATTTAGCACGCCAAGATCCGGTCATGTTATCTACTCCCATCATGCACAAGGGCTCCTACACACAGAGTAATATGCAATAGCAATATGTTAACACAGAAGGAACTTAGAAGTCAATTAACTTACTAGTCAAGCAGCTATCCAACCGGCCAACCAGTCCAGTCAGTGGAACAGTCACTCAACCTACTAGGCAATCAACCATTCAACTGCCCCAACATCCAATCAACTAACCAACCAACCAGTGAAGCTCTCACTTTAAGGTTTTTGTGTTTGGCCTGTGTTCTGTTTCATTTACCACCACTGTCTCCAGGATCGCATAGGGTCTTCAACTACCCACGTAGAGATGCAGGTTCATCAAACCCAAACTGTAATCCTACAGTGTTGATCCAGAGAAAGACTGCAAACTCCCATGAGAGTCATTCTTTCCTTTGGTTACTTGATATTACACGCTCTTTGGATGATGGGGCAGTTAATGGAGGCTTGATGGACCAGAGTAGGCTAACGAAGATCATGGAAGAGCAGGAAAGCAAGACGAAGAGCCCAACTGTCCCAGGTGTCCCTGCGATCCATGCCTCGGATCACAGGCGCACCCGTGCCCCTCTCCGTGGCGGTGCTGCCCCGTCCCCCAGCCCGCACTCACCTCTCTACACTCCTGCTTCCGTCCTGGCTGGGATGGGCGTGCGTGAAGATTTAAAGGGCCAGCGCACCGCTGATTGGCGCTACCACTTCCAGGTTTCCCATAAAGACCGGCGGCTCCCTTCACTCCCCTCCGGATCTTTGCGCTCATTAGCCATTGTGAAAGATTCCTTGTGAGTTCCCTGTGTTCCTGTTTTCTATGCCTGATTCCCTGTTGCTGACCTCGCATCTCTGCCACCTGCCTGACTACCTGCCTGTGCCGGAACTCGAGCCTGGAAACTTTCTGTACCGCAGGCTAGTCGCACCTGTGGAACGACCTGGTGGCACTCTGCCGCAGCAAGACCATCCCGCTTTGTGGTGGGCTGTGGTGAAGACCAGGTGCCACTTAGACTCCGGTCCAAGGTGTCAGCTAGTACCATGTCCCCCGGTGGTCTAGGGGGTCCACTGACCCCGAATCCTGACATCAACAAAACTTGTCATTGAAGAGTAGGTGCAGCAGGGAGAAGTGAGGAGGAGCTGCTTCTAGGTGTAGATCTTATCAAGATGTGCATAGAAAGGAGGAAAGAAGTTTTAAGAAGAGATGAAGTAGAAGAACGGAAGCAGGAGGATTGTAGGACGATACGCACCTCTGTACCACCATACCATGACACACCACAGAGATACACGCCCTACATTACCCATCACACAAAACAACATTATCCCCAACAGGTCACGTTCCTTAATACAGCCGCTCATGCTGAACCACCGGATTACCCTAACAGTATAAGGTTATAAATCTCTGTGTTGCAGTCAGCCAGGGGTTAAATGATCTACTCTAAATCTGGAGAACTTCATCAAGAAGTGTAATCTAATTACAAGCACCTATTTATGGCCCACGAGTGGCATCCCTCCAGGACTGGGCATGACACTTGTCAACCATCTCCGAGCATCTCCTGTTGACTGGACGCTCCAGGGAACGTTAGTGTGTTTAAGCCTCCTGTCTGTTCTGACCACTGACACCCTGTCCAAACATCGCTGAGGCCGCAGCTACCTGACTGCTCATGTCCGCCCGTGTGACAGCTGCTCATGTTCTCCAGCCAGGAGCCGTCTGTCACACCGGTTATTTTTAAGGCTTCTCCGTTCTACAAAGGACCTTGATAAGAAGTCACGCTGCCTCCGAGTCATCACTTAGTCAACAATTATTCTGAAGAATCAACAGGCCCCCAAAATTGTTCTCCGAAGATGAGCAAGGACATCACGCGGCCGCCCAATCTCAGGAAGAAGCTTCTATCAGCTCCTGGAATTACTAGGATAATGTGCAGCAAGGGGACAGGACGTGGTCACAGCACTTCAGGCATCAGACACAGTTCTCCATGACACATGCATCATGTATGAGGCTCTTACTACTGAAGACCAGACTGATGCCTTACATACTATATATAGGGCAGGCATAATTCAGATGTAGGTCCCTCTATAAGATGTCCTCTGTGACCAGCAGAACAGGGAACTGTAAGTCCATCTTAAAGGGTTAATCTGTGAATTCTAGACTCCTGTCTATGGATTCTGGTTCTTGACTCTAGATACTGGCACTTCCAGTCTTCAGCAACTGTGCCCGACTGCAATGTGTCGGGAAGGGGGGGTTGGTCAGTTTCACGGGACCTGCTTTTGGCCAATCTGTGGTCACCTCAGACCTTGAAATGTGAAGTGTCTTTCACGGATTGGCCAAAGCGACTCGAAAGACAGAAGAACCACATAATGAAGGTAGGGTTACAGGGTAACTACACAGTTTCATGCCACTCCTACCCCGTGTAAATGAATATGGAGACGGCCATCTTGCCTGAATTGCTGGACTGCTCTAACTTCAACCCAAAGATTTCCTTTACTGCAAATCCATGCTACCCTTTACATTGTGGCCCCCTTATATTGTGATTCCCAGGAGCTCCTCCTCATATTATGTCCCCTCTATCATCTCCCCTCATATTGTGTTCCCTCAATCATCTCCCCTCGTATTATGTCCCCTTAACCTCGTCAGAGGTATGAAGCCAAGTTTCAACCCATAAGGTCTTTATGACGCTTGGTCTGTGCCGGGAGCTGAGCACAACGGAGCGAAAGCTATTATGGTGCCGTATGGAATATGGTTTTGCTGTTGTCTTGGATAGTGAAGCCTCCGCTCTGCCACGCACTCATTTCCATGTAGTGGGACGCGTGTTTGTCTCTGCGTTCTGTCAGACGTTCGCGGTCGGACCGTGGATCCTGCACAATGCACTGACCAGATTCTTCAAGCCTTGAACATACATTTCTGACAATATTTACTATATTCATTTTACTTTACATTGTAATATAATATTCTCCTCCTACACTTTATACAACAAAGGGCACAACTGCAAATAATCTGAAACCCCAAACCCCCCCCCCCAACCCCAACCTCCCGTCTATCTATAGGACAATTCTATAATCTCTGGAATTTTTTCTTCTCAAATCACAAAGTGAACGGTCACAGAGCAAAGTGAGTTAATAAATAATAATATAATAAATAAATAATAATAATAAGGCAAAAAATCTTCTCCGGATCAATGTATGAATCATGTGACAGCGCTGCCCCCTAGTGTTATATCCCCAGCAGCTCTGTATATAACTACAGGACAGGAGACAGCGATGCCCCCTAGTGTTATATCCCCAGCAGCTCTGTATATAACTACAGGACAGGAGACAGTGCTGCCCCCTAGTGTTATATCACCAGCAGCTCTGTATATAACTACAGGACAGGAGACAGCGCTGCCCCCTAGTGTTATATCTCCAGCAGCTCTGTATATAACTACAGGACAGGAGACAGTGCTGCCCCCTAGTGTTAGATCACCAGCCAGGAGTGAAGTCCTACGTGGAGGAAATCCTAGACACAGTCCTTGGTGCAGATGTACCCGAATGACCTGAGCCATCGAGGTAGACCGTCAGGAATAGATATTATAATTAGTGATAAACAATAAAAACTCTGAAATCCCCTCACCTTCCCTGACATAAGAGCCACCATTACGTCTGACTTACAGGCATTAGGAAGCCTCCTGTGACCTCTCCACCCCGGCCAAGTCCTTCTGAAGCTTCTAAGGGTTACATAATGCAGCACAGAAAGCAATAGTTGGTCGAATACTTTTGCCTGGATTGTATAAAATTTCCACTGATTTCTATTTTCTTTTTAATAAATTAAAAAAATCAAGATTTATTCATAAATTATTAATAGTAAATTAATAATGATTGGCTACAATGTGACCAGCGAGCTCCTGGTCTGGAGCATCTGAACCATTCAATCATGAATTTACAAGAGGTTTTTTTTAATCTGCGAAGACATGTTATCTGCACTCTTGTTGAATCTAAAACTGTGTTCACACATGACATCTACATTGCTCTTTGAAACGTAATGCAGCAGATGAGGGGAGCAGATTTACCTAATTACATTGGTGTTAACATTTCCTAACCTTGTGTTAACATTTGAATTTGCCATATTAACTGAATGTTAACACAGTGTAAATGCAGTTGATAACACAATGTAATTAGGTAAATCCCCTCTCCATAGCTGCTGTATTTGGTTTCCAAACGTAGTTTTTAACCCCTTAAGGACGCAGGGTTTTTCGGCTCATTTCTCGCTCTCCAACTTCAAAAATCCATAACTTTTTCATTTTTACGTGTACAGACCTGTGTGAGGGCTTATTTTGTGCGTAACAAATTTTACTTTCCCGTAATGCTATTTATTTTAACATGCCGTGTACTGCGAAGCTGAAAAAAAATTCCAAATGTGGAAAAAAAAACACGTTCTTGTGGGCTCAGTTTTTACGACTTTCACTCTTCGCTCCAAATAACACGCCTACTTTATTCTTTGGTTCGGTGCGATCGCGGTGATACCAAATTTATATAGGTTTTATTGTGTTTTAATACATTTTCAAAAAATTAAACGAATGTGTACAAAAAAGAAAAAAAAATTTTGCCATCTTCTGACGCTAATAACTTTTTCATACTTTGGCGCACGGAGATGTGTGAGGGGTCATTTTTTGCGAAATGAGGCGACATTTTCATTGCTACCATTTTGAGGTCTGTGCGACATTTTGATCATTTTTTATTTCATTTTTTATGTTATGTAAAAAGGTGTAAAAGTCGCACTTCGGACACTTGGGCGCCATTTCCCGCCTCGGAGGTCACCGCCGCCCATAACCGTTTTTATATTTTGATAGATCGGGCATTTTGGGACGCGGCGATACCTAATATGTTTGTGATTTTTACTGTTTATTATGTTTTATATATCCGTTCTAGGGAAAGGGGGGTGATTTGAAATTTTAATATTTTATAATTTTTAAACTTTTTTTTATTTTTTTTTCACTATTTTTTAGACCATCTAGGGTACATTAACCCTAGATGGTCAGATCGCTCCTACCATATACTGCAATAATTCTGTATTGCAATATATGGCATTTTTGCAGCACATTCATTACAATGAGCCACTGGCTCATTGTAACGAATCTGCAGATGCCAGATAGTCTCGGGTCAAACGAAGACCCGAGGCTACCATGGCAACCGATCGCCGCCCCCCGATGACGTTCGGGGGCGCAGCGAACATAAAATAGATGGCGGCGCCCGCGCGCCGCCGTCTTTTAACCGCCGCGGCGTTGAATGGGTTAATAGCGGTGGGGGTTTGCTGCAATATACAACAACCCCCACCTCTGTATGAAGAGCCCTCTTCATATATCCCTTATACCTCTGCGCCGTAGAGCTACGGCGCAGAGCGTTAAGGGGTTAATAGCACAATTACGGGTTTATTTTCTAATAAAACATTTTCTTCCTTTACCATGAAACCTCAAAGAAAGTTCTCTGGGTCAATACGCATATAATGATATCACATTTATGCATATATTATATATATTTTTTTAAGTACTTTCCTTTGCATAATGAAACTTTTGGGGACATTTTTTTTCTTTTGCATCGCCACCTTCTAAACTTCATAACTTTGCCCAGGAAAGAAAATTTTCAATCCCCTAGTGATGTTTACATAATTAAGATAATTTTACCCCCTTACTTTACATTTTATTCAGTTTTATTGCTTTTAGCTCCTATCACAGTGATGGTCAGTGTAATATTCCATAGTATGGGCAGGGCCTCTCTTAGCAGACACATCCTGATCCCTCTAGTGCAGTGATGGGGAACCTTTTAGAGGCCGAGTGCCCAAACTGCAACCCAAAACCCTGCTTGTTTATCGCAAAGTGCCAACCAAAAATTAAAGCCAACACAAAAAAATATACCACTTCCACTACCAAGTAGACAAAAGTGAAAAGAAAAGCCGGCTCACCCAACCTTCAGATCGCTGTCAGCTGTACAAACGCTGTGAGTCTTCTGGTGCACGGAAAGGATCCATACATAGCTGTATGGTATATGCAGAGAAAAATAGTCGGACCGGCACAACACGAAGGACGTCACAGGGGTACTGGTGCTAAATATTGCTTCCTTTATTGTATAAAATGCAGCATACACAAGGACACTGGCTGGTTAATGCGTTTCGACGGGATTCGTCTTAATCATAACCTACCTGACCTAACAGCACACTCGCCATTTAACCTACACAGCTGTGTGATGCGGGGGGAGCAAACTCCCTCATTCACTCCACATCACATGACCCGGGCCACACCTCCGACATCACATGACTGGGGACTCACCCCCCAGCATCACATGACCGGTAGTGCGGCTCGAGATAAGCCGAGATTAATAACAAACAATCCTTAAAATATCATCAAGTGTATAAAAATACATATTACTGTTAACATTTCACAGCAAATGCATTAGTCATAAACAAATTTAAAAAAATTAAAGCAGTAACTTATTGCTCCCTGTTCAACAACTTTCAATCATATTGGCCGCCTGAGGACAGTAACACAGTAGAAAGATGGAAAATTTTCATCATTTTAGCTTCTTTCCAGTTTCCAGTACACAGAGAATCGTGGGGCCAGTAGGAGCTCCTCCAAAAATTATTCTACCCTGTCTACTCATTCTCCCTCTTCCTACAGTCCCAAGTAGTGAAGTCAGTATCAAAATATGACTGAAAGCAGCATCTTTTAAGTTGCTGAGAACTGCAGGAAGATTCTTTGAGTCCTGTCTGGTGTGCTGGGTGATGGCCCGGGTGCCCATAGAAAGGGCTCAGAGTGCCGCCTCTGGCACCCGTGCCATAGGTTCGCCACCACTGCTCTAGTGCTTTGAGATGCTGTGTGCTGAAAATGTGCTTAGGTTATCAGGGTACAGGTTTATATACACATACATTTAGCTTCTGAACATTAGTATCTAACACATAGAAAGAGTGAACTATGAGAAACCTATAACACACAATTACATTGTCAACACTGCAATATTTTAGGCATGACATACACTGTCAGCACTGCTGTGCCTCCCTCCCCTAGATAAAGACCTTATCTGCCTGTAGCTTGTAGATGTATTCTCCTCATACTGCTGTTTACCTGCAGGAAGTCTCTGTGTGAGTTCGTCCTGGAATGCAAAGGTTGGGGTTGGAGGCAGAGAGGAGCTCAGTGCAGCATCAGACCGGAACACCACAGGGTGTGGATAGGCGGGGAAACCCTTGCCTGCTGTGTAAGGAATCTGATGTCTATGCCAGGAAGGACCTCACATATAATCCATCCAGATGCATGGTCATGCACCAATATACTAACAGGCCAGAGCTGCACCATGTACTGACTGAGGGAATAACTTGCGCTTTGAACTGGATCACATGAGCTGTAGGGGAGGAAATGAGGGAGATGTTGGGTGAATCACACAGTGACTTGCTTGTAGAGAAGACACACCCCTTGTGAATCGGAGCCAGCTTTTTTTTTTTTAATCGGCTTACGGTATATACCAGTGGTGGCGAACCTATGGCACGGGTGCTAGAGTTGGCACTCAGAGACATCTCTATGGGCACCCTTGCCATCACCCCAGGGCAGGGTTCGCCAGACAGGACTCAAGGCCTCTTGTAGTCCCAGGCAGCCCAGGACCCTAGAAGGAAGCTACAATAATAATCCAAACTTCTTGTTCTTTCTACTGTATTGGTGTCCTCAGATGGCTATACAATTCAAAGTTGTGACACAGCACTGAGTAATAAGTTACTGCTTAAATTGTCGCATTGGCACTTCGTGAAAAATACATGGGGTTTGGTTGTAGTTTGGGCACTTGGTGTCTAAAAGGTTTGCCATCACTGGTATAAACAATATGTACTATCAATATTTATAGCATCAAGACTTGCTGGAAAACACCTGCTGGAAACTGGGGAACCTTAAATGGAGAGCCCTGCGCGTTCTACAGACCTGAATCCTAATGTATGGGATCATCTGTCTCATAACTCTGTACCCCAGAACCTCAATGACCTCTAGGACCACCTCTCAAGTGGAAGTCGCCTCGGCAGACAACTATTCGACTTGTGTACATAAGACGTCGTCCTCAAGGTGCTTGTAATTGATGTTCAGGATCACATGACAGGTTATTGGGACAGTGACATCCTTTGTTGGGGAACACCCAGCTCTAGTGTTGGCTTTAGTTTCAATAACTTATTTACGACGAGGAAACCACCATTGCCTGCTTCTACTTGAATGTCCTATTTTCATGATATAATATCACTGCAGACTGAATGTATTACATCATAAATTTCACCTGAAAGCAAAATATCCATGACTTTTGTGGGTGGTGTATATCAGAATGTGATGGCATCCAGAAAATACCTGACCATGAGTATTACTACTTCGTACCCTGGATGTTTTGGAAATACACAGTTCATGTTCTTGGAGTGATGCCTCGGCCTTCCTAATGACCACCTGTAATGGAGAAGAGGAAAAGACTACACACCTTTCTTAAATTTTAGATGAATAATCTTTACTAAATGATGTTTTTGAACCTGATGTCAGTATGAGGATCAACTGTAATTCCAAAGTCACTGCTTAATATCCAAGTTACCTCAAGCTTCAGATCAGCTGTTGTAGAGTTTTATGGATTTATAAAATCTCCAGTTTTGCAGAAAATGTAAAGGTCACATAGGTCATGACATACAGGTACAATATTGGTTCCTCAAATATCCATAGACATAGACTGCAAAACGCAGGGCTGAAATGGAATGGTACAATAGTCAAGGACTTCTCTTTATAGCACCACGTCTTAGCCACATTAGGGCTCATTTACTAAAGGTCCGAACGCCGCACTTTCGTCGGGTTTCCCGAATATTTCCGTTTTGTGCCAAATTGCCCCGGAATTTGGCACACGCGATCGGATTTTGGCGCATCGGCTCCGGCTTTCACGCGACGGATTTGGAAAAAAACGCGGAATTTAAAAAACCAAATGTGTCGCAAGATCAAGCACTCACATGCACCAGGAAGAAGAAGCAGCGATACCTGCAGGAACCCGGGCGCACGATGTTAGTGAATCGCAGACGACCCAAATCTCGTCGGACAACGCACTGTGGGATTACGACAGGACCAGGTAAGTAAATATGCCCCAATGTCTCTTTATTGCAAGATCACGACCTTAGGTCTTCCATATATAATCTCCCAAATTACAACTAGCAGGTCGACTTTATACTAGTCAGACCCTTGATAAGATGGTCCCTCACCATAGAAGTAAGGAGGTGAAGGAAGACCTGTGTGTAGAGAGCTTTGTATGCAGGAGAGGGCAGATGTTTCAGCCAACACCCCAGAGGAACCCTCATCAGGGAGTTGCCCTCTGTAGTAAGTAGACTGCTCCTGTGGAATCTAAGTTATTTTCTTTTCGTCATCATTCTTCCAACTGGAAAAATAGCATTATTAAAAAACAGTTAGAGACCCTCTTCATACAGACCTTTGGTCACGATAAATTAGGATTTCAAACATTGACTTAAACTATTGAACAGTTGACCAACTAGCAGAAATTTCACAGACCCCGGTCTCTCAGAACCAGAAGGAATTTATGAAAGAGGGACTACTGACGGCATTAGACTCGGCCAAAGCCAATCCAACTCTAGCCAAAGATTGTGGAGTTCTTTCAATTGATGCAAAAAATGCTTTTGAAAATCTTGATTGGGATTGGCTATATCTGCCAGTGCCCCAAATGGGTTTTGGGGGTCCATTTACTGAATTCTTAAATAATTTGTATTATTATATATTTGTACATTACTTGGCAGAGCCCTTGAATCTGGGAAAAGGTATGAGGCAAGGATGCTCGCTGTCCCCTATCCTGTTTAACCAGGTGCTGGAACCAATTGTATCACTGTATATTCAGAATACAAACATTCAGAAGTAATGGGGCACGTTTATTTACCTGGTCCTGGCCGTTCCCCGATCCGTAGTGTCCTGCACTCTGCCACAATTCACTAAGATCGTGCGGCCGATATCCTGCATGTGCCCCTTCCCCGCTCAGGTCCTCCGGAGTTCACCATCTTCTTCCCGATGCATGTAAGTGCTTGGATTGCGACACAATTTTAAAGTTAAATCCCACGCTCTGTCCGAATCAGTCGGATCGTCCGACAGCCCGCCCCCCTGATTTCTGTTGCATGAAAGCTGGCGCCGATGCGCCAAATCCCCTCCTACGTCCCTGTCTCAGCAGCGTGATCCCCGAAAACGTTGTCTTCGCTGACAATTTTTTAATATTCTCAAAATTCCCCCTGAATCTCTAGGGAAACTATGGAATCTATTAGACTTTTTTGGTTCCTTGTCTGGCTCCATAATGTAATAAAGAAAAAAGTAATTTGTTTATGTTGAACAATAATTATAAAGTAAGGAAACAGATAAGAAATAAAGTACAAGTAGCTGATTCATTTTATTAAATATCTTTATATATTTATAGTGCATTCACAGAAAGAGATTTACATATTAAAGTATTTCCAAAGTGAAAGAAGAGCTGAAGAGATGGGTAGATCTCCCTCTATCCCTTGCCGGAAGATACAGCTTGTTAAGAATAAATGTACTCCCCACACTTCTATATCAAATGCAAAACTTACCTGTTAAAATAGCCTAAAAAGACCTAAAATGCCTAAATTGCAATATAAATCAAATTCTGTGGAGGAAAAAAAAACACCTAGGATCTCACCAAGTAAAATGCAGAAAACTAGAATAGGAGGAGGCTTAGATGTTCCCGATCTTAAAATGTATAACTTATCCGGTATTTTAAGATATTTGAAAGACTGGATAAATGGGAAAGATCCGGCCTATACGATAGGAGTTGAAGAAGACTTACAATTGAAACAATATTAGAAGCCTACTCCATAATATTAACTCTGAGAGATGTAAAGAATTTTACAGAATCATACAGTGTGTTACTGAACGATACCATCCTAGCATGCAGAACTCTTCAAAAGAGTCTTTAACTAAAACCTACCACCACAAATCTACTTAATAAGGTAAATCCGATGGCAGGTTCCTTTACTTTGCCCCAGCCCTATACTATTTTTGATGAAACTTTTAGTTCGGCAGAAGCTTGTAAAAACGTTATCTTTTATACATGCAAATTTTGTCTAGAAGCTACTGGAGCGTGGAGCAGCCGTGCCGTGGAGCGGGAGCTATGGCTATTCCACTCCACAGTGGCCTCTTTTGACCCCTCCTACTCCCGCTCCATGGCACGAATACTCCACCCCCCAGTAGCCACTAGAAAAAATTTGTATATATCAAAGATAACATTTTTACAAGCGTCCACGGAACTAATAGTCTAATCAAACATAACATCGGACTAAGGAACCTGCCATCGAATCTTATTAGGTAGATCCGTGAGGGTAGGTTTCCCTTAAGAAAGACGCAACCCTAACAAAGTATCTGAAAATGAGAGACATTGAAAAATTAAGAATTACATTTACGAAAGAGGTTTTACTTTTATGGGAAACAAAACAATTTTGGTTTCATTACATGGCTTTTGATAATGCCACAACGAAAATATGTGATTTTTGAGCATAGACAAATAAGAATACAATTTGCCAAAATCTTACTTTTATACACAGCTAAATGCTATCTTAAAGACTATGTTGTAAAAGAGAGATGTTTAAAGGTGTTTCCCACGAACTAACTTGCTGATCAGTGAGGGTCTCAGTGCTGAGAGCCCAACAGATCGCGAAAACGAACCGAGATCGGCAATTTCTGTCAGCTCCATAGAGATTAATGGAGCAGAATGGTCATGCGCGGCCGTCTGCTCCATTAGTCTGGCGAGGGGTCCAACGGAGGTACGTGGGACCCCATCGGACCCCTTATTTTCACAATCTTTGGGGGTCTAAACACTGAGACCCCCACTGATCATCAAGTTAGGCCCTATCCCGTGGATAGGTTCTAACTTTAGTTCGTGGGAAAACACCTTTAAGAGACTAAAAATAATCTTATATTAGATAAACCCCTAACCTTTCCTAACCGACAAGTAATTTCCCAACTGTATGCCGAAATTAGGAGATTGGTTGATAATGAAGTATGGAGGGAAATCCAGTTTCAAAATTCATTTGAGAAAAATAAATTCATTCCCAATGTGTGGCCCCATAAAGGCAAATATTTTTCATTGCCTTTGGGCTTGTCCGAACTTGGGACCCTCAGCTTTACATATTAGATAAACCTGGCCATACTTTTACATATTCAACGCACATAAAACTTTTAATCATTTTAATACAATGCTTAGACCAAAAAAACCACCAACACAAAAATGAAGGGATATACAAACACATTTGGTTAAAACTTTGCTGGTAGGATCATCGTTTGGTGGATTGTTCCTTCCCGTATAATTCACTCACGCTGTTCCCTTATGACTCGATCTGTTGGGTAATAATCTGTTGCAGTTCCCTGGACATATATGATGATCACTATCATAAAAAAAAATCTCTCTATTGATGCTCACAGTGAAACTAAAGATGGAGGCCTCCATGTCGTACTTCTGTATTGTCTACTCATCGTGTCAACTTCAGTGATGTTCTAGTCTCTCCTCAGATGCTTTTTGGGGTAAGGGCTTTCTGAAATAGGAGTTTTATAGACCCAGAAAGCCCAGACCGCAAAAAGATCTGTGGTGGACATGATGGGTCTTCTCCAATCATGGTCTAAGAGGACGTCCATTGCTTGTATATTCGACATTTAGGAAAGGAGTATCTGTGAATGTGGCTCCATCTGGTCTGACGGGAAAACCTAAGGTCAAATTCTCCCAAAAGCAAAAAATATAAAATCTGTTCAAGATCCAAAAACAAACCAACAGGTCTAGATAAATGAGCTAGGTCATATTAAAAAGGGACAATGCCTTCCCTACATCATAGTCCCAATTTTCTTAATAGTCTACACATTTTACAGGTAAGTGAAGCTTTTGCGGCCTTGAATCTTCCAGTAATTCCGGCAGTCACTGGGACATAAACATTCGCGTAATGCTCAGCAGAGGGCACTAGTACTATAGCAATGACAAGCGGAGAAGGAGAATTGGCCTGGTGTGTAGTGTTTTTCCAAGTAGAGCGTGATTTAGAAATGTGAAAAGGATGTAAACATGTCTGAGGGGTACAAGCTTTCCAGGAGTTACACCACAGCTATCTGCACAGGGACGGCTCGGTCACAAAGCCACATGAAGTCATCTCGTAGATATTCAGCTGTCAGCAAGTTCTAGATAACATTGTGGTAAAGACTAGGGTAACAATGTACGGTCTTTGGAGTGCTACAAGAAGCTCCAGAAAACAAACACTCAGCCGTCCATAGTATATACTATTAGCAGTTCTAGACCATATTCAAAAGTCTCTGGAATACAGAGTAGTTCTAGATACTATTCAGCCGGCAGCAGGAATTTCTAAGTAACATTGTGGAGGTCACTAGGACACTAGCTCTAGATAATATTCAGCATCCAGCAGACGGTTCTAGGTCACACTGTGAAGGTTACTAGGACTCTACCAATAGCTCTATATAACATTCAGCAGTCACTAGGACACTAGATAATATTCAGCACCCAACAGACAATTCTAGCAAACATTGTGGATGTCACTAGGACTCTACCAATAGTTCTGGATCACTAGGACACAAGAGTAGTTCTACACCAACTCCAGATAACTGGTGCAAACCAGCAATCCAAAGCATTCAGTAGTGACAAGAACATATCCAGGAGTTGTAGCTGATATTTAATAGTCATCACCCGTCACGGCACAACCCAAAGTTCAAGGTTTTATTCACCTTCAGTAGCCACGAGGATACAAAAAATAGTAGTTCTAGATAACAACTAAATCTCATCCTGTGAACACAACCAGTGGTTCCAGATACATCATAGAAGTTAAAAGAACATAACAAGGTAACATTTAGCATCAACTAAGGCTCCTTCTACACTCGCGAGTGTGATGTGATGAACTCTTACCACACACGCAAGGCGTGCGGCCCGAATGCTGCAAACCGGAACGGGACTGACATGCTGAGTTCAGTTCCGGTTTGCAGCGTTCGGGCTGTGCGATCCGGGCAGCACGCGTTGCGAGTGTGATGCGAGTGTAGAAGGGGCCTAAGAGTAGACGTTGGTACTATTGAGCAGTAGCTTTAGATAACGTTCAGCTGTCACTGGGGTACAACCAGTTACACGAGGTTATATGCACAGGTCATACAGAACCAACCTGAAAAACGATGTGGTCATGAGGACCCAACCCAAAGTCCTAGGTCACATAAACTAGTCACAAGGGTATTTAGGAAAAGATCTGCTAGAACACTAGCAGCGGGTTAAGATAACATACTAGAACCAACAATACAAAACCAGTAGTTCTAGGAGCCCTTCACCAGTCACTATGGCACAACCAGCAGTTCTAGTTAAGTCAACGGCAGTAGTATAGGACACAACGGCAGTAGTATAGGACACAACGGCAGTAGTATAGGACACAACGGCAGTAGTATAGGACACAACGGCAATAGTATAGGACACAACGGCAGTAGTATAGGACACAACGGCAATAGTATAGGACACAACGGCAGTAGTATAGGACACAACGGCAGTAGTATAGGACACAACGGCAGTAGTGTAGGACACAACGGCAGTAGTATAGGACACAACGGCAGTAGTATAGGACACAACGGTAATAGTATTGCAAGTAAAATCTAGCAATTGCTAAGACATATCAAGCAGTTCCAAATCCTGTAGAAACAGTAACCATTGGACACCATCTAAGTTCTATGTTACACCCAGCGATCAATAGGGAGCAACCAGTGTTTCTAGTACCAGAACCAATATTTCAAGGAAGTGTCTGTGTGCTACAACGTTCACAACCCAACAACTACAAGTGATCCTTAATAAATTATCAGAAAAATGTAATTTACTTTCAGTAATTCAATTTAAAAAGTGAATTCATATGATAAAGAGCCATTACAAACAGAGTCAAATTTTCCTACTGTTTATTTATGTCAATGCTGATAATTATGGCTTACAGCCAAGGAAATGCCAAAAAGTCATTGGGGGTCGTTTACTAAGGGCCCGATTCGCGGTTTCCCGACGTGTTACCAGAATATTTCCGATTTGCGCCGATTTTCGGATTGTGGCGAATCGGCGCTGGCATGCACGCGACGGAAATCGGGGGCGTGGCCGAACAAAAACCCGACGGATTCGGAAAAACCGACGCATTTAAAACAAAAAAAGTATCGTGGAGCTTGCACTTACCCTCATTAGGAATAGGCCGGTGAACTTGAGTGCTTTCCGATGCTCTTCAGCGCAGCAGCGCCACCTGGTGGATGTCAGAGGAACTGCCTTAATGAATCCCAGCCGGACCCGAATCCACCGCAGAGAATGCGCCGCTGGATCGCGAATGGAGCGGGTAAGTAAATCTGCCCCATTATCTCAGAAAATTAGAATAATGAATCCAAAATAAAAGCAAAGGCTTCCTAAGTGTTTAACCCCTTAAGGACGCAGCCATTTTACAGCTTAAGGGTCAGCCCCATTTTTTGGATTCTGACTTGCGTCGCTTTATGTGGTTATAACTTTTGAACACTGTTACTTATGAATGCGATTCTGAGATTGTTTTTTCCCCACATGTTGTGCTTCATTTTAGTGGTAAATTTTGGCTGATAAGTTTTGCGTTTATTTACAAAAAAAAAAAAAATGATGAATT
Source organism: Engystomops pustulosus (assembly GCA_019512145.1). Lineage (NCBI taxonomy): Eukaryota > Metazoa > Chordata > Amphibia > Anura > Leptodactylidae > Engystomops > Engystomops pustulosus. The sequence continues at coordinate 158,772,454 of CM033646.1, forward strand.
TTTTTGAAAAATTTGCCTTTTTCGAAATTCGAAATCATTGCGTTTCAAGGCCGATATATTTACCACCTAAATAAGTTGCTGAATAACATTTCCCATATGTCTACATTTTAACAATTTTTTAAAAGTCTGGAGAATTTATTTTCATGTCCCGCGGCTTACAAATCGAATATCAATTTTCCGTATATTCTGAATTGACTATTTTGGGGATAAATACTGTTTTGTATGAAATTTTACATATTTAACATCAAATTTAACATAATCAACCCATTTTCAAATCTGCCCCCCTCAAACTATCAGAAACAGCTTTTAGGAAGATTATTAACCCCTTGAGATCTTCATAGTAATTGAATCAAAATGGCGGTGAAATTTAAATTGGTCAAATTTTGTCGGTTATACGTACATTTAGCCCTAAAATTTACACATTTCCAAAAAATAAAAAGAGAAAACCCATCTTACAATTTGTTCTACAATTTCTCCTGAGTGCAGAGACCCCCACATGTGGACATTACTTGTGTTATGGGGGCACAGCGAGGCGCAGAAGGGAAGGAGCACCCTGCAGCTGCCAAATTTTAGTTTTCCTACTGGTCCCTTTTGTAGGCTATAAAATTTCTGCTTTTTCGTTATTGGGGCCATGTGACAGCATTTTTTTTGCGGGATGACATGCTTTTTCCAGTGTTACCATTTTGGGGTTGGTATCCCCTATTATTTAAAATTTATGAACTTTTTTTTCAGGGCAGGAGTAGAAAAGCATCAATTCTGTACTGGATTTTTTACTGTTTTTTTTTTTTGGTGTTCACCGTATAGCCTAATAATCATGTTATCTTTATTCTATGGGTTGATACGATTACGGGGATACCAGACATGAATATTTTTTCTTACGTTTTACTAAATTTGCCAAATAAAATCCTAATGTGGGGAAAAATCTATGATTTTTGCATTGCCATCTTCCAAGTGGCATAACATTGTTACTTTTTAAGCTACGGAGCTGGTTGATGGCTTATTTTTTTGTGGGAAATGTTGTCCAGAATCATTCTGGAGTGCATATGTTTTTTCGATCACTTTTTATTGCACTTTTTGTGGGATTCAATAGGTAAAAATCATAATTTTTTGGCTGTTTTTTTATGGTTCTTTTTACAGCGTTCTTTTTCATAGAGCGGGTTCAATCATTATTTACTTTATTCTACGGGTTGTTACGGACATGGTGATACTATATATGTGGGGTTTGTGTTATGCTATAGCCTTTTTGTGTTACATGTCTCTTTAAATGTTTTGGGGCATTTTTATTTATTTATTGCTTTATTTTTTATTGAATACATTTTTTTTTAACTTTTTAACAGTTTCCACCATGGGACATAAACAAGCGATCATCTGATTGCTTATTCATGATAATATCCTGCAATACTGATGCATGCATGCATAGGCTGACACTGTGCATTTAAGATGACGTAATTGACGCCATCTTTCAGGCATTGCCAGCAGGCAGCTCTGGGGTCCTGATCGGACCCCAGGGCTGCCATAGCAACGATCGGCGCCCCCCTGAAGACGGCGCGTGGGAGGGGGAGGAGTGGCACTCGTGGGGGAAAGACCCCAGAAGGCAGGTTGAAGGCTGCGGTCGCGCTAACCGTGGCATTTACCGGGTTAAACACCCGCGATTGGAGCCCACTCCAACCACGGGTGTTACACTGGGGTGTCGGCTGTTAGTTACATCCGGCACCCCATGTATCCCAATGCCGGTTCAGAGGCTCAGCGGCTAAGTCACTGCATTCAGCGCTGGATATATCTCCCATGGAGCGGGAAGGGGTTAAAAAGGTTTCTTAGTCTGGTTCAGTAGGCGACACAATCATGGGGAAGACTGCTGACTTGAAAGATGTCCACAAGGCAGTCATTGCTAAAGAAGTTGGCTGTCACAGAGAGCTGTTTTAAAGCATACAGATGGAAAGTTGAGTCTGGTAAAAAAAAGGTGCACAAGCAACCGGGATAATCACAGACTTGATAGGAAAAAAGACCATTCAAAAATTTGGGGGAGATTCACAAGGACTGGACTGCGGCTGGTGTGAGTGCTCCACCACACACAGACATATCCAGGACTTTCCCTACAAGACCAATGTCAGTGCAGCATCTGAAGACAAGCTTACTATGGTACTGGTTTAATAACCACAGTGTCACTGTGCTTGACTGGCCAGCACACTCCGCTTACCCATAGAGAATCTACGGGGTATTGTCAAGAGGAAGATAAGAGCCACCAAAGCCAATAAAGCAGACAAGCTGAAGGCTGCTATCACACAACCTGGGCTTCCATAAAGCCTCTGCAGCGCCATCAGCTGCCCCCTACATGCCATAACACCTCTGCAGCACCATCAGCTGATCCCTCCATGCCATAACACCTCTGCACATGCCATAACACCTCTGCAGCGCCATCAGCTGATCCCTCCATGCCACAACACCTCCTTTTCCCACAAAATAAGTTAGGCCCTATCCACAGTTTAGGGCCTAACTTGCTGATCGGTGGGGGACTCAAAAACAAGGGGTACGATGTACCCCTATGAGACCCCTCGTCGCTCCCCGAGATGAGCAGAGCAGGCGGTCGGAGATTACCAAGTACTTGTTTTGTGGGAAAACCTTTAACAATGAGGGTAAGGTTACATCAGGGGTATAGCGGGTCATGTGAGTGGACTACAGTCCTAGAGTTTATTGAAAAAATATAAGTAATTTGAACCCGGTTTCTATTTCACAAATCGATGAACAACACAAAAAACAGGACTATGGGGTCAGAGTCTGAGACCATTTTAGTGGTGTTGGAGTGGGAATTAGGGAAACTCAGGAGTCAGAAGTGTGACTTACCGACTCCATAGTCCTGCCTTCTAGGATTCTCTCTTTTAAGTGAAATCCCAATGTTTTCCTCTAAAATATCAGAGAAGAGTCATATTTTGCCTGAGAGGAGTCAAGTTTAGAGGCTTCGACTTACCGACCACATCAGGCTTGTGATTTTAAAGATGAGATTCTTATCTTTAATATGACACCAGAATCATGTTTCTCGGTGCTGTTGAATAGGGGTGTCTCAAGTGACGCTCCCCCTGCAGCCTCTAAACTTGCCACATTTTAGGCAAAATAGGACTCTTCTCTGCTCATGTTTTTTTTTTTTTTCAAAGGGGGGTTGTATTTATTTTTCTTTTCTTTTTTTACTTTTTATAACCTGGGGCACCAGACAGCATGAAGAGAGGATTGAAATCCAGCTCACCTGTCAGCAACTGAGTGTGTTCAAATCCGGCATGGATCACCTCTCTGCTGAGGCTCGGTAGACATAAAAAGTGAAGTTTCTGATCCAGCCGTGTTAGAAGCAACTTATTATTGCATGGAATGCATAATATATGTGTTTCCTGCTGTTGTTACATACAGATCACACATAACAGTGATCTAACGGTAACATCCCACTGTTATCAGTAATCTATACATACAGACATGGAGAGAAGATGACCATCTCATGCCTCTTACCCCCTCTGCTCAGGGAATCCCTGTCATCCATCAATGATGTCAGGGGATCCCTTTACAGCCATAACGTTCAGTATAGGAGCAATGGGAGGCCGTATTGTTTCCCTGTCACAGCAAAGTACAGGCAGTCCTCGGTTTGTATGTAAGTCGGAACTGTCTATTTAATAATTGTAGCTCAAGACAAAATAATTTTTTGTTCCAGTGACAATTGGATTTTCAAAATCTTTTGCTATAAACAAAAGACACCTTACAGCTGATCATTGCAGCCTGGGACTAAAGTTAAGCCTCCAGAGGTCACAGTGGGCAGAGGGTTCCGTCTGTAACTAAGGGTCGTCTGTAAGTCGGGTGTCCTTAAGTCGGTGGACCACCTGTGACAGCCTGATTCTGCTGACGGCCATATGTGCAGGAGCATTAGGTGCCATCCAGACAGGTGGAGCTGGTCACGGCTTCTGGTATAGAAGGTCATGTGCCTGGAGCATTGCCGCCTGTACTGAATACCAGAGCTCTGCTCAAATAACCTACTATCAGGGGCTAAGAGCTACAGTAGTGAAAGAACTTGAAGTGGTCCCATCTGAGGTAAAGGAAAGTAAAGTGTCATGTTTATTTATAAGCATGAGGCTTTTTTTAAGGAGTAAAATTGTACAGCCGTTAATGCGACCTCTGCTTTGGAGGAGATTTTTTTCTAGGATAAAATTTCACATAAGCGCACAGCTCTTAGCCTATCGGAGGGGACTAGAAGTGCAATAGAGTAAAATCTGGTGACAAAGTGGCTGCGATGGGGGCCAATTATTATACATTTACCATTGGAGGGACACACTGGGGCACATTTACTTCCCCGTCCAGTCGCGATCCAGCGGCGGGTTCTCCGGCGCTGATTCGGGTTCTGCCGGGATTCACTAAGGTCCGTGCGCCGATATTCACCAGGTGTCGCTGCTGCGTCGAGGTCCGCCGGAGTTCACCTGCTTTTTTCTGGTGTATGTGAGTGCTTGATCTTGCGACAAAAATGGCTTTTTAAATTCCGCAGTTTTTCTGAATCCTTCAGGTTGGCCGGAGGCCACGCCCCCCGAATTTCTGTCACGTGAAAGTCGTCGCGATTGCGCCAAAAAATGATCGCGTCCGCCACAATCCCGTGAAATACAGCGCAAAGCGAAAAATATTCGGCTGCGGACCCTTAGTAAATGTGCCCTACTGTGCAATGATTGTCATTTCAAGTCGAGAGAGGGCCATTCACATTTTTGCTAAGGGGACAAATCTTTCCTCTTAACGTCCCTTGTTCTATACATCACACAAAGTACAACGATCATAGAGGTCCCCAATTCTACAAACCATGAGCAGAGAATCTGACCAAATAATAGACACTGGTCACATAATTCAACTGTCCAAGAGACTATTGACTGTAACCAAAAACTATGGCTGTTCCAGAGACCAGACCAAGCCAGACATCAGGGACTCACATCTATGGATTCCTATACATACACTGACCGGAATAGAAAAGAATAGACCATGTGTCAGACAAAATAAGTGTTCCCCTTATTAGATACTAGAGACTGTACCTGTCCTACATATCACACAATACACAGTGACTAGAGACTGTACCTGTCCTACATATCACACAATACACAGTGACTAGAGACTGTACCTGTCCTACATATCACACAATACACAGTGACTAGAGACTGTACCTGTCCTACATATCACACAATACACAGTGACTAGAGACTGTACTATTTTTCACAGACCATAGATAGTGACCAGGAGACAGCACATTAGACAGGTACCACAGACTCTACTAGTTCAAGAGAGCATAGAGACTGACCGCTGACTATCTGAGACCAGCCAAAGACACAATGGGGCAGATTTATCAAGTGTCTGAAAGTCAGAATATTTCCAGTTGCCCATGGCAACCAATCACAGCTCAGCTTTCATCTTACCAGTTCTCATGAATATTTTAAAGGGAACCTGTGATTGGTTGCCATGGGCAACTGGAAATATTCTGACTTTCAGACAGCTTGATAAATCTGCCCCAATGACTTGTGCTAAATCTCAAGTTATAGTCAAATGCTGAAAACTAAACTCATTGCAAGGGCCACAAAATGGATAGTGGGTGTTCTGTCTACATTATCCGTGTACATCATATACTGTATCATATCCACTCAACCATCCAGGTCCAGACCTCACAGTAGGCAATGATGAGACTGTTCCCTTTTTAGACACAGACAGACAAAAGATGAGATTTATTGGGGCACATTTACTTACCCGGTCCTGTCGCGATCCCCGCTCTGGACAGTCCGACAAAGATGAAGTCCGGCGCTATTGACCAACATTGTGCGCCCGACATCCTGCATCTGTCGCTTCCCTGCTGAGCTCCACTGGAGTTCACCTTCTTCCTGGTGTATGTGAGTGCGCGTCTTGCGACACAATTTGAAATGTTAAATCCCACGCGTTGTCTGAATCCGTTGGGTTGTCCAACGGTCCCCCCCCCCCCCCCCCGATTTATGTCACGTGAAAGCCAGCGTCGATGCGCCAAAATCCAATCACGTGCACAAAAAACCCCTCTTAAATGGGCCACAACACAGTAATCGTCAGGAAACCCCATGAAAATGCGGTGTGCGGACCCTTAGTAAATGAGCCCCATTATTCTTTTTTTCAACAGTTTCTGTTTCCGCAGAAAATCAGGGCACCGACAGAAATCAGGGGGCAGGGCACCGAACAATCCGACGGATTCGGACAAACCGGGGAATTTAACTTTGAATTTGTGTTGCAAGACAATGTACTTGGGAAGTAGAAGGTGAACTCCGGCGGACCTGAGCAGGGAAGCGACAGATGCAGGATATCGGTGCACACACGTAGTGAATCGCGGCACAGTGCACTGGAGTCGGGGAACGCAACTAGGGGATCGCGCAGTACCGGGTAAGTAAATCTGCCCCACTGCGTCTGCATTTACTAAGAAGATGGAGCCTCTTAGTAGATCCGGGATGTCGTGGGAAATATTAAGATTGATGTTTAAAACTTGAGCCTTAATAAATTCCCCCCGCTTACCCCCCCCCCCCCCACCACCATAAGCTTCCCCTCTTCCAAAAACCATAAAGTAGAGAATGTTGAGACTCTTCCAGTGTCTTTTACACTGTTGAAGGTGAACTAGAAATCAATCATCTCATCATGGGTCATGATAAGAGAATCTACCAGAGAACATGGGCAATAATCCAGGATTGTAGCTGTGTAAGGAAACACACACTAGACACTTTACCTCTTTTAAAAACCTGTTAGGCCAAGTTCACATCTTCTGTTTGGTCTTTAGTGATTAGCATTAGTTAGGTGGCAGTCTTTCCAGCAACCATACAGATATAAGGTATCATGGAAAGACTCCCACCTCTTCCATTACTCCTGGTTTGGGCTCGCAATAACAGATATAAATAATTGAAGATCTAACGAGGAGATGTGAACAGGGCCTGACCACACAATAGGGATTGAGTAGATCCTTCCTATTCTAGAGACCTCCGACAGTGACCAGAAGATCTGGCTCCACTACAGACAGCAGATACAGAGAGAAATCCTTAAACAGGGACCATAAACTCTACCTGTTGAAGAGACCACAGGCTACACACTAACTGAATATATTACCAGTCCTAGAAACCATAGAAGTGGCCATGACCTGAGAATACGAAGACCACCAGAAAGTCTTCTGATGGAGACCATAATCAAGGACCAGAAACTCTGTTCTCCAGACCTTCAAAAAAAGATTGGAGAATCTGTCTTGTACAGAGACTAAATAAGACGTTTATTACCAGACTGTATCTGTTGTATTACACACAGTGACCAGAAACGTCCAGTTTGCAAACCCCTAGTAGATTCCACATCTGTCATAAAGATCATACAATAGACAGTGACACAGCGACCAGACACTCTTGGTCTGTAATCCATATAAAGTAGTATCCAGGAATCAGAAACTCTAGATTCTAGAAGGAGATCCCACATAGTAAAACCATATATTGTACCTGATCTGGAGATGACACAATAGACAATGCTCTAGACTCCAGACCGGAGACAGTGACAGGGGATCCTATCTCTGCCTCAGGTCACACAGAAATTATACCTCATCTAAAAACCACAGTCAGTGACCTAGGACTACATGTGCAACATGGACACAATGCAAAGACTTCAATCCCAGAGGTCATAAAATAGACAATGACCTAAGATGCCAGCTCCAAACATTGAGAAGAAATTCTAGATTTACCAGATCGAAAGACTTTACCTTTACTAGATAAAATACACAAAAGTACAGACCTGTTGTAAGGACCATGTACACTGACTTGACTATGACCTCAAATACTTCCTATTCTAGAGATTACACTATAGACAGTGACCTCGGATACTTCCTATTCTAGAGATCACGCTATAGAGACTATCTATTCTAGCGATCATCCATTACAGACTACCTATTCTAGATATTATACAATAGAGACTACCTATTTTAGTAATCATATAATAGAGACTGCCTGTTCTAGAGATCATATAATAGAGACTACCTATTCTAGAGATCATATAATAGAGACTACCTATTCTAGAGATCATACAATAGAGACTACCTATTCTAGAGATCATATAATAGAGACTACCTATTCTAGAGATCATATAATAGAGACTACCTATTCTAGTGATCATATAATAGAGACTACCTATTCATGTAGTGTGTATATGGTATGTAATGTATGCACTGTATGTATTATATGTGGAGCATGTAGTGTGTATATGGTATGTAATGTATGCACTGTATGTATTATATGTAGAGCATGTAGTGTGTATATGGTATGTAATGTGTGCACTGGATATATAGACACAATATTAGCAGCGGCTGAGGACAGGTACAATGGCAGTATCAGCGCCATCACGGGATAATTTGCGGCACACGCTCTCCGGCCCCCGTCTCCCTTCTCTCCTGCAGTTGGCGCCCCCTCCTCCTCCTCACACATTATTGTGCACTGAGAGTAGGAGCTATTTCTGACCACGGTTACTATTTTTAGCCGGTTCTGCAGAGCTGCGAGGCTCAGGCAAAATGAGAGTCACAAATTCCCCATCAGGCGATTGGTGCGGATCATTATCACAAACACAGACAACAACAAATACAAGACACAGAGATGCAAGGATCCCAAGGTGTCACCACCCGAAATACAAAGGAGAAGGGGGGCTGGCAGAATGACAACCCTAGAGAATCCCCCCCTCGTCAGGGTGTGGGAGGGGGTGACTTATTAATAACACGTATATTATCACATGGACAAATAACATACTCTAGGTTTAACCCTTTAGTAAACTGCATTGTGATCCTGAAGGTGCTTACAGATCAGCCATGGGATCAGGGATGTATTCTATGGAACTGTAGGATCAGATAGAATGTAACATCAGTTTAACCCTTAAAAGGCAACAATCGATGATGGCCTCCCTTTGTCAACCCACAACACCCCCATCCCTGCCTGTCTGTTAGTAGCGGTGGATTTGGTATTTTTGGGTTGCAAATCAAAGGTAAGGTTTGGTGGACACCCTACCACACAGCTCTGCTCAGATTTGAGAATTTGCTTTGCCTAAATTTCAAACTGTATTGGCATCCTGTGGACGTTGATACGAGTAAAATTACAGCGGGTGGGTACATGTCAGCATCCTGCTTCCCTCTAATCCAGGAGAGATAGACATATCCAATTACATGAGTGACATGATGGGTAAATCTACACCTGCCCATCAATAGTACACACAAGTATCTCAAGGTATGCTATCCATAATGTAGAAAATGTTCATGTTCCCTATTGGAACTAAAATTAAAAAAAATATATATATATATATTTTAGAAAGTTTTAAAATGTAACTACATAAAACTCCTGAACTCCTTCTTCTAGTAATGGATAAGTCTGTTAGTGTGTGATATGTTATATGATAACATTATTTATACTACATGATGAGTCTCATAAAAGTAAATAAATGTAAGCTTTTTTGTAATCCTACCTGCAAAAAAAATGTATAAAGGTAACCAAAAAGTCATGTGTTTTCCACATGAAACAAATAAAAACTCATCCAACAAAAAACAAGACACAATTCTGCCATATAACGTCGGTATATATGGCTCTTATTTGAGAATAAAAAAGACTCCATTAATAATCATAGCTTGTCTTATGGATAAGTCTGGGGAGGATCTGGCATCGGAGTGGCCCAGGGATGTACACAGAACTCAAGTACTATCATTAAAAATGTTCTTTAAGACACAGATGCCACAGATGTCACGGGTGGTCCCACGACCCATGTCTCGGATCGCAGGACCACCCGGGCCCCTCCGTGTTCTCCCACTCCGCTCCATAACCAGTTACCTGTCCTCGCGACTAGTTTCGGGTCCTCAGCCGTGCACACGCATCCCCGTCTTCTAGGGAGCATGCACGCCGGCTTCACATGATGTAAAGGTCCAGTGCGCAGTTAATTGGCGCTGGTCTTACCCAGAATTCTATTTAATCCAGCCTCTCCCCTGCCGAATCTTTGTGCTTTATGCCTTTGAGAAAGCTTGTATTGTTGCCCTGTGCTCGTGTTTTGATTTCCTGCTGTGACCCCGGACCTGTTCCCGTTTATGGTCCTCCGCTGCCAGCCCTGTCTTTCTGCTTAGCCTCTGACGTTGAACCTGTGCCGCCTGTCCTGGTACCACACCACAGCAAGTCCAACCCGCTGGGTTTTGGTGAAAACCAGGTACCACTTAGACACCGGTCCCAGTTGTCGGCTTTCGTCATTGTCCAGTGGGACCACTACCCATGGAGCCTGGGCACTGGGAATGTGACACGGCCAGGAGAGCTTTTAACATCTAATTTTGCCACAAAATCTGGGGGGGGGGCAAACTTTTTCCCAATTATTCTCGATGAGCCTAGAAACTCCTCATCTTCTCTCTTTGCCATTTGTGCCTCATTTGTCCCTATTTATGATGATTTATTCAGGCTTTGTCATATGTCTAGGTCTAAGTCGCAAATAAGTCTCAAAAACACTACAGGATCTGAAATTATTAAAAAACAGAACATATTGTCGGTCCGGCTATCCAGCAGATTTAAAAGACATCAATAAAACAAATACAAAAAGAGAGATTACCAACAGCTCTTCAGTGCAGGAGCCATTTGTCTTGGATCCATATCGCACGTGAACGGTGCCTAGGATGAGTTATGAAATTGTCCTGTGCCGATTCAGATTATATCTAAAAAACTACGTTGGACATCCAGTACTGGTGAAAAACATAAAATATATTTCGTTAAAAAAATAGAAAAATTAAAACGACATCCAAGCATTTCGGACATTAGATTTTTGGTGCATCTTACCACATTTAACCAAATTATTATAGATACATTCTATGAGACCTTTCGGTAGTTTCCAGCCACAGTATCCAAGACATTTCTCTATTGCATAATTTACGTAATTTATCACTCCCCTCACCTTTTGTCACCTCCCCTCACCTTTTGTCACCTCACACATTAGAACATTTAAAGAATAAATATACTGAATACTCCCCAGATCAAAAAAATGACATTCTATCAGTTCCAAATTTTCTACTGCATAACAATTATTATTATGTTTGACAATCAATTCTATTATAAAACTCCGGGTTGCCCGATGGGCTCATGTTTCTCGCCTTCATCAGCCAACATCTACATTTCCATGTGGGTGGAATGATCCATGTATAGTGCGGATAACCCTTCCAGCACCATATGTCATGATACGATAGATATATAGACGATCTATTGATTGTGTTCAGGGGCCGGCGCTATACCGGGAGTATTTCATGGAATACATTATTCATAATAATCTTCACTTTACACATACACATGAGGAAACAAGCATACCATTCTTAGGTATCATTTTAGAGGGTTCCATATAGGATAACACTGTAATTACTTCCATTTACAGAAAACCAATTAGTGGGAATCCCATCTTACATGCCACTAGCAGTCATCCCCAACATGTTATTCAAAGGAGGAGAATTCATTCACACAGGGCGAAGTCTTGTCATGTATCAAAAGTGGTCTGGACTCTCGGGATAGGGATGTAATATTACCACTGTACAAGGCATTGGTTCGGCCACACCTGGAATATGCTGTCCAGTTCTGGGCACCAGTCCATAAAAAGGATGCCCTGGAGCTGGAGAGGGTTCAATGAAGAGCAACAAACATGATAAGGGGTATGGAGGGTCTTAGTTATGAGGAAAGATTAAAACAACTAGATTTATTTAGTCTGGAAAAGAGACGACTACGAGGGGACATGATTAATTTATTTAAATATATAAATCGTCCATATTAAATCAAATCAAAAGACAAGGGGGCACTGTCTCCGTCTGGAGAAAACAAGGTTTAATCATCACAGGTGTACTGTGAGATCTGTGGAATAGCCTGCCTCAGGCACTGGTCACAGCAGGGACAGCAGAGAGCTTCAAGAAGGGTCTAGATGCCTTTTTACACCTAAATAACATTGATCTTTATGTTATATAGAATTGTTTCCCCTAAATCCCTTCCTCATCCAATCCCTTCCCTGTTGGAACTTGATGGACATGTGTCTTGTTTCAACCATATAAACTATGATACTATTTAAGCTGTAGCAAGGATTTACTCTATAGACAAGAATGTCAAAGCACGAGAAGACCCCTCTATAATAGGGGGCACGAAAATACTTAAGAAAAAGATGACGAAGATGGAGCATTGTTATTACAAGAAACCACTAGGGCTTTACCTTCTTGTTCTCAAAAATACCAGGTGTTTTTATGATTATTTAAGATTATTATGATGTAGCAAAGATTATTATGATATAGATCATAAAAATATACTTGCCAACCCTTACAGGAGATGATAAACCTTCAGACATACTACATGATGGATGCCGCTTTGTTAACAGAAGGGCTACATCAATTGCTCTATAATTGCTCTATGCGACTCTTTTGTGTCGTGGCTGCACTGTTCTACACGCAACCCAAATTTCTGCAGTGAAAGGGGCGTTTTGGTGCTCAGTCGAACCGTGCGCCACATTTATCATGCAAAGTCCGACAGAAATGTGTCACATGCCATATGTTAAAGGCGCACCAAAAAAAGTTGGTGCACTCTGTCAGAGCAGTGCCGGTGCAGGTGTAGTGTGCAGGGGGCGCCAGATTCATTAAGAACGTGCACCACAAATGCTGAATCTGGCGCCCCCTGCACACTACACTGGCAAACTGCATATAGTACACACTGCACTGTTCTTAGTAAATCTGAGCCCAAGTCTTTTTCTTCCTTTCATACTAATGAAAAATTTTCCATTACTTCTATGATTAATTGTAACAGCCACTGCATTGTGCATTTGGCTTTAAACAATGTCAAGTATAATGGGGCTTATTAACTAAGGGTCCGCGGATCGCACTTTCGTCGGATTTTCAAAGTTTTCAAGATTTGCGCCACTTTGACAGGTATTTAACTGGGGATTGTGTCGCATGCGATCGGATTGTGGCTTAGTTTCGCTGGCTTTCATGCGACAGAAATGGGGGGGAGGGGAGTTGTACGATCCGACTGATTCGGACTGTGTCGCAAGACCAAGCACTTATATAAACCAGGAAGAAGAAGGTGAACTCCGGTCCTCATGTGACTGGAGTCTCTGAGCAGTTCCTGCAAGATGTAGGCATTGAAGCTATGGACTGGCCCACTCGTTCAATAGACCTGAATCCAATTGCGCACATTTGGGACATAATGTCTCACTCCATCCATCATCGTCACGTTGCACCACAGACTGTACAGGAGTTGGCTGATGCTTTAGTCCAGGTCTGGGAGGAGATCCCTCAGGAGACCATCTGCAAGCTCATCAGGAGCATGCCGAGGCATTGCAGGGAGGTCATACAGGCACGTGGAGGCCACACACAATACTGAGCCTCATCAGGAGCATGCCGAGGTGTTGTGGGGAGGTCATATAGGCACATGGAGGCCACACACAATACTGAGCCTCATCAGGAGCATAATGAGGCGTTATGGGGAGGTCATACAGGCACATGGAGGCCACACACACTACTGAGCCTCATCAGGAGCATGCAGTGGCATCGTAGGGAGGTCATACAGGCACATGGAGGCCACACACAATACTGAGCCTCATCAGGAGCATGCCGAGGCATTGCAGGGAGGTCACATGCACTGAGGCCCCACAGATACTGAGCTATCAGGACCATGCCGAGGCGTTGGTAAGTGATGTCCTACAGTCACATGAGGCCACACAAACTGAGCCTAATCAGGAGTCATGCGATGCATTTGAGGTAGATATACCGGCACTGGATGGCCCACATACTCACTGAGCCGCATAGGAACATGCGCTAGGCATCGTAGGAGTTCCTACAGGTAGTGGACCACACACAATACTGAGCCCCATCAGGGAGCATGCCGAGGACCTCTGTAGGGCTGTAATCAGGCACATGGAGACAACACACATGCTATTCCTCATCGGATCATGTCGAGGCCTATGCGAGGTCATACACACATTGAGGCCCACTGCTATGCCGCATCAGGAGCAGGCCGAGGAGTTGTAGGGAAGGTCATACTAGACCCAATACTGAGCCTCTTTTGTCCTTGTTTCCATACATTACACAAAGTTGGTCAGCGTAGTGTGTTTTTGCTGACTTTTATTTTGTGGGTGACAATCCCAGAGCGCTCCATTGTTGAATTACAATGATTTAATTGTTAGTCAGATTTATAACATTTCAAATGAGACATATTTCATTCAGAGCTCAGTATGTTCATTTCATGATGCCCTGTATTTTTTTAGCAGTTATTTAAATTGTTAAGCCGAGGTCTTGAGATAGTGACTTTTTTGGTGGACAAGAAACGTTGTTTTTAAAATTAGTAATTGTTATCTACAAGGAGTGTAAGTAAAATAACAGTGTTGCTACAGTAATGGTAGGCAAGATGACTGAATCAGGAGTACAAATCCTACTGCAAACAATGCCTTGAAATAGCAAACAAACCAATGGTCATAACAAACGACGTAAGATTCTGCTGATGAAATGCAATTTAGGCTAAAAAACCCTTAAGGAAACCTACCACTCTTGTAGTGGCATGTTCTGATTTGGAATACCGGGCACCAGCTCAGGGTGAGCTGTGCCCGAAGCTTATTTTCGTTATTGTTGTAAAACAACCCGCTGCTATCGCCGGCGCAGGCAGTACGCGCTTGTACCCATGGCTGCCGGCCTCCTTCCTTCACGTTCACGTATCCGCGGCGCATGCTGCGCCGAGCGGCGTACTTCGCTGCCGCTGCCGCTATAAGTTTAAACGTAGTTTTTAATTTAACTAACGCGTACATCGCGCGGTTTAAACACTAACAAAAAAATACAGCTTCGCGGCAAGCTCACCTTGTCTGAGCTGGTGCCACGGTATCTTCCATCAAAACCTGCCCTACACGTGGATAGTTTCCTTTAAGAAGAACATCCCTCAATAACTGTTAGATTACAAGCAACTGATATACACTCAAGCGGCCATTTATTAGGTACGAGCCCACCTACGCTAGTAACGGGTTGGACACCCCTTTTGCCTTCAGAACGTGCCTCAATTTTCCGTGGCATAGATTCAACAAGGTGCGGAAGCATTCCTCAGAGAGTTCTGGTCACATTCAATGATGCGAAGCTCTCCGTTCCGAGCACACTCCCAAGATGCTCTATTGGATTGAGATCTGGTGACTGTGGCAGGCCATTTGGGGTCCGCAGTGACTCCTCAAATTGTCATGTTAAAAACCAGTCTGAAGATGATTCCAACTTGTGAGGTGAATTCCAAGGAATTATCCTGTCTGTTAAAGTAGCCAACTCAGATGTACCAGGTACACTTGTGGGTCATTAATAGGCTGATGGGCCGCAGACCACCAGCCACCAGCCTGATACACGTCGATCGACAAGCAGGATAGATCCTGCTTTCATGTTGTTGATGCAAATTCTGACCCTATCCACCGAATGCTCGCAGCAGAAATCAAGACTCATGCAGACCAGGCCAAAACCGTTTTTGCCCAATCTTCTACTGTCCCAATATTCGATGAAGCTTGGCGAAAATTGTAGCCCAGTTTTCCTGTCTTCTTTAGCTGAAAGGTGGCCCCGGTGTGCCTTACTGCTGGCTGTAGCCCACTGCCCTCAAGTTCCGACGTACTGTGAGTTCAGATGCTCTTCTCAACCTTGGTTGTAACGGTAGCGATTTTGAGTCACTTTTTTGCCTTTCCTATCAGCTCGAACCAGTCTTGCCCATTCCCTCTTGACCTCTGGCATCAACACAAGCATTCTCCACCCACAGACACCTGCCGTCACTGATATGTTTTTCTTTTTCGGACGCATTCTCTGTAAACCCTAAAATGTTGTGTGCGTAGAAATCCGCAGTAGATCAGAGTTTCTGAAATACTCAACGCATCCTTCTGTCACGGTGGTAGGTGCCCTTTAACTGTTAAACTGCCGTTGGGAGTGATTTTTATATATAAAAATGGCACCTGATAGTCTCACTTTAAACCTGAATATCTCTGGATCCCTGGCACCTAGAAACAAAATTCAAGATTCATTTGAAACAAGAGATTCTCCCCTTTCAGGCCACCTTTGCCTACCCATAGCGCCGGCCCTGATTGTACCTCACACTGCTGTGCTCTGATCTCTGCATCTAGTGTTATGTATTGTCCCTGGAGAGATGTGTAATCATACCTCACACTGCTGTGCTCTGTGCAGCCAGTGTGATATATTGTCTCTGGAGTGATGTGTAATAATAATTCATACAGAGACAGAGACAAGAAGCCCTGACAGCGGCTGCACCCTGTGCTGTGACCCCGGGAGCCTGCTGCACTGAGAGCCCCTCCCCTATCCCTCTGACCTGACTGCTGCACGAGAAGTAACAAGCCCCAAAGCAAATAGCGAAGGGGCTGAGGACTGCAGGGGCTGGTTTCAAGCCTTCTGGTAGGCTGGTGGGGCTTGCCCTTTTACTCCTTCCGTGTGAGGTCACCGGAGGCGGTGTTTGGGGGCGGGTAAGGACCCGCCCGGTGATTTTATAAAGTCCGAGAGCACGTGGGGGGGCCTCTTTCCTTCTGCCCCCTGGACCGAAGAGGCGAGAAGTCTTTCAGCTTTTCTTTCCTTGGTTCTGGCCGTTTCCCTCTGTTTTCCTACAGATGTCACAGCGAAGGCTGAAGTTACACAGGCCCTAAGGCGCTGGAAGATGCCCACATGCCGGATGCAGGGCCGCAGCCGCCATTTTGGGCGAAGTTGGTTCTCAAGATTTTGAAGATGCCAAGCGGGCCTAGCAAGTTGGGAAATGTTTTAATTTATAACGTTATTTAATAATTTATCTTGGTTGTTAATAAACGCTGTGGCCTTCCCACATTGCCCAAACATTTAGTTTCCCGGTCTGTTTATGGGTAGTTAGTCTAGGTACAGGGTTAAGTACCAGACGGATGGGTGGTTGATCAAGGTACAAGGTCAAGTACCAAACGGTTGATGGTCAGTCAAGGTGCAGGGGCAAGTACCAGATTTAAGGTTTGGGTTTGTTAATCCCTGCAGTCCAGAGCTCCAGCAGTGCGATGTGTCTCTGTTCTGAACCCCTCATGTTGCTTCCCCTGGCAGTAGTAGAATCAGTCGTGTCTGTATATAGTTCTTGCATTTTATTCTATATATATATATTGATGCTTTTGCTAAGTCGTCAGTTATTTCCTGTGAAGGTTTCAGCTTTATCCTTGCATCTCTCCTTGTCCCCGTGTTCTCAGCATTTCTAGTGACCGGTCCCAGCATGCACGGAATGTACCAAATAATTTACTTAAAAAAATGCAAAAATTAAATATTATCAGCTAATCATATACACAGTCTGATACCTCATTAGAAACCCCAAATGTCAGAGACTGCCCTGTCAGCAGGTGTATAACCTGGGGATCTCCTGTATATAATGATATATGTACAGCTGGTATAACCTGGGGATCTCCTGTATATAATTATATATGTACAGCTGGTATAACCTGGGGATCTCCTGTATATAATGATATATGTACAGCCGGTATAACCTGGGGATCTCCTGTATATAATGATATATGTACAGCCGGTATAACCTGGGGATCTCCTGTATATAATGATATATGTACAGCTGGTATAACCGGGGCATGTCCTATATATAATGATATATGTACAGCCGGTATAACATGGGGATCTCCTGTATATAATGATATATGTACAGTTGGTATAACCTGGGGATCTCCTGTATATAATGATATATGTACAGCCGGTATAACCTGGGGATCTCCTGTATATAATGATATATGTACAGCTGGTATAACCGGGGCATGTCCTATATATAATGATATATGTACAGCTGGTATAACCTGGGCATATCCTGTAGATGATTATAAATGTACAGCTGGTATAACCTGTATATGATATATGTACTGGTATATATCCTGGTTGTACATTTGCAGCTTCTTGTATATAGTGACATCACTTATTTGCTTGGCAAGTTCTCCTGCTATATCCTGGGTCACATTGATATGGATGGACGTGGCTTGTAGGAATTTGTGAATAGTTCTGTTATGGAGACTCCTTCTATTAACATGGATACATCGCCACCTTGTGTTGATTTTTGAGAATTCACATTTTGTTTCCTCCATGCAGTAAATTTTCTTGTTACCCTTACCATAAAATTGTGTGATATTTCTTAGATAAAGCAGATGCATCACTATTCAGTACAATAGGCTCTAGCAACTGGGGCTGTTTACTTGCCTTCAAATAATTTGTCCCTCTGATAATAATAAATCTATACCTGATGGTATACCAATGGGTAATACCTTTTCCTTACAGCTATGATTAAAGAATACCTCCTAATCGTGCTCACATATTACCACTGCATTCAGCATTGCCTCATGACTGACAAGATAAAACTGTTCCCAGTGCTCCAAATATTGTATTATTCCTGAATACAGAAAGGGTCTTCAATAGCAAAGAATAACAGAAATGTCCCTCAGATATAGCACCAAATTAATAGTGCTTTCTGTTTTCTAGAACTTATCATCTCTGCAGTCTCTGACTGTAAATCTGCAGTTTATTCCGTGCTGGTAGTTGGAGACTCAGCTGCTGCGACTCACTGCTCCCCCTCCCCTCTCCATAAAACTGCGTGTCTCACTGCTCCCCCTCCCCTCTCCATAAAGTTACTTTGTCTTACTGCTTACCCTTACTTCTCCATAAAGCTGCCTTGTCTCACTGCTCCCCCTCTCCTCTCCACAAAGCTGCGGTGATTCACTGCAACCCCTCCCCTCTCCATACAGCTGTGTCTCACTGCTTACAATCCCCTCTCCATAAAGCTGCTGTGTGTCACTGCTCCCCTTCCCCTCTCCATAAAGCTGCTTTTCTCACTGTTCCCACTGTTCCGCCTCCCCTCTCCATTAAGCTGATGTGACTTACTGCTCCCCCTCCCCACTCCATAAAGCTGCTGTGTCTCACTGCTCCTCATTCCCTCTCCTTAAAGCTGAGTTGTCTCACTGCTCCCCATCCCCTCTTCTCTCCATAAAACTGATGTGACTCACTACTCTCCCCTCTCCATAAAACTGCGTGTCTCACTGCTCCTCCTCCCCATAAATCTGCATTGTCTCACTCCTTCCCCTCCCCTCTCCATGAAGCTGCTGTGACTTACTGCTCCCCCTCCCTTCTCCATAAAACTGCTGTGTGTCACTGCTCCCCCTCCCCTATCTATAAAGCTGCTGTGTCTCACTGCTCCCCCTCTCCATAAAACTTCTATAACTCACTGCTTCCCCTCCCCTCTCCATAAAGTTGCTGTGACTATTGATGGGTCATTCGCGAATGAGCTGGCATAAAGAGCTGGCTCCTTCACGTGAACATAGGTGTCAGCTCCCCTTCCCCTCTCCATAAAGCTGCTGTGACTCACTGCTTCCCCTCCCCTCTTCATAAAGTTACTATGTCTCACTAATCCCCCTCCCCTCTCCATAAAGCAGCAGAAGCTCACTGCTCCCCCTCCCCTCTACACAAAGTTACTGTGTCTCATTAATGCCCCTCACCTCTCCATAAAGCAGCAGCAGCTCACTGCTCCTCCTCCCCTCTACACAAAGTTACTGTGTCTCAGTGATCCCCCTCCCCTCTCCATAAAGCTGCTGTGACTCACTGATCCCCCTTCCCTCTTCATAAAGTTACTGGGGGTCATTTACTAAGGGCCCGATTTGCGTTTTCCCGACGTGTTACCCGAATATTTCCGATTTGCGCCGATTGCCCCTGAATTGCCCTGGGATTTTGGCGCACGCGATCAGATTGTGGCGCATCGGCGCCGGCATGCACGCAACGGAAATTGGGGGGCGTGGCCGAACGAAAACCCGACGGATTCGGAAAAACCACCGCATTTAAAAAAAAAATCTGTCGCAGAGCTTGCACTTACCTTCACTCAGCCCTGCTCGGTGTATTCCAGTGCGTTCCAATGCTTTTCAGCACAGCAGCGCCACCTGGTGGAGGGCGGAGGAACTACCTTAATAAATCCCGGCCGGACCCGAATCCAGCGCAGAGAACGCGCCGCTGGATCGCGAATGGGCCGGGTAAGTAAATCTGCCCCACTGTGTCTGACTAATCCCCCTCTCCTCTCCATAAAGCAGCAGCAGCTCACTGCTCCCCATCCCCTCTCCATAAAGTTACTGGGGGTCATTTATTAAGGGCCCGATTCGCGTTTTCCCGACGTGTTACCCGAATATTTCCGTTTTGCGCCGCTTGTACTTAAATTGCCCCGGGATTTTGGCGCACGCGATCGGATTGTGGCGCATCGGCGCTGGCATGCGCGCGACGGAAATCGGGGGGCGTGGCCGAACGAAAACCCGACGTATTCGGAAAAACCGCCGCATTTAAAAACCGAAAATGTGTCGCATAAGGACCGCTTACCTTCACCTGGTCCAGCTCGGTGCATTCCGGCGCGATGAGTTTACTTTCAGCGCAGCAGCGCCACCTGGTGGACGGCGGAAGAACTACCTTATTAAATCCCGGCCGGACCCGAATCCAGAGCGGAGAAGCCGCCGCTGGAACGCGAATGGACCGGGTAAGTAAATTTGCCCCACTGTGTCTTACTGCTCCCCCTCCCCTCTCCATAAAGTTACTGGGGGTCATTTACTAAAGGCCCGATTCGCGTTTTCCCGACGTGTTACGCGAATATTTCCGATTTGCGCCGATTGTACCTGAATTGCCCCGGGATTGTGGCGCACGCGATCGGATTGTGGCGCATCGGCGCCGGCATGCGCGCGACGGAAATCGGGGGGCGTGGCCGAACGAAAACCCGACGTATTCGGAAAAACCGCCGCATTTAAAAACCGAAAAAGTGTCGCTTGGGGAGCGCTTACCTTCACTTGGTCCGAGGTGGTGAATTCCGGCGCGATGAGATGACTTTCAGCGCAGCAGCGCCACCTGGTGGACGGCGGAAGAACTACATTCATAAATCCCGGCCGGACCCGAATGCAGAGCAGAGAACGCGCCGCTGGATCGCGACTGGACCGGGTAAGTAAATGTGCCCCACTGTGTCTTACTGATCCCCCTCCCCTCTCCATAAAGTTACTCTGTCTTACTGATCCCCCTCCCCTCTCCATAAAGCTGCTGTGTCTCACTGCTCCCCTCTCCTCTCCATAGGGCTGTTAGATACATTTCAGAGTCAAAAGAGTGTTAGGAGTGAATGAGGGAGGATTATGTGAGCCAAAGTAAAGTACAGCACTTTCAGGTATTGTTATGTCATGGTGAATAAGAGCAGATATATTATATAAGGTGAGAGGACATTGAGATTAAAAGTGTCAATTTGACATCAGCTGCTACACACTATGTAACGTGTCAGATGGCAAGTTTCTTTCACAATTCCTCTTCTGTGCGCTTCTCGGTGGCAGGGATAAGTTCATCTGTTTCTTGTCTCTGCCAGGCAACACATATTGCAACTGGCTGCCAGAGTGTGAATGTTATATACTCTGAGCCACACTCATTATTAGTGAGGCAAACTGCACCGGGGCTAAGTCTTCATGAATCTAGCGCACCCTGCAGGCGCCCAAAGTGCACGTTTTTTTTAAACGGGTGTGCGCACAATTATGTCAGACTCGCAACATAAATGTGGTGCACGGTGCAATTACGCACCAGAACGCCCCTTTATGTGCACAGGATTGCGGTGTGCACATGTATTTATGTGCAGAATACTGGCGAACGCTGCTGAGTAAATGTGGCCCTCAAGGTGTTGTATGAGGATATTAATAAAGTATCACGTTTCATTTAAAATATTTCCAACAAGTAAGATGTCCGCAGGGCATCTGCCAGTCTCTAAGGAAGAGCTGTATTTAGGATGGCAACCTGGGCACCCTCCACCATTGTATAAGAAAGACACGGGGATAGAGGAGGGGCAGTCCAGCAGGTGGGCTAAATAATCAGTTTGCTTAGCCACTTCACGCCACATGACGGGATGAGCCGTCTTAATACTGGACAGGTGCCTCTTGTATTACAGCGGTTAACTGTCTCAAAGGGTGGCACCATATTTGCTTTGATTGGTGACCCGGTGAATTCATTGGGGGGTACAAATATTCCAACATTTTATTTTGAGATTTCAGTGGTCGGCGTCACCCGTGGCAGGTGGTACAACTCTCCTACTCCCTCATAGCTGCTGCCAGGCTGGAACCAACTATAACTTAGGTTGGACTCACATTGGCGATTTTTTCACATCAGTGATTTTTCACTAAACCCATTTTGGCTTATGGATACATATGGATTGGTTTTCTCCTCCTGGCTTCAGTGATTTTTCAATGAACCATTCCTTTCAATGGGCTTTTTCACACTTTAGCTTTTTTTCACTGATCAGAGATCAGTATAGAAAAATCACTAGTATAGATGTTCTTAAAGGGGTATTCCAGGAATATGAACGTCTGATACAAAAATCCATAATGCTATAAATAAATTAATGTAACAAAACGCAATGTCATTAGTCACACAATGGAGCTTAAATAGTTTGATTTTATGATTCACAAAATTTGATGGCCTCTCTAAAGTTATCATCAAGATGGCCGCCACTGGAAACTACAAGTCCCAAGATCCTTTAGTTCTCAGTAACTCCTCCTACCTCTTATGCTCTTATGTAACAGGTTTACCATATGTTACCATAGTAATGATGTGTAACTGCCATCACCAAAACACAGGCCATACTGGATGCACTGCAACCAACCGACTTTAGCCAAACATAGTGGTGATCACATGACCTGCCCAGGCAGGTGCAGGACATGTGATGTGGACATGTGACCAGCGGCCATCTTCTGTTCTGCGACGGACCGCGCGGAGGAAATTAACGGACTGATTACAGGGCCAGTAGCATTTTAATTCTTCATTACAGTCCATGTCATCAGCATTTTCTGCTAACGGGACCAAAATTTTAAATGACTAATTAGATATAAGCTTATATTTTAAGGACCCATTTGTATATAAATTATGCTGATTCCTGGAATACCCCTTTAAACAATGCATGCTTCAACAAAGAAACAGAACAGAATAAAATACTAATTAAACAGCATAATATAGCATAACTATTGTATGTATCCTTCAACAGGATGGAGCCCAAAACAAAAAGTTTTGACACAACAATGGGGCTTTGGAAATCTGGGAAATGTCAACATTGTTAGGGGTCATGTATATTTAGCACTTTGAAAATGGAAGCTGGTGATTGTGCCTGGCCTGAGTGACTGAATGCTGCCGTAGTGTTATTGCTACAGTCTCCTTTGGTTTTCCATTGGAGACTATAGTAAGTGTGACGAGCAGGGGAATTCAAGCCAAACCCCAGCTGCTTAATGCCCCAAGCCACCCCTAGAGGTGTGCGGGTCGGAGAATGGCCAAAACTGGCAGTGAAGCCATAATGAATCTCCCTTTCACAGAGGGGCTAGCCGGTCCTAAAGACGTGGATATTTTACCCAGGTTCCCAGGATTTATTTTATGATAAAGTTATGAGTGAAAAGTTAAGCGTGAAAAATTGAGAAGAGAAAATGAAAGAAATAAGATTACAAGGAGCACACATCGGGTGATATATGGATAGAAAAATCGTGGAACAAGTGTCTAAGGAAGAGGAAATCAACACCAAGTTCAACTCCAACTATTATAAATTTTCTCTTTAGCTCCATCCATTCCTGATCAATTGTTATCATTATTTTCAGATTCCTACTGTCCTAAGGGAAAAGGAAGGCTGTCTGCTTATTTTCAGCTTCATCTACTGTCAGATGGGTTATCTTGGGCTGTGTAGTCAGCCAGAGATCTGAAGAAACTATATTGATTGTGGGACTAGCGAGAAATTTCCATCTTTGGCAGAAGAGTGGCATCTACTGGATACAAAGAGATGATGGAGCTGGTGAAATGGCCTCTTTAAGAAAGTCAAAACTTTACACCAGGTAAAAACTGAAAGCTGCTTCATACCATGCATTCTTCCTCTGACAAAGAACAGGTTTTGTATAAAGAATTTTTTTGCCAGAGATATTTCGATGGAGAGTAGAAAGAAAGTGGCACTTGAGAATCTGTCCAAAGAGACAATGGGGCAGATTTACTTACCCCGTCCATTCGCGATCCACCTGCGCGTTCTCTGCGGTGGATTCGGGTCCGGTCGGGATTCACTAAGGTAGTTCCTCCGAATACCACCAGGTGGCGCTGCTGCGCTGAAGTTCCCCGGAATGCACTCAAGTTCACCGGCCTATTCCTAGTGAGGGTAAGTGCAAGTTTTGCGACACTTTTTTTTTTTTTAAATGCGGCGGTTTTTCCAAATCCGTCGGGTTTTTGTTCGGCCACACCCTCCCGATTTCCGTCGCGTGCATGCCAGTGCCGATGCGCCACAATCCGATCGCGTGCGCCAAAATCCCGGGGCAATTCAGGGGAAATCGGCACAAATCGGAAATATTAGGGTAACACGTCGGGAAAACGCGAATCGGCCCTTAGTAAATGACCCCCAAAGTGATGATGGGTGATGCTTGAGTAGAATGTCCAGAATGAATGTTATATGCAAATTCAGCACTCTTGTCTTCCCAGGAGAACACAGATTTTCCAATGAAGGTCTCCTTGATCAGGAATGGTAAGTCAAAGAAAAATATAAGTTCAAATGACTTAAAATATAACATGGACCAATTTGGATAAATGATTGACCACCGTCTAGATCCAAATACCATCAGAAGAGCTTGGTAGGTGCTTAATGAAGTCCGTAGATATTAGGATTCATGAAGCAGCCAGAGAAACTATCCAGATGTCCAGGAAGAACTTCCTATCTCAACTTTACATTCCAAATGACTGAGGTCCAGTATTAGATATGTGAATTGAGATCCAAAGTTATTAATATTTCCATATGACCTATCAGTTTTACAAAAATCATCTGTCCTCTTAGATGTTTCTAAAGATTTTGCCTTGAAAAAAGTCTTTGTGTAAAGCTGTTGCTGAAGGAACAAAGCTACTTAGATGTTTAATAAATTGTGGCTCAGGAAGCTGATCTGTAAGGCCAAAAGATCAAGACCGGTCACCCACCTTCACATTTATATCAGCTAGATGATGATGAAAGAAAAATTGAAAATGGAGCAAACAAAAGACATTTGGAGTTAACCTTTGGAGAACTGTAAAGAGAGCAGATGTCACATGACAAAAGGGCCTAAACTCCTCAAGAACAAACTTAATGACAAAAAGTTTGCCATGGAAAAGGGAAAAGAAGTTGTCCTATGCTATGCAGGTTCACAGAATGGACAGGTGACTAAAAGACATTGGACCCTTAGCCTAAACCCCTTTCCCAGCTATCCATGTCTAATTGCCTGACCTATCTTAAGTGGTAGGTGACAACTGTTCAGCATTCCGTTCCAGCCCCATAGTGCAAACACAGAGACAAACACAAGACAATACAAACAAATAGGGATAGTCATCAAATACGGTTTAGAACTAAAACCACAGTGCAGTACAACATTGCTATGCACAAGGATAGTCAGGAATACAGTCAAAAGGGTCAAAACATGCTAGAATACAGATGACAGAACAAACTTAGCTCAGTAAGTACAAGACTATAGCAGGCAGTGCGCACTGCTCCACAAAACCCTATAGGAGAACTCAGAACCCTGGTTAAGAAGGGGATTGGATCAGTTCTCTGACATCAGACAGGGTGGCAATGAGAGTGGGGAGACATTCTGTCAATAACGGCAGGTTAACTGTTAGTTAACCAAAACAGAGTATGCAGGAGACAGATGGATGTGGTTCAAATGAAGGCTACCATGAAAAGGAATACACCAGTTTCAGAATAAAAAAAAATCAGCGTCCTTTTGTTACAAGGACTTGATGAAAACCAAAAGAAAGAAGAATGTCAGGTTGACACTGTTGAGTGCAACAGTTTTTTTTTTTATAAATGACCTTATACAGGGTTTACACAGTCAAGTTTCAATATTTGCAGATGATACTGTGGTGTGTAAAATAATTTATGCTGAGGCTGATAGTATAACATTACAGGGGGATTTATGGTAGCTGGAGGAGAGGGCGGAGAAATGGTTGATGAGGTTCAATGTAGATTAATGTAAAGTTATGCACTTGGGCCATGGAAACAAAAAGTACAATTATGTCCTAAACAGTCAATTACTTGGCAAAACTGCAGCTGAAAAAGACTTGGGGTATTGGTGGATGGTAAACTTAATTTTAGTGACTAGAGCCAGGCGGCTGCTGCTAAAGCAAATAAAATTGTGGGATGTATCAAGAGCGAAATAGATTCTCATAAGGACATTGCCCTGGCTTACCTCGTCCAACACCTCGTCCAGTCAGACGCCAGAAGGACAGGCAGCAGACATCCTAATGTGGGGAGTGTTTTTCCAAGTATGCTAGTGTAAGCTGAGTGCAGTAGCATAGTTTTGTGTCCTTGCTAGACCAAATTTCTTTTGGTCTACTTTTTGCCAGTTTACAGCACCCAAAAATTGCTATGACACATATTAATTGTGTCAGAGTTTTGCATCAGTTTTTCAGTGGTGCTTAGCGCCACAAAAACTGGTGGAAATGTCCCCCACTGTATACAGTTTTGGGCACCAGTGTATAAATAGTACATAGTAGAACTATCTAGAGGAGAGGAGGTTCTGCCATCACCATAGACAGGGGGCATCCTCTACACCTAGAGGAGAGGAGGTTCTAAAATCACCATAGACAGGGGGCATCCTCTACACCTAGAGGAGAGGAGGTTCTACCATCACCATAGACAGGGGGCATCCTCTACACCAGGGGTCTCAAACTCAATTTACCTGGGGGCCGCTGGAGGTAGATTCTGGGTAAGGCTGGGCCGCATCAAGTTTTCCACACAAAATGCGCTTACAAAATATCATTATTCAGATTCAAATGTCATGGCGTCTCCCAGCGCAAGGAAAGCCCCGAGCGGGGAGACGTGTTTTCTCTATGAACGCGTCCTGTGCACCGAGGGGTCCCAAGCTCCTACCGCACTGAGCCCAGGACACTCCATCCCCCCCTCCCCCCCGGTACTTGCCTCCCATCGAAGAAGATGAAGTCGCCGTTCTGACCTGCACCAAGTGCGTTCAGAGCGGCGACTTCATCTTCTTCAAGTACCGGAGGGAAGGGGATTAACCGGTTACGGGCCCTTTCCTGTTTTTTCATGTCCATTTTTCACTCCCCACCTTCAAAAATCTATAACTTTTTTATTTTTACACGTAAAGAGCTGTGTGACGGCTTGTTTTCTGCGTAACAAATTGCACTTCATAGTGATGGTATTTAATATTCCATGCCATGTACTTGGAAGCGGGAAAAAAATTCCAAATGCAATGAAAATGATGAAAAAAACGCATTTGCGCCATTTTCTTGTGGGCTTGGATATTACGTCTTTCACTGAGCGCCCCAAATGACATGTCTACTTTATTCTTTGGGTCGGTACGATTAAGGGGATACCAAATTTGTTATAGGTTTATAATGTTTTTTACAAAAATTAAAACCTCCTGTACAAAAATTATTTTTTTGATTTTGCCAACTTCTGGCGCTAATAACTTTTTCATACTTTGGTGTACGGAGCTGTGGGTGGTGTCATTTTTTGCGAAATTTGATAATATTTTCAATGATATCATTTTTAGGACTGTACAACCTTTTGATCACTTTTTATAGATTTTTTATATTTTTCAAAATGGCAAAAAAGTGCCATTTTCGACTTTGGGCGCTATTTTCCGTTACGGGGTTAAACGCATTGAAAAAACGTTATCATATTTTGATAGATCGGGCATTTTCGGACGCGTCGATACCTGATGTGTTTATGATTTTTACTGTTTATTTATATTTATGTCAGTTCTAGGGAAAGGGGGGTGATTTGAAATTTTAGGTTTTTTTATTATCATTTTTTTTTTTAACTTTTTTGTATTTTTATTTATACTATTTTTCAGACTCCCTAGGGTACTTTAACCCTAGGTTGTCTGATCGATCCTATCATATACTGCCATACTACAGTATGGCAATATATGGGGATTTTCCTCCTCATTCATTACAATGTGCTATCAGCACATTGTAATGAAGGGGTTAAAACGAAATAGCCTCGGGTCTTCGGAAGACCCGAGGCTACCATGGAAACGGATCGCCCATGCGCCGCTATCTTTTTGAGGCTGCCGACAGCTTTGCCGGCAGCCATCGCTGTGAAAACACCCGCGATCGGTACTAGCACCGATCGCGGGTGTTACCGGTAAGCCTTTGCTGCAATATGCAGCAAAGACTTACCGGCTATGGAGAGGGCTCGGCCCGTGAGCCCTCTCCATGCAGCGCGACCTGCCCTCTCCATGCAGGTGGGGGGCCGCAAAATATTGTCCCGCGGGCCGCAGTTGGCCCGCAGGCCGCGAGTTTGAGACCCCTGCTCTACACCTAGAGGAGAGGAGGTTCTACCATCACCATAGACAGGGGACATCCTCTACACCTAGAGGAGAGGAGGTTCTACCATCACCATAGACAGGGGCATCCTCTACTCCTAGAGTAGAGACAGTTTTACCATCACCATAGACAGGGGGCATTCTCTACACCTATAATAGAGGAGGTTCTACCATCACCATAGACAGGGGGCATCTTCTGCAACTAGAGGAGATATGGTTTATCATCACCGTAGACAGGGAGAATCCCCTTCACCTAGAGGAGAGGGGGTTCTACAGGGGGAAACTAGAAGGGGCAACTGAAACTAGAGTAGAGGCAGTTCTACCATCACCATAGACAGGGGGCATCCTCTACTCCTAGAGTAGAGGCAGTTCTACCATCACCATAGACAGGAGGCACCCTCTACACCTAGAGAAGAGGAGGTTCTACCATCACCATAGATAGGGGGCATCCTCTACACTTAGAGGAGAGGAGGTTCTAACATGAACATAGACAGGGGGCATCCTCTACACCTAGAGGAGAGGCAGTTATGCCATCACCAGAGACAGGGGCATCCTCTACACCTAGAGGAGAGGAGGTTCTACCATCACCATAGACAGAGGGCATCCTCTACACTTAGAGGAGAGGAGGTTCTACCATCACCATAGACAGGGGGCATCCTCTACACTTAGAGGAGAGGAGGTTCTAACGTCAACATAGACAGGTGGCATCCCCTACACCTAGAGGAGAGGAGGTTCTGCCATCATCATAGACAGGAGCATCATCTACACCTAGAGGAGAGGAGGTTCTACCATCACCATAGACAGGGGACATCCTCTACACCTAGAGGAGAGGAAGTTCTACCATTACCATAGACAGGGGGCATCCTCTACACCTAGAGGAGAGGAGGTTCTACCATCACCATAGACAGGGGGCATCCTCTACACCTAGAGGAGAGGTGGTTCTACCATCACCATCGACAAAGGTTCTTTACTGTACGAGCAGTGAGACCCTCTGCCGCAAGAGGTTGTTATGGCGGACTCTATGTACATTTTCAAGAGAGGCCTGGATGCCTTTCTGGAGTGCAAAAGTATCACGGGTTATGTGGAAAAAATATTTAATTCTTAAAGGTTGGACTTGATGGACTTGCATCTTTTCCCAACCTTATATACTATGATTGTTCCTCTGCTGCAGATTACCAAAAAGTGCACAGACAGCCTGAGGCAGGAGCAAAGTTTCACCAAGAGAAGCAAGAGATCCAACACTTCAGTCACATAGATCCTTCTTAATTATTTTATTGATAATCCAGTCAAAATAAAATCAGGTAACACAGATAAAAAGCAAACAATGCATTTTGGACAGAGCCTTAGCCATGATCTTCCAAAACGCATTGCATATGATCACATATGTTTCAGATAACATATCTGTTATACATATCTGATATACCCTTTGGTGAGGGGGTATAGGCACAAGCTGAGTGAGAGAGGAGAGACACAACTAGACACCTGAATGAGTATTATTGAGTCATTTAACATTTGT
Organism: Engystomops pustulosus; assembly: GCA_019512145.1. Classification (NCBI taxonomy): domain Eukaryota; kingdom Metazoa; phylum Chordata; class Amphibia; order Anura; family Leptodactylidae; genus Engystomops; species Engystomops pustulosus. The sequence goes on from CM033646.1 coordinate 158,802,296, forward strand.
GGAAAGTACACAACTTGGTTGGTGAACTGCACATCCAAGATAAACAAGGCAAAGTCTTAGAGCAGAGAATTGCTTGCGGAAAGTGTGGTAAGAATGCTTTCAGTAGTTTCTTGCACTTAAAAAGCTGTGGTGGGTGTGTTTTGATTTGGCATTCCTGGTTAGAGTATAGTTAAATGAAAATTTTGGGGGTAGAGAGCAAAATAAAGATAGACCTCTTGATCTTTAGCAGTTTAGTCATCATTAGTTCTTACACAATTCTCACAATCTTCTATATTATAGAGGTGTCTACCGTATATAGAGCTGAGCCGCTGTATAAATTACACTTTTCTCGGTATGATATGGTTTATATATTGTGGCAGTGTGTTCTATATACAATTTGTCTTTCTTGGTAAAATATGGTGTTTATATTGCAGTTTTCCTGGTAGAGTGTGGAGCATAAATTATGTTTTTATTAGTTTTTTATTATTTTTGTGATTTTCTTGGTAGAGTGTCGTCAGTATGTAGTGAACCAGAGTAGGGTCCCTACTAATTATTTTGGAAAATCCCTGTGTAGTTGGGGAATAGGCCCTGATCACCTTTCAGAACCCTCTGAATGGGATCAGGTTTCAGGCTGCTGTGCCTGGAAACCTCTCCCATGGCTGCTTTGATTCACTGTTTCAGGATCAGTTCAGTTTGTGATCAGCTGTAGATTCAGTAATGAACAGCGGGACCAGTGAGCTGCTGGGGGTAGCATCCAGGTGCTCCTTTATATATCTGCCCAGTTCTGACTGCTGGTTGCTGGATAATTTAGTAGCTTGACATTGTTGTCCCTTCCTCTGCTACTTTGACTTGCCTCTCAATTTTACACTTTTTGGTTTTGACCCGGTTCTGCCTGAATTCACTTGCCTGTTGTTTTGTTCTGCTGTGTCTTTCCTGTGCAGTGATGGGATTGCCGACAGAGGTTGTGGGTTAGTTTAGGGCCTACACCCCCTTCTCTACCTTCACAGATTAACCAGCCATTAAAAACTATTGCCACTAGATCTTCCTGATCCAGTTTAGTTTGGATTCCATTTCAAACCTCGTGACTCACATGCAGGGCCTAGCAAGTTTGGTATCTGATTTAGCTAACCAGGTATATGTTCTCTTTTAACATCAGGCTGAAGTTTTTGCACTACCTCTTTCTGTGCCGTCGCAAAAGGTGAAGATGTTGCTTGTTTCTCTGGTGATGGTGAGAAATTTGAAACCTTCCAGGAATCATGTTTGCTGTACTTCAGAGTTAATCCGCTTGCCCAGATGGTAGCAGTAGGGGAATCCACAGTCTTGGAACTTGAAACTTCCTCCTGGAGCAGAGGAATTGACATCTTTGGATCGATTTTTTTCGATCCTTTGGATCCATTTATGCTGAGCCACATCATGCTGCTCTTGCGGAATCTCAACTCCTCTCCTTGAAGCAAGGCAAATGCTTTTCTGAGGAGTATTGTATATTGCTACGCAGACACAATGCAACTTTGAACTTGTGTGAACCCTGTATGATCTCAGTTCCATAGCGTTAACTATGACACTAGCTATCTATCTTGGCCGCAGGTTGAGAGATAGACGCCAGAATAGAGGAGACCCTAATACATCTTCTGTGTTACTCTCTTTTTCTGACTATTAATCTGACTATTACTTTCTCTGAGCCTGAGCCTATGCCACTGGGGACAACGGGCTCCAAAGCTAGCAGGGAATGCAAGCAACAAAACTTTCTTCCCACCCCTCCTCTGTCTTCTTCTTCTGAACCTTTCACTCCAGATATGACAAAAGTAGAGTCACATGAACCAATGCAAGTGGAAGTTGGAGCCATGTAAGCTCAGCAACGCAAAGAGCTCCGTAAGAAGAACACCCTCTGCTTCTACAGTGGTAACTCAGGTAATTTAATCCAATGCTACTACCAAACCTCTGTTGGAGAAGCATCGGCACCTAAGTGATATTCAGGAGGTGCCCAGGTATTTGAGGTCACCTGTTGTCTGTTCCTTGGCTGAGAATATGGTGTCGAACAAGGCCATTGTTGACTCAAGGGCCAAGGATATCAAGTCCCTCTATGTTGGTATCTGTGGTTTACAAAACTGTGTACCTGCATTTATTTTGCCTCCTAAAATTGTTATGTCTGCTAATGAACCAGATTTGTTTACTGTAGCAATCAATATCTGGCTCCTGATAACACCCCTGCAGATAAGTTGTTTGTACCTTCTCAACACCGGATTAAAGTTAAGGTAGAATGTAATGGCACTGCACACGCTGAACATTCTGGAGTCACTGCTTGGGTTGATTGGGTTGAAACATGTAAATGTGTTTGTTAAGTCAAAGGTTCCCCCGGAACGTCCCATGGAATCATCTGGTCCCTTGCCTTTTCTGTCTAAACCATGTATCTATGAATTGTCACTGACCTGCCTCTGTCTCAGGGGGTGACTGTAATTCGGATGGTGGTTGATCTTTATTATAAGAGAAACTCTGTTGCCGCTCTTTTTGTTGACAATATCGTGAAACTACATGGCGTACCAAATCTGTTATTTTTGTTTTTCTAAGTTTCTGGAGTGAGTTCTGTAAGAAGTTGGGGATAGAATTGTCAGTTTTGCCATCCTATTACCCTGAGACTACCGGCATTCGGAGCAAGACAATTTGAATATTGAACAACGTTTCAGGAGCTCTGGCCTAACCGCCATGCCCCCTTCCACTGCCATGTCCCCATTTTCTTGCAGTTATGGTTTTGATCCCTGTTTTTCTTGTGTGTCTTCTAATCCGCCCAGTAACCCACAGGCAGATGCCGTTGTGTACAACCTATGCTCGGTTTGGGCACAAGCCTACAAAAGCCTGCTGAATGCCCAGAGACACATCGGACATCGGACAGAAAATCCCTCCCCTAGTGATCCTGTGCTTGCACAGTGAAGCCAGGGTGTACTATGCAGGCTTCACTTGCTGGACTGTGCAGGCGGCAAAGGGAACGAGGTACAAGGTGAGTATGAGGTTGTTGTCTTTTCTTTAAGCTATCACAATGGGATATTAAACCACCGATCCATATGCAGCAGTAGATAGCAGGTAACACGTAGTGATAAACCATTATGTAGGGCAGTACACATAGGGGCTCATTTACTAAGGGTCCGAATCGCGCACTCTCGTCGGGTTTCCAGACAATTTCTGATTTGCGCCAAATTGCCCCAGGATTTTGGCGCACAGGATAGAATTTTGGCACATCGGCGCCGGCTTTCACACGTCAGAAATAATGTGGCGTGGCCATCGGACAACCCGACGGATTCAGAAAAAACGCAGAATTTAAAAAACCATTTGTGTCACAAGATCAACACTTACATGCACTGGGAAGAAGCAAGTGAACTCCGCCAGACCTCGGCGCAGCAGCGACACTTGGTGGATATCGGGTGCACGGACCTTAGTGAATCCCGGCAGACCCGAATCCTCGTCGGAGAACGCAGGATCGCGACTGGACAGGGTAAGTAAATCTGCCCCATTGTCCTTATATCTATGGCTCACGGCCATAAGAGTTCATCGGCACGTACCAAATAGGCAGAGGAGCTCAACTACAGTCATGGCCAAAAGTTTTGAGAATGATACAAATGTTAATTTTTACAAAGTCTACTGCATCACGTTTTATAATGGCAATTTGCATATACTCCAGAATGTTATAAAGAGTGATCAGCTTAACAGCAATTAATTGCAAAGACAATATTTGCCTAGAAAATGAACTTTTTCCCAAAAAACACATTTCAACTTCATTGCAGGCGCCTTAAAAGGAGCAGCTAACATGGTGTCAGTGATTGCTCCAGTAACACAGGTGTGGGTGTTGATGAGGACAAGGCTGGAGATCAATCTGTCATGATTAAGTAAGAATCACACCACTGGACACTTTAAAAGGAGGCTGGTGCTTGGCATAATTGTTTCACTTCTGTTAACCATGGTTATCTCTAAAGAAACATGTGCAGTCATCATTGCACTGCACAAAACTGGCCTAACAGGGAAGAGTATCGCAGCTAGAAAGATTGCACCTCAGTCAACAATCTATCGCATCATTAAGGAATTCAAGGAGAGAGGTTCCATTGTTGCCAAAAAAGGCTCCAGGGTGCCCAAGAAGGACCAGCAAGCGCCAGGACCGTCTCTTAAAGGTGTTTCAGCTTGGGGATGGGGCTACCAGCAGTGCAGAGCTTGCTCAGGAATGGCAGCAGGCAGGTGTGAGTGCATCTGCACGCACTGTGAGACTGCGGAGACTCTTGGAGTAAGGCCTGGTGTCAAAGAGGGCAGCAAAGAAGCCACTTCTCTCAGGGACAGACTGATATTCTGCAAAAGTTACAGGGAGTGGACTGCTGAGGACTGGGGTAAAGTCATTTTCTCTGATGAATCCCCTTTCCGATTGTTTGGAACATCTGGAAAACAGCTTGTTGGGAGAAGACAAGGTGAGCGATACCACCAGTCTTGTCTCATGTCACCTGTAAAGCCTCCTACAGCCATTCATGTGTGGGGCGGCTTCTCAGCCAAGGGAATCGGCATTCTCACAGTGTTACCTAAAAACACATCCATGAATAAAGAATGGGACCAGAATGTCCTCCAAGAGCAACTTCTCCCAACCGTCCAAGAGCAGTTTGGTGATAACAATGCCTTTTCCAGCATGATGGAGCACCTTGCCATAAAGCAAAGGGGAGAACTAAATGGCTCAGGGAACAAAACATAGAGATTTTGGGTCCATGGCCTGGAAACTCATCAGATCTTAATCCCATTGAGAACTTGTGGTCAATCATCAAGAGACGGGTGGACAAACAAAAACCAACAAATTGTGACACAATGCAGCAGTGATTGTGCAGGAATGGACGGCTATCAGTCAGGATTTGGTCCAGAAGGTGATTGAGAGCTGCCAGGGAGAATTGCAGAGGTCCTGAAGAAGAAGGGACAACACTGCAGATACTGACTTGCTGCAGTAACTCATTCTAACTGTCCATAAAGGCTTTTGTTATATAATATGATTGCACTTGTATTTCTGTATGTGATAAAAACATCTGACAAACCAGAGGGCAACAGATCATGTGACAATATAATATTTGTGTCATTCTCAAAACTTTTGGCCATGGCTGTAGGCATGGCAGGGGCACTACACTGAAGAGCTCACCACATGACATTTCAGGGGTCGTGAGCTGCAAGCCGGGAGCTAAGGGGTCGACTCACAAATCCAGCCATGAACAGGACCCGTCCCATCTTTTGTGATGTGGCCGTCCAGCTCAGCACAATGCACAATGTATCTCTATGGCCACAAGCTGACTGCCCATTTTACGGCTATCTCACGAATGCCATTTGCAGATGTGTGCAGCCAGCCCTTCCTCAGCATTGTCTACAACCAGATCTTGTACTACCTACTATATTGTTGATGTTGGGATCCTTACATAAGACATAGTGTCCCAGTCAATCCCAATGAGTGTGGGAGAATTAAAACCAGCTAGAAGAAGGCTACTGTGACCTCCCAGTTAGACCTCAAACCAATACCATGCATTGTATATATTGTGGTTTCCTTGGTAGATTGTGGTGCTTATATTGGGTTGTATTGTTATTGGTAGAGTCTGGTACATGTGGTGGTGTAGTTGGTAATGTGTATATTGTGGTGTTGTTGCTGGTGTATATACTGAATTTTCCTTGGTGGTGTGTAGTACATGTGGTGGTGTAGTTGGTTGAATGTGGTGTATACATGGCATGTGTAGTGTATATATTGTGGTGTTGTCAGTGGTGTATATATTAAATATGCCTTGGTGGAGTGTAGTACATGTGGCTGTGTTGTTGGAAATGTGTGTATTGCGGTGTTGTGTGTATACACGTTGGGTGTTGTTGGTATGGTGTGGTGTATACATTGCATGTGTAGTGTGTGTATTGCGGTGTTGGTGGTATATAAATATATTGATTTTCGTTGGTGGAGTGTAGTACATGTGGCGGTGTTGTTGCTAGTGTGAATATTGTGGTGTTGTTGGTGGTGTACATATTGAATTTTCCTTGGTGGAGTGTAATATACATGTTGCGGTTTTATTGGTATGATGTGGTGTATATATTGCATGTGTATGTAGTGTGTACATTGCGGTGTTGTTGTTGGTGTATATACTGAATTTTCCTTGGTGGAGTGTAGTATACACGATGCGGTGTTGTTGTTATGGTGTGGTGTATACATTGCATGTGTAGTGTGTATATTGCGGTGATGTTGTTTATATCCATTTTCCTTGGTGGAGTGTAGTACATGTGGCGGTATTGTTGTTATGGTGTGGTGTATACATTGCATGTGCAGTGTGTATATTGCGGTGTTGTTGTATGTATGTATTTTCCTTGGTGGAGTGTAGTATACACGTTGCGTTGTGGTTGGTAAGCTGTGGTGTGTACATTGCATGTGTAGTGTGTATATTGCGGTGTTGGTATATATATGTATTTTCCTTGGTGGAGTGTAGTGCACTTTGCGGTGTTGTTGGTATGGTGTATGCATTGCAATGGTAGTGTGTATATTGCGGTGTTGTTGTATATATTGAATACTCCTTGGTGGAGTGTAGTATACACGTTGCGGTATGGTTGGTAAGGTGGTGTATATATTGTGGTGTTGTTGGTGGTGTATATACTGAATTTTCCTTGGTGGAGTGTAGTACATGTGGCGGTATTGTTGTTATGGTGTGGTGTATACATTGCATGTGCAGTGTGTATATTTCAGTGTTGTTGTATATATGTATTTTCCTTGGTGGAGTGTAGTATACATGTTGCGGTGTTATTGAATGCGGTGTATACATTGCTTGTGTGGTGTATATATTGCGGTGTTGGTGGTATATATGTATTTTCCTTGGTGGAGTGTAGTATACACGTTGCGGTGTTATTGAATGAGGTGTATACATTGCTTGTATAGTGTATATACTGCGTTGCTGTTGTATATATTGAATACTCCTTGGTGGAGTGTATATATTGTGGTGTTGTTGGTGGTATATATGTATTTTCCTTGGTGGAGTGTAGTATACACGTTGCGGTGTTATTGAATGAGGTGTATACATTGCTTGTGTGAGTGTGTATACTGCGTTGCTGTTGTATATATTGAATACTCCTTGGTGGAGTGTATATATTGTGGTGTTGTTGGTGGTATATATATGTATTTTCCTTGGTGGAGTGTAGTACACGTTGCGGTATTGTTGGTTGAATGCGGTGTATACATTGCTTGTGTAGTGTGTATATTGCGTTGCTGTTGTATATATTTGAATACTCCTTGGTGGAGTGTAGTACATGTGGAGGTGTTGTTACATGGTGTATACATTGCTTGTGTAGTGTGTATATTGCGTTGCTGTTGTATATATTGAATACTCCTTGGTGGAGTGTAGTATACACGTTGGGTGTTGTTGGTATGGTGTATACATTGCATGTGTAATGTATATATTGTGGTGTTGTTGGTGGTATATATATGTATTGTCCTTGGTGGAGTGTAGTACACGTTGCGGTGTTGTTGGTATGGGGTGGTGTATACATTACATGTGTAGTGTGTATATTGCGGTGTTGGTGGTATATATGTATTTTCCTTGGTGGAGTGTAGTATACACATTGCGTTGTGGTTGGTATGGTGTGGTGTATATATTGCATGTGTAGTGTGTATATTGCAGTGTTGTTGTATATGTGTATTGTCCTTGGTGGAGTGTAGTACACGTTGCGGTATTGTTGGTTGAATGTGGTGTATACATTGCTTGTGTAGTGTGTATATTGCGGTGTTGGTGGTATATATGTATTGTCCTTGGTGGAGTGTAGTATACACATTGCATTGTGGTTGGTATGGTGTGGTGTATATATTGCATGTGTAGTGTGTATACTGCGTTGCTGTTGTATATATTGAATACTCCTTGGTGGAGTGAAGTAAACACGTTGCGGTATTGTTGGTTGAATGTGGTGTATACATTGCATGTGTAGTGTGTATATTGCGTTGCTCTTGTATATATTGAATACTCCTTGGTGGAGTGTAGTACACGTTGCGGTATTGTTGGTTGAATGTGGTATATATGTTGCGGTTTTCTTTACAGAACGAGCTGTATATTTTTCTCTTCTCCTGAGGGAAATGTGGTGTTTTTAGAGAAGGAAACAATCTGTAGTTCGGTGTCATGTTGACAAACAGTGAATAACTTAGAACATTGCTCTTTGCTTTATTACAATTATGTAACATGCAGCTGGTAGAGGCAGGAATAAACACATTATATTCACCATTTTTAGCTCGTGCTGCTGTAGGAATTAACCCTTCAGCCGCTGCGCGTTACGTTTCATAGGAAGCTCCGTTTGGCCTCTTGGAAGGGGGACTTCTAAGATGGCCACTGAAGTGTTGCTGTGGCAACCCTGACTGGGCCTGTGTCTTTACATCACATATGCATGATTCATCCTAGTTAGCGCTGCCTATAAAGAAGCTGCATGTTCTGTACATTTACTTCATATTAAGGGTAGAATATCTTATAGATGTCCGTGAGGCACCAGGATTCGGGGTCTCTCATAATCCTGAAGGAAGAATCCGGACAAAAATTCTTATTGTCACTGTTACTCAGCTGGTGATATAACAAAGGGTTAACTACTTAATTTATATACGAAAAGCAGGATATATAGATGTCTTTCCACAAATTGTTGAATCCTTTCATGACTGTGTCCCGGCTAAGACTTAAAGTGGATGATTTTGATGCCCCTTCATATGGGATCCTGGACAACCCCTTTAAATAAAGGACTACACTTATAATCTTGTGCTTTTGTTGCTGGTAGGAGGAGGGAGGCTTAAACGTATAGGGGACGATGTTAATAGATTCAGGCCACATAGTTGGCTATCTGTGCTTCACCTGTAGAGGCAGTCCCCAGGTTACTTACAAGATAGGTTCTTCAGGTTTGTTCTTAAGTTGAATTTGTATGTAAGTCCGACCAGGTATATTTTATTTTGTCCCTTCGATATTTGGATTTTCTAAATTTTGTCCTGCCATAGGAACAATGATTAGCAATAAAACTTCATTACAGACACCTTCAGGACCATATTATAGAGAGGGGGCATGAGGTGTGCACCCCAGGGCCCCCACCATATTTCCCTTAAATGGGTCCCCGCCAAGTGTGGGCGATTCGGGTGGTTGCATGGCCGTCTAAATCACCCACTATCTGCTCTGTAACAAGTGCAGCTCTGAAGTGGCCGGTACATTTGTGTTTATGGCAGAGCCAGCCATAAAGCACAGCGCACAGGATATCAGTATTCTGGCACCACCAGTGTGGTGATGTCACAATCTGCGTCGCCGACACCAATGCCGACATCCTGTGCACTGTGTTTTATGATTTATTATTTTACTGGGGGCTTGTTATGCATTACCAGAGATGGTAAATTTATTACTGGAGATCTGTATATTACTGGGGGTGTATATATATATATATATATATATATATATATATATATATACAGGCGGTCCCCTACTTAAGGACGACTGACTTACAGACAACCCATAGTTACAGACAAACCCCTCTGACCTCTGGTGAAGCTCTCTGGATGCTTTACTATAGTCCCAGACTGCAATGATCAGCTGTAAGGTGTCTGTAATGAAGCATTATTGATCATCCTTGGTTCCATTACAGCAAAAAATGTTAAAGCTCCAATTGTCACTGGGGCCAAAATGTTGTTATGTCTGGATCTACAATTATAAAATATACAGTTTCGACTTACATACAAATTCACATTAAGAACAAACCTCCGGACCCTATCTTGTACGTAACCCGGGGACTGCCTGTATGTGTATATTACTAGGGGGCTTTATATATTGCCTGGGGGCTTTATATATAACTGTGGGGGCTGTATATTACTGGGGTGCTGGATATATTACGGGGACCTGTAAATAAATTACAGGGGGGGCTGTATTATACTGGGGATCTGTATATATTACTGGGGGGCTGTTTATACTTTTGGAGGGATGTATTTATTATGCGCATCAGGCCTAAGGGGTACACGTGGCTTAAATCTGTACCCTGTCTGGGGTATATTATGTGGGGGCCCCCACCAATCTTAATCCAGCCCTGTATACCTTACAATGGATCATTGCAGCCTGGGACTAAAGTAAAGTATCAAGAGAACTCCGTCTGTAACTAGGGGTCCTTAAGTCAGAGACCACTTGAACTCTCAGGGCAACTGAATGGGATAGCCTAAAAGTACTATAGTTGATACAGGAGTGCCCTTGAATTTAGGGTAACATTTATCCCCAAGTTTTTGTTGTATTCCCATGATTGATGTATATTTTCAACTTCTATTAGAGTATGGAATTTGATGCTGGATTCTGCATCAAAATCTGCATATCTTTTTTCCAACACAGGATTTTGACTTTTATGGTTATAGACAACTATTATTTTTATTTTATTATTAAAGGTATTATGTTTAATTATTATCATTATTGGTTCGGCTTTATTTTTTAGCAGTTTTACATTGTATTGTCCATCGTGAATCCAGTAATTCCGGTGGTGGTGGTTCCCTCAATTCCCTAAGCATGTGTTTATATGGCCTTACTGAAAATACAGCCCTGCTAATAGGACAATTCAATGATCCCCGGACCACATCTCTCAAGTGGAGAGTAATTGCTCTCCTAAATACAATATATTGATTTCATGGCTGCAAACTAAATAGAGTTGTCTCTGGGGGAACACATATACTACTCTGCTTTGCCTAGGTCTAAAGTAGGATAATACAGTTATCATTAAGTACTCGACTTTCTATAATAATGTATATTGCCATTACTCTGCTCCAGTCTACACAGTGAAGGTGACAACTAAACTGATACTGCTGTATCTTTTATCCAGAGACTGTGCTGCTAATCTCCCTATTGAGTTACATGTAAATAAAAAAAAAAAAAAACATGTAGAAGTCAGCCAGTTAGTAAAGGAAGTGCAGGAGGTCGTATGGAGCCTTTAACCATATGCCCACCTTGACCATGGGTCAATGCAGGGATAGGGTTAATAATTTATGTAATGCTGGGAAAGGGCTTCAGATAAGAAAAGGAGGGTCTGGGCTTTTACTAACTCCTTTACATTGTAGGTCATCATCACATCCGTTTCTTCTTAGACCTGGAGGTTGGGACTGTCTATTATCCCAGCTTTTGTGGGTTGGAATTTGCATGAACAGGATACATTAGGTAAATGGAAATTCACATTGGGTGAAGCCATTATTGGATATTTAGGTTATGGACAATTCGTGATAAGACTTCAGAAGAGATGGTGAAAAGGATTCAAGCTGTGTACAAGCATAGTCCTGTAAAGTTGTCCATGTTGACGAGTATGTCCCAAGTGTCATAGTCCATAGTATGGCATCCCTCACAATATCATCAGCATTGTAAGCCATAAGGATTACATCGTCAAGAGACCAGACAATGAGGTGACCTTTTACATCAGTGGGAAAATCAGTAGTCGTCCACATTTACCTTGTCCACGTATCATCGGCATAAAGTTGATGGTCTTGTTGTTGTGGGCTGTGGAATGTTGATCTACTCTACTTCAAGAGCTGTTGGAAGTTGGATATTGGCAAGAACTCAAAAGCGCTAAATTGATCCAGAGCAACCTAATCATGCTCAATGGGCCCTGTCCCATGAGTATGCTGGCTATGCATGAGCTTCGAGAAATTGTGTACAAATGCTTGCAACATGGGGTCGTGGATTATCAAGTTCCAACATTTGGTTACTGGTGATGTATAAATGGCTTAACAATGGGGCTCAGGAAGTCATCACTGTATCTCTATTCATTCAAAATGCCTCTAATTAAATGCACCTGTGTTTATTGTCCACATTATACCCTTTGCCATAGATCAATGCCACCATCGGCCACTCGATTCACAACGTTGACATCAGCAAGCTGCTCACCCACACCTCTCCAACATGCCAAATGCCATTGAATGCAGGTGACTTGGCCACTCAAGTCAGTTGTGATGATGAATTGCAGTCAGTTGGAGACCAATGAGAATAGCAAACATGCAAATGAACATGTTGTCTGGTTTGTTAAACCAATTTTTGAGACTTTTTTTTGTCTTGGTTGTGACAAAACATGGTGATAAATCCCCACTCCATTGTATATGGAACAGAAAAACACACACAGACAGTGAGCCCTAATTCTGACCCCACCTGACTCCTCACCCTAACTACTTACACGAACCACCCAGTGCCAAAGTGTGAAACATGGGGACAAAGACAAGACAGTACAAACAGATAAGAATAGTCACCAGAGCCAGGTCACAACAAAGAGGGCACAGTACAAATCATCTGAACACAAGCCAAAAGTCAGGATGCCAGGAAAATGTCACCAGAAGGTAAAGAGATAACTAATAGAACCTATATATCAGCACCATAGGAAGGATGGGCAGGATTCTTACGTGATTAGGCCAGAACTCAGAGATCCAGACAACACAGAAAGAAATTGAGTGGTGTGAGCAGTTATCAATCATGGGTGTAATGCAGAGGAGAAGATCAGAGAGGTTCTGTTTCTGTATCTGTATGGAGCCCAGTTCTGGTTCTGTACTTCTGTACTGAGCTCAGATCTTTTAGCAGTGTTCATTTATTTAGCTTGGTTGTAGTGCTTGTATTGTATTTATGTACTATGTTTGGTTCTGGTGCTGTGTCTCTGAATGTAGTCCGGTTCTTGTGCTGTACTTATGCAGTGAGCTTGTTTCAGGTGCAGTCTGCGCAATTATCATAATTCATGGCAGGTTCTGTTTTACAATATGGAATACACTGTGCATAATTTAATTAAAGGGGGGCATCACTGTATGTGCTAAAATTAATTTGGTGGGATCGCAATGCATACACTATAATCTATACATCCAGAGGCATTTCATATTTTTTATTGGAGGGGAAGATTGTTTATGCTAAATTTGATGGTGGAAGAAGCTGAGACAAATCCGGGAGTGATGGATGAAGGAGTGAGGCGTGAAAAAGTCATATTGGGATTAAAATTTATTACAAAATAAACTGTGACAAATTATAAAACGAAAGCTCCCCGCGCAAAACATGCAAAGTCCCTGAAGGATATCGGCTCATGTTTTTTCATGACAAAGTATAGATTTTGTATAAAGTATTGTGATACTACATTAAGTATCACTATCAAATTCCAAATTCTGTTATCAGTGATACTCTAGTCCTAAGTATATTCCTGAGTGTAACCTGGAAAAATTCACATTGGAGGAGGCTCCGCTTCATTTAAACTTTTTTCAACCCCATTCCATGCAATAAATAATTCTTCAATGTGCCGCTATAATTCCTTCAATTTCCACTTGCTAGAGAACATATAATTCCTAAGCATTCGGCTGTCAGGTCATATATCTCTACAACTGCTCTGCAATGGTCGTCCATCCATGTCTTGGGAATTCACTCTTCATCCCCAGTACATGTTGGCAGAGCAAACATAAGCGGCTATAGGAAATATATATCCTACAAATATCTTTCTCCAAAACTGCCATTCTCAACGCCTTATCCAAATAATAGATGAATTGTTTATGATATATATATGAATTTGAGAACATATGTTATTGGTAGGTTGTACACCCCCAGCAGCTCTGCAATATATTCTGCCTGGTTCTCATACTATTGCATCTTCAGCGCTCTTTAATTATAATGATAATGCTTTATTTATATAGCTCCTACAGATTACACAGCACTCGCCAAATCAGTGCCTGTCCCCATGGGGCTCACAATCTAATAAACCTACCAGTATGTTTTGGAGTGTGGGAGGAAACCAGAGAACCCCCACGCAAACACGGAGAGAACATACAAACTCTTTACTGATGTTGACCTGGGTAAGGCTTGAACCCAGGACCCCAGCGCTGCAAGGCTGTAGTACTAACCACTGAGACACCGTACTCACACATAATTTCAGTGCTCACACATTTTGGTGATCTGCCTACTGTCTTGCTTGTGGAATTCTGTTATTTCTTTTGGTTTAAAAGACAGGATATGTGTATTACCGTTCTTACCATTAATACAACCTGGTTGGGGACTGCATCTTTACTAGAATTTGGCCATTTATCTGATTCTTAGAATTTCTGGTCAACAATGTTTAGGTAGATTAGGTTATTATCAGTGTTTAGGTAGATTAATCGAGTAGCACGGATACATCAGAGGGTGGCTGAGTGTTGGCGTATGATAAATAATCATCATTGTGTGTATGTGCTATGGACCAGATGTTTTCAATCTACATGCAGTTTACCTCACTAATGTGCAGAGTGCGCCAAATTATTGCCACCAGTTTTCAGTTTTTGGCCCTATGTATGTATGTATGTGATTTATATATATTGTATGTGTGTATAAGTGTATGGATGTGTACATTGGGGCTCATTTACTAAGGGTCCGAATCGCGCACTTTGGTCGGGTTTGCCGACGATTTCTGATTTGCATCAAATTGCCCCGATCACACGTGATCGGGTGGTGAAGCATTAGCACCGGCTTTCACGTGACAGAAATGGGGGGACGTGGCCATCAGAACAGCCCGACGGATTCGGAAAAACAGCGGAATTTAAAAAGCAATTTGTGTTGCAAGATCAAGCATTTAGATGCACCAGGAAGAAGCCGGTGAACTCCGACGGACCTTGGCGCAGCAGCGACACCTGCAGGATATCGAGCACACGATGTTAGTGAATGCCGGCAGACCCGAATCAGCGTCTGACAAAGCGCTGCAGGATTGCGACTGGACCGGGTAAGTAAATGAGCCCCATTGAGTGTGTGTATAAATGTAAATATATGGTGTGCATAAGAGTGTATACATGTGTATGTATGAGTGTATACATGTATGTACGTGTGTAAGAGTGTATAAATGTGTGTAATTGTAAAGAAACATGTGTGTAATTGTAAAGAAACATGTGTGTACAAATATGTATATAATTTTTTTAAGGGAAGGTCGGGGCCAATGCAGAAATCTGCTGTGGTGCCAAGCCTCTTCTAGTTATGCCCCTGCTCTAGGTTGTTTTGATTTATCACTATCCACTATCTCCTCTGCAACTCAGCTCAGGAACAGTAATGGTTAACCCACTGAGATTGACAGATCCAATCGCCGATGGTTGAGTTTCTGTTAAATATCCTGTACACTGTTTGTCCAATCCCGATTAAAATGTATTTTTCTCTGATTTATACCCTGCAAGTGAGACTCTATTTGTATTCTTGGCATATTCTGATCTCGGCTTCTGTTATTGACTACTCTCATATATCTTTGTTCTGTATCACTATCTCTGTTGTGACCTAAATTGTCATTGTGTTACATGTTTTCACTTTGGTATAAGGAGGGAGCAATGCCCAGTTACTGGCTACGGGTTAGGGTGGACCCAGTAAGTAAACAGAGACAGACTGTGGGGCTCAGTGCTAAGGCTTACTGTCCTTGTCCACAATGTCATTGTTGTCTGACCATCACCTTGTTGTTTCTAGGTATTCTCCTTGGCCATATCAGACGGTCCTTTATTTAGTTTATAGAATCTGACCAAAATCTCAGTCCAGACACAGGAAAGCTCAGGGTTATAATGATGTATAGAGTAGGCCTACTGATGTAATGAATTCTATGGGGGTCATTTACTAAGGGCCCGATTCGCGTTTTCCCGACGTGTTACCCGAATATTTCCGATTTGCGCCGATTGTACCTGAATTGCCCCGGGATTTTGGCGCACGCGATCTGATTGTGGCGCATTGGCGCTGGCATGCACGCGATGGAAATCGGGGGGCGTGGCCGAACGAAAACCCGACGGATTCGGAAAAACCGCCGCATTTAAGAAAAAAAATGTTTTGCGCAAAATTACACTTACCTTCACCAGGTATAGGCCGGTGAATTTCAGGGCATTCCAGCGCGCCTCCGGGGAACTTCAGCACAGCAGCGACACCTGGTGGACGGCGGAGGAACTACCTTAGTGAATCCTGGCCGGACCCGAATCCACCGCAGAGAGCGCGCCGCTGGATCGCGAACGGACCGGGTAAGTAAATCTGCCCCTATGTCTTTTGACAAAGTGCTCCAATGCAATTCCTGAAAAGACAATATTATGGTGCATCAACAGGCACTCAAACTTGACCTTCCCTCATGACTCCATTAGAATTCCCTTAGTCCCACTGGTTTTGTAAATGCTGCTTTCCCCTCTTTTTTTTGTAGTCCGTTGGGCTATTATGGTCTATAGTTTGGGTCGACCCAAAATAATTTTATGTATGGTATATGTCATTAACCTGTATTTTGGTCATATTTCTCAGTCCATGTGGTGACCATTTAGTTTCTTTCAGCCCAGACAGCAATCTTTAAAGTTTTTATCATTCACTGTTACCAGCTATCTTCAGTGCAAAGGGTCTGGGCTCTACCAAGACAGAGTAAGGTTAACATTTTATGGTCAGCAAGTACTTCAAGAAGTGAAATGAGGACACCTCCAAGCATCCCACTCAGCCTAACTAAATTGGCACTTCTTCCCCTGTAAAGCTATTCATTGGTAATATTGTGACTCACATTTAATGGTTCAAGGGACATGTAGTTGGCTGAAACTAGAAAGTTTCTCCTGCTGTATACCCCTCAACTGAATAAATACTTAGTTTTACAAATTCCTCTTGTTAACAGCAGCATAGAGCTATGGTCACTCTCAGGCATAGTGTCCCACCTGGCCAAACAGCCACTCTCTCATTCTCAGCTGGTCCTCTATAGCCACATGTCTGTCACCCTCAAATTTCTCGTTCTACAATGTAGATAGCCCTACAGTCATGGCCAAAAGTTTTGAGAATGACACAAATCTTCTATTTTCACATGATCTGTTGCCCTCTGGTTTGTCAGATGTTTTTATCACATACAGAAATACAAGTGCAATCATATTATGAGTAACAAAAGCTTTTATGGACAGTGAGAAGGAGTTACTGCAGCAAGTCAGTATCTGCAGGACCTCTCCTTCTTCTTCAGGACCTCTGCAATTCTCCCTGGCAGCTCTCAATCACCTTCTGCACCAAATCCTGACTGATAGCCGTCCATTCCTGCACAATCACTGCTGCATTTTGTCACAATTTGTTAGTTTTTGTTTGTTCACCCGTCTCTTGATGATTGACCACACGTTCTCAATGGGATTAAGATCTGGGGAGTTTCCAGGCCATGGACCCAAAATCTCTATGTTTTGTTCCCTGAGCCATTTAGTTCTTCCCTTTGCTTTATGGCAAGGTGCTCCATCATGCTGGAAAAGGCATTGCTCATCACCAAACTGCTCCTGGACGGTCGGGAGAAGTTGCTCTTATAGGACATTCTGGTCCCATTCTTTATCCATGGATGTGTTTTTAGGCAAGACTGTGAGAGAGCCGATTCCCTTGGCTGAGAAGCCGCCCCACACATGAATGGTTGGCATGAGACAAGACTGGTAGTATCGCTCACCTTGTCTTCTCCCAACAAGCTGTTTTCCAGATGTTCCAAACAATCGGAAAGGGGATTCATCAGAGAAAATGACTTTCCCCCAGTCCTCAGCAGTCCACTCCCTGTGCCTTGTGCAGAATATCAGTCTGTCCCTGATGGTTTTTCTGGAGAGAAGTGGCTTCTTTGCTGTCCTCCTTGACACCAGGCCTTGCTCCAAGTGTCTCCGCCTCACAGTGCGTGCAGATGCCTCACACCTGCCTGCTGCCATTCCTAAGCAAGCTCTGCACTGCTGGTAGCCCCATCCCCAAGCTGAAACACTTTTAAGAGACGGTCCTGGCGCTTGCTGGTCCTTCTTGGGCACCCAGGAGCCTTTTTGGCAACAATGGAACCTCTCTCCTTGATGATGTGATAGATTGGTGACTGAGGTGCAATATTTTTAGCTGCGATACTCCCTGTTAGGCCAGTTTTGTGCAGTGCAATGATGACTGCACGTGTTTCTTTAGAGATAACCATGGTTAACAGAAGAGAAACAATGATGCCAAGCACCAGCCTCTTTTTAAAGTGTCCAGTGGTGAGATTCTTACTTAATCATGACAAATTGATCTCCAGCCTTGTCCTGATCAGCACCCACACCTGTGTTACTGGAGCAATCACTGAAGCCATGTAAGCTGCTCCTTTTAAGGCGCCTGCAATGAAGTTGAAATGTGTTTTGGGGGGAAAAAGTTCATTTTCTAGGCAAATATTGACTTTGCACTTAATTGCTGTTAAGCTGATCACTCTATATAACATTCTGAAGTATATGCTAATTGCCATTATAAAACCTGATGCAGTAGACTTTGTAAAAATTAACATTTGTATCATTCTCAAAACTTTTGGCCATGACTGTACATCCCCCCACAAGAGTGCAGAAGCTCTTGCAGGTACTTCTCTTTATCCAATATTAATTTATTGAGCAGTATAGAGCAAAGTAATACAGGACTTAAGATTACAACACATATATAAAAAGTAGGCTTCAATAAATAACCCCTATGGCATCAATAATGGAGACAAAACAAAGCCATGAGACAAGTGCCAGTTAAAGACTGGCACCTTGGATAATTCCTATTGAAAAGAGTTGGCTAGAGAAGTGTTTCCCAACCTTTTTGTATCTGGGGACCGGCTGCAAGTAAACTTTTTTTCCGGGGACCGGCTTGGGTAACCCTCTTGTGTGCCCCACAAATACTCCCTATATAACCACGACCCATATCATTTTCTGCAGTACCATTTCCCGCAGCTGCCCCCTTTTCTGTAGCTCCCCCTCTACAATGCCCCTTTTTATGTAGCCTCCTTTTAATGTCTTGATAAGAAGGAGGCTACAGAAAAGGGAACATAATATCTATCTATAGCAACTGGCTATAGGCTCCGGTTTCTTCTGTCCTCAGAATCCTGACACTGCAGGCAGAGGCACGTCTATGCTCTCTGCCACGTGCCCTTGCTATGAAGCGGCCGTGCCGCCGGCTGAGGACGTCATAGCGGGTGCAAGCGGGCAGAGAGCATAGACGTGGCTCTGCCTGCAGTGGCCACGGGGTGAAGAGGAACGCTATAGGTAACTACTGAATTTTTTTTTTCTTCTCCAAGTTTAAGTTTTTGGCCCAGGACTGACTGCCCCACAGCCTGGTCTTGGGCCGCGGCCCGGCGGTTGAAGATGGCTGGGCTACAGGATATGTTTTAGAACACAAAAATAAAATACACACTTCATCACATCAGTGTTTGTTAAGAAAAAATGTTTAATAGCAACAATATAGCACTATATTGAATTGTAGCCGAAACTCACAAAACTGGGGCAATCTACTTGAACCAGTGTCCATGAAATTGTATCAAATTTGAGCCTCCATAGTTTTAAACTACAGAAAGATCTGATTTAACCCCTTTGCGCACCTAGACGTGATACTACATCATAGGATGCAGGTCGTTCCCGCACCTTGATGTAGTATCACGTCATGGCGATCGCCTGGGCTCAGAAGCTGAGCCCAGGTGATAGCCGCGGGATCCAAGCGGTACGCGGTAGCAACAGCCGGGATCGCGACTATCAGTTAAAGTTGAGGAGGTGCCTCTAAATAAGGGTGTTGGCGATTTTCATAAAAATGAGAAAAATTACACCCAAAATTCTGAACCTCCTAACAACCTAGAAAAGAGAGAGAGAGAGAGGATGCATAAAACCCTGTGCCGATATAAAGCAGACATTCCGGAAATGTTAGTTATAAAGTTACTTGGGTTCTATGACTATCTGCCTGAAAAGCAGAAAACTTTGAACTTTGAAAATGAATAATTTTTAGAAATTTTTGCCAAATTTAAATTTTTTTCATAACTAAACACAAAAGATATAATCAAAAATGTTCTATTACTTTGAAGTACAATGTGTGACGGTAAAACAATCTCAAAATCAGCTGGATATGTTAAAGCGTCACAAAGTTATAACCTCCTTTAATGATACAGGGCAAATTTTAAAAATCAGGCCTGGTCCTAAAGGTCTAAAATGGCTTAGACACAAAGGGGTTAAAATACACCTGGGTATCTAGAGGCACATGTATCATTTGTTTTATGTTGCCGCTTTTTTAAGTTGACCAAAGTCAGCAAACTTTAGTAGTGATGTGGATCTTTCTAAATTTGCATGTCTTTTTGTTTTCTTTGTCTCAGATTTTAGGTGCATTTATGGGACTGAGCATGGGTCAATTGTACTTCGCTTTGCACCTAACAAGTGTTTGCTCTAATAAAAGTGGCAAAACAAAATATCTGCCTTGAAAAGACAGATTTAGGAACACTGCAACAGACTTATAGCTACTTATCAGCTAACATTTTAGCTGGCGTAGTCGCAAAAACTTACCCAAAAAGTCCCAAAATGATAAGCCAGCAGAAACAAGAGAAAAAACAAGTCAAATATAGATACATGCCCCCCCCCCCCCCCCACCCCCATAGAGTACCAAGCATTCTAACTATTGGAATACTTCTTTTCATTAATGTTTTGGAGTTTTCTAGCGTGCACTTTTACCCTACCTCTTTTATGGGTGCTGCTGAAATTCGTAATTTTTATCTATTTATTTTGTTGTAATGTTGTGCAAAAGTTTTAGGCAGGTTTTATCAATTAACAAAATGCTAAGTGAATGAAAAAAAGAGAAACCTAAATTAAATTAATATCTGGTGACAGGTGAGACCACCCTTTAAAAAAGATCTTCTGTGGATGTAGACTTGTCAGATCCTTCATGTACTCCCAGGCAGTATGGATGATGGTGAGATATCAGTGTCCATTGGCCATATCTTCACTTTATGCTGCCAGTAACCTACCAGACCTTCAGCGGACTGCATTCCTTTACAGCCAAATATTCCAGAATTTGACCACGTACATCCAGGATCTCTTCCTTTATTGCATCTCTTCAGTGTCCTCTGGAAAGCCAGCAACAGTGGGCACTGATTTGGCACATACTCTTAATATGGTGGCCTAAGTTTACAGATCTATTTGGATGTATCAACAAATTTACCCCTGCCAAATACCCTCCCGCTGCTGGCATTCTTAGCTTTAAATTCCCCTGCTTGACAGCAGCAAAGAGCTGTGGGCAATCTTAGGCATAGTGTCCCATCTGGCCAAACAGCCAACGCTCCATCACTCTCAGCTGGTCTCTCCGTCTGATTCTGTAGCCAGACATCTGTTAGTCTCTGCCCTTTGGGCCACCACCTTGTCTATATGAAGTATTAGCAGCTTATTAATCATCCCCCTACACAAGAGCGCACTTCCAGCTGCTTCATTTTATTTAACATTAACAGAACTTGTTGTGTGGCATGAACGTTTTCACTGCTGCGTTGAAACTTGGAGACCAGAAGGTCATCTTAACTTATGGCTTACTGAGCAATCTATTGGATCACAAGGTAGTATAGAGCAAAATGCTACTGGATTAAAGATTACAAGATTACAAAAAAGTAGGCTCCAGTAAATAACCTCTATGGCATCAATAATGGAAACAAAACAAACCTTGAAACATTCCTATGGAAAAGAGGTGGCAACTGGATTAGCGTCAGTACATAAAGATGAAATACTCACCAAGAGTGTGTATCTGGTGCTCCAACTGTCCACTGTTCACTCATTGCCCAAAATTCACAAGGAAATTTTTCCTCCTCCCCTTCACCTTATTGTTGCGGGCATAGGGTCTCTGAGTGAAAGATTGGGGAATGGGTGGATCATCACCTCCAACCTTTGGTGGCCGTTATACCTGGCCTTATTAAGGACACTAAACATGTAATTTCTCTTTTGGATGGCAAGGGTTGGAAAAAGGAATATGTTTGGTTGTTCTGTGATGTGGTGGGGTTGTATCCGTCACTTGATCATGAGGTTGCCCTACAATGTCTTTCCCATTGTATTAAAAAATATAGCCAATATACACCTGCAGTTAAAGAATTCATTATGGCATCTGTGGATTTTTTGTTAACAAATAATTATTTTGCATTTGATAACACATTTTTTTACAGCTGTGCGGTGCATCCATGGGGGGCAGATGCTCCCCATCGCTGGATAATTTATATATGTCCAGATGGGAAGAGCTCTACCTTTTCACGGAAACTAAACCTTACCTTTCCCATATAAGGTGGTATGGTCGTTATATTGATGAGCAGCTCCTGATATGGGAGGGTACAGTATCTGAGGTTGAAAAATTTATACAATATCTCAATTCCAATTAAATGAATTTAAAATTCACATATAGGGGTCATTTACTAAGGGCCCGAATCACGTTTTACCGGCGGGTTTTGCGAATCTTTCCGTTTTGCGCCGATTTTCCCTGTATTACCCCGGGTTTTTGGCGCACGCGTTCGGAGTGTGGCGCATCGGCGCCGGCATGCATGCGACGGAAATCGGGGGGCCTGGCCGAATGAAAACCCGACGGATTCGGAGAAACCGCCACATTTTTTTAAAAAAAAAGTGTTGCGGGACACGCGGTTACCTTCAGCAAGTATAGGATCGTGCACTCCGGCGGTCCTCGGTGGATTTCAGCGCAGCAGCAACACCTGGTGGACGTCGGAGGAACTGCCTTAGTGAATCGCCGGAAGACACGAATCCACCGCAGAGAACACGCCGCTGGATCGCGAATGGACCGGGTAAGTAAATCTGCCCCATAATGTTCAGGATACAAGTATCAATTTCTTAGGCATTGAACTAAAAAGTACCACTTCTGTACAAATTTCTCCTTATGAAAATCCCACCGCATCTAATTCAATTCTTCTAGCAAGTTCGTGTCACCCTAAACATGTTATAAAAAATATTCCAACAGGAGAATTAATACGTACCAAACGGAATTGTTCTACTCCCGAGATTTATGAAATGGAAGAGAAAAAAGTGTGTAGTAAATCGTCCGATAGAAATGATCCCAAATGAATGTTGGACAGGTCTTGTCATATTGTTAAAAAAATTCCGAGGGCCAATTTATTACATCCATCTAAAAATAATTCCAATAGATCCAATTCCCCCCCTAAAAAAAGCATCTCCCCAATAGTTTTCTCTACTGTGTATAGCGTTCAGTATAAAGAAATTGAAAAAATAATAGACTTACCAATGCTGTGCACAGATCCGACGCTAACTCAAATAGTGGATAAAAACGTGAGATGTGTAGCTAAAAAAGCTCCTACTCTAAGCAACATGCTATCATCGAGCTTGTTCCAAACTAAAGAGGCGAAGACAACTTGGCTGAGTTCTAAGGGCTTCTTTAAATGTGGAGTCGCTCGGTGTAAATGTTGTTCGATTGCGGTTTCAAGTAAAACTTTTTCATCCGATATCACAAATACTCAATATGAAATAAAAAATTTCATTAATTGCAATGCCAAATATGTGGTGTGTCAAATTCGATGCACTACAATGTTGTATCGACTATATTGGTTGCCCCACCAATAGCCTTAAAACGCGCATCAGAAGGCATCTATCTGATTTCAGTTCAGAGAATGCGATAAAAATCTCTGCAGTGTCGCAACATGTTAAGGTTTGCCATGCAGGTGATTACACTGCTCTTAGATGTAAGGGAATTGAAAAACTCATGAAACCTAAAAGGGGCGGTGATCTTAAACGCATTCTCCTAAACCGCGAGACGTTTTGGATTTTTACATTGCAAACCAGAGTCCCATATGGTTTAAACAAAAAACAAGATTTAATTCATTTTTGTTAGTGCATTGCTCATGATTGTATTGTTTTTATATGTGTTAGCATAGCAAGAGTTAAGAAATCATGTGATCCGGAAGTCATGTTTATAGGGCAACTCTGCAGTAAGTAACGCAGAAGCCATGAATAAGGTCTTGTACCGAAACGCGTAGGCTTGTAGCCTTCATGTCCATTTTTTCTGTCCTATGTGCCGTATTTACAGTTTTTAAATGGATTAAATAAATTTTGATACTTTTATCGACTTACCGACTCCTTGCATCCGGCAGGATACAATTTTTCCTTCCTGATTTTTGCTTTGTGTGCACCTGTGGCCGAGGTTGTCCGTGCTGGAGCTATTGGAGCCGAGGGAATGAGGATTGTCTGGACTTCATGGTGAGCTGATCTACGAAAGTATTTTACTTTGTGCCCGTTGATTTGCTCAACTGTCCTTTTAGGGTGGGTTCTCATGATTTTCATGTTCTCTGACATGCACTGTGAGCTGCGAGGTCTTATATAGACAGGTGTGCACCTTTCCTAATCAAGTCCAATCAGTTTAATTAAACACAGCTGGACCCCAATGAAGGAGTAGAACCATCTCAAGGAGGATCAGAAGGAAATGTGACAGCATGTGAAGTAAATATGAAAGCCCCAGCGAAGGGGCTGAATGCTTATGACCATGTGATATTTCAGTGTTTTTTGTTTAATAAATTAGCAAAAATATCTACATTTCTGGGTTTTTTTCTATCAAGATGGGAACAGAGTGCCCATTAATGAGCAAAGAAACAAACATTTTTGATCTTGCCAATTGGCTGCAATGTAGCAAAGAGTGAACATTTTTAAAGGGGTCTGAATACTTTCCAAACTCACTGGGGCTCATTTACTAAGGGCTCCACGGCCGCAGTTTCGTCGGGTTTCCCGAATTTTTCCGTTTTGCATAGAATTCTGGCAGGAATTTGGCGCACGCGATCGGATTTTGGCGCAATCACGCTGGCTTGCATGCAACGGAAATCGGGGGCGTGGCCGTCGGAAAACCAGATAGATTCGGAAGAACCGCAGAATTTAAAAAACGAATTGTGTCGCAAAATTAATCACTCACATGCACCGGGAATAGGTTGGTGAACTCCAGCGGACCTCGGCAGACTTCAGCGCAGCAGCGACACCTGGTGGACATCGGGCCCACGACCTTAGTGATTCGCCGGAAGACCAGAATCCTCATCTTTATCGCGACAGGACCGGGTAAGTAAATGAGCCCCACTGTATTTTTGCATACTTTTGGATTCATGTCACAGTCTTACTGTAAAATAGTAAAAACAAGTGAACACAAACTAGTTTAGATATCATAGTAAAACTTAGTTTGTTATTTCTTGGTGAAGGAGTCCTGAAGGTGCAGCTGATCTCCCGGGTTGTGTTATAAAGCGCCTCGGGTCGGAGGGGCACGCACATGTCATGGTTTTCCACTTAATAGTTAATGCCTGCATGACTTTGCAGATAAACAGCAGTTTTATTGGTTAATGACGACACAGTTTTGTGGATAAAGCTGCTGTTTAGCTGCAAAATCGTGTGTCTGTTAAGCATCAGTACGAAAATTGCAGGGATTTGCAATAAAACTCATGTAGGTGAGTTTTTCATTCCCGACTGGCCGCACATTATAGCCGTTATTTGTGGCCTGTAAATAACATCTTTTTTCCTTAAATATCTTAATTTTAAGATTTAAAGGAAATCTACCATCAAAATCAAGCAGATTGAGGCACCGTGACTGTGGTGATCTAATTATATTTGTTATCCATGGCCTCCTTCCTTCTAAACTCAACTTTTGACTCCTGTGCATGTAAATATGCCTTGAGAATGCTGTAGCTACACTGATGCAGATACATATCTTGGTTAATCACTGTGCTGAGTGGTTTTGCTGATAAAACAGATATAACATTATGATAATGAAACTCTGTTGCTTCCACGGCTGGTTCAGTGCTTCTTCTAGCACATTAGTTATTCGCTGGTTCTCAGGATGATGTAATCCCTGGGTTGTGCCTGAAGGCAGAATAATCAATTGCTGCACCATCCCCCAGCTGCTGTGTATGAGTGATCCAGCTCAGGTTGACTAGTCATGTCTTGACTAACCTTCATTTGTAATTACAAGCTCATGTCTAATGTGTTTGTCTAAGTAGCCAGCCTGACCCAGCTTTCCCAAGGTCCTGAATGTTATAATTGTTTTTTTCAGCAAAACCACTCAGCTCATGGATTAACCAAGATAAAATCGTTGCAAAATCGACAATGTCCCATCAGATTTGGGAATTAGAACAATTGGACTGGCCCACTCACTTTTGGACTCCTCAGTAACCCGTAGTTTCAGCATCTTCTGAACCTCCTCTGATATGGCTTGTCTACGAGCCTCAGGGACTTGATCTTACCTTTACCCCTGGCTCAGGGACAATTTCATGTTTAATTACAGATGTGTAACCAGGCAACTCTGAGAACACATCTGTATTTCTTGCTACAAACTCTTGAGTCTCTTGCTGCTGTCCTTTGGTAAGGGTATCGGCTATTCGCACCTCTGCATCTGCCAAAGGCTTATCTGCAGCCTGTGAGGGTATAGGAGAAGGTGGACTAGCCAGAACCATCTCTGTAAGCAGACTCTCTGGGGCAGATTTACTTACCACGATCCGCACTGTCCATTGTCCGACGAGCATCCGGAGCTGCCGTCATTCACTAAGGTCGTGCATCCAATTTCCTTCATGTGTTGCTTCCCCACTGAGGTCCGCCGGAGTTCACCTTCTTCTTCTTGGTGCATGTAAGTGCTTGATCTTGCGACACAATTTCGCGGTTTGTCTGAATCAGTCGGGTTGTCCGACGAACATGCCCCCCCATTTTTGTCGCATGCAAGCCGGCGCCGATGCGCCACAATCAGATCGTGTGCGCCAAAAACCAGGGGAAATTAGGTGCAAAAAGGAAATATTCAGGAAACCCGACAGATTTGTGGTCCTCGGACCCTTAGTAAATGTGCCCCTCTCTGTCTTTCCACCCCCCCACACTGGACCTTCAGCATGGATTGAATACAACCATACTTTGAAAGCAAAAAAATTCTGTCTCAGGTAAGCAAATCAGCCAACCTACAGACACGGAGTAACCAGAAGTGTGAGGGAGGAGCTGTTCTTGCAGCTGTAGATGTTCAGCTCCATTAGAAACAGTCTCTGGAACTGATAAGCAAAATCTTTAAGGTTCTCCATACCAGAGAAAGATGGTGTGACTGTTTTTTCTATCAAGAGAAAGGGTCCATGGGCTGAAATCAGCCACAACTGCAATTCCCTACCTAATTGTCTCACTTACTGTAACGGTAAGGGACAATTTGAAGACTATCCCTACTCTAAGTATGTGCTCAGAACAGAATAGTAATGAACAGAGAGACAGGCACAATTAGCTACAGGAATCAATTATTGTCTCAAATGAGGACAGATTGGGCTTCAATCACCCTCTGTGTTCTGCTGCATTAGGGCCTATTTCAGCCACAGGTACCAGGCTGCTACAGGTCTGGCAGGATTATTAGTCTGAACCTCAAGCTCTGATGAAGGCCCCTTTGTATAACCCCTGGTGACCTCCCTTTAGTAAGATGAAAGTCCTAGGGGGTTCTGCCCATACAACTTTCCCCCCAATCCCCTAATTCTGGGATAACTATTAAAAACTGTATAAATACAATGGGAATTATTGTTGTTGCTCTGCTTGCAGGGTTAGCTGTCATCACAGCTTCTAAGTTGAAGTCTACCGTTTCCTTGAACACATCCCAGTGAAAAGAACTCGCTTGCTAATGTTTCATTTGTTCTCTAGTCTTTGTTTAGAATGTGGCTGTCCTCGATGAGCCCGTCAGGCCTGCTGTAAAAGATAAGGCCAGACGTGCCGGCCGCTACGCTCACTCTGCTGTGGTTTTCTAATAGACTGTTAGGAATGTCATTTTTCTTTTTGTTTATTGCTAATGGCTGCACAGTTTTACCCACAAAACCCTGTGGCTGTTAACAAGTAATAAGCAATACATTTAAAGACTATAATACAGGAGTTCACAACCTTTCTCGGTCTGAGGGCTGCATTATCGTATTCCCCTTTTGAGGGGCCGTGCTGGTAACCACCCTTGAGGCACCAACTAACACTGTACAGGGCAATGTTTATATAAATGATTTAGTAGGTAAAAATATATATATATTATAGGATAAATATCAGGGTGCACTATCAAATAATTTATTCAGGGAATATAGAATATTCTATTATTGGACGGTATAGCATGATTCTGCGGGTTATGGACGACAAAAAAGAGATTGCATTGGCATCAGTCAATACTGTTTAAAATGGTGAACAATTTTATTTTAAAAACATTGAACACGGTGATCACATGGAGAAAAAAGGTAACGCATTTCAAACCTTACAGGATGCAATGTTAAATCCAGCACGTTGTCCGAAATCCATCGGATCGCCTGACGGCCTGCCCCCCGATTTGTGTCGTGTGAAAGCTGGCGCCGATGCGCCACAACCCAATCGTGTGCGCCAAAAACCCCTGTTAAATGCAGGGCAACTCCGAAATCGTCGGGAAACCCGATGAAAATGCGGTCCGCGGACCCATAGTAAATGAGCCCCAATATGGGTGAAGCAGTAAGTCGATATAAGAGGGAAGGAAACACCTGGGAAGTTGCCTCGTGCTGCAAACAATTACATGTTAATTGAAGGAAATCAACCATTTCAAAAAAACAAAAAAGAATCTAAGGATACTCGCCTGCGCTCCTCTTCATTCTGATCCTGCGCCGTCCTCCGCTAAGCTTGACACACCGGGATAGTCTAGAAAAGAAAGTTATAAAAAGCAAGGACAGGATAGCCGGCGCTCCGGGCTGCTAGTTGAACAAGTCCCCGCCACCTCCTTTGCTGGGAGAGGGAGGTGACTTCACAAACCTTTTTGAAATGGTTGATTTACTTTAACAACACATGGAACATGGAGAATTATTTCAAGAATGAGAAGTACATTTGTAACAATGTGATCAGAATGAATAAAGCTGTGTGATACAAACCATAAGGCCCCTTCCACACTTGCGTTGCAGATCACGTCAGAGTTTGATCAGGGTGCGATCAGGGTTTGGTCAGTGAAAAACGTACATTTTGCAATCAGCTTTCAGTCAGAGTTTGTTCAGTGTCTCAGTTTTTCATGCGCATTTTCAATGCAACTTCAATGCGTTTTTCACGCGCAGATAATGCGCGTGAAATGGACTCAGGACTGAGCTCTATCTTTTCTATGGCAATTGATTCGTGAAAAACGCATTGCACTTGCAAGTGTCTCAGAGTGCGATGCGTTTTTGATGCATCTCCATAGACTTGTATGGTGCGTTTCACGTGCGTGACTTGCAAAAGTAGAGCATGCCGAGATTTAAACGCGCGTGAAAAAAAATGCAAGTCTGAAAAGACCCATTAATTACAATGGGTCAGAGTGCAATGCAAGTTCTGCACGTCAAAAGCACGCGCAGAACACGCGCTTGAAAAACGCAAGTGTGAAAGGGGCCTTAGGGTATCAAGTAAGAAAGTCCACTCATTCCTATCATATTAGTTATGAGTAAGGACCCATTCTGTAAGGTCCAATACATGTTACCTTTTTCCTCCATGTGATCATCAATGTTTTTTTCAATAAATTTTTTATTTTTTATAATTCACAAGTGGTAACACAATTTTGTACCAAAAAACAGAACAAGTTGCGAGTGTCAGAAAACCATCAGAACTTCATAAATAAGGCGCAAGAGGCACAGCAAGGGAGTAAAAAACATTCGGCTAGTTTTCCATTTGAGATTCAATACTAAATCCCCCCAGTGTCTTATTGTGCGTGAAAACACAGTATACCTTATATACTAGAGTTTAAGCCGACACCCCTAATTTTAACACAAAAAACTGGGAAACCCATTGACTAAAGTATAAGCCAAGAGTGGGAAATGGATTGGTCACAGTATATAACCAGCAAGCCCCCTGTAGTATGTAGCCAGCTCCCTGTAGTATATAGCCTGCCAGATGCTGTAGTATATAGCCTGCCAGTCCCTGTAGTATATAGCCAACCCCTGTAGTATATAGCCTACCAGCCCCCTATAGTATATAGCCTGCCAGCCACCTGTAGTATATAGCCTGCCAGCCCCCTGTAGTATATAGCCTGCCAGCTCCCTGTAGTATATAGCCTGCCAGCCCCTGAAGTATATAGCCAGCCCCTGTAGTATATAGTCTACCAGCCCCCTGTAGTATATAGCCTGCCAGCCCCTGCCCCCCCAAAAACAAACAGTGTACTCACCTTATGACACTCGCTGACATCATAGTGTGTGCCGATTCCGGCGCACATAGTAGAATGTCAGCGAGCGGCTGACGTCACGATGCCTGCGACGGACCGCACGGGGACACTGAGCCGATGCTGGAGCATCAATGTATAGAAGAGGACCTGCCGGGGGGCCATCGGAAGGTGAGTACACTGTGCGTTTTTTCTCTAGACTCAAGTATACGCCGAGTTAGGGTTTTTCAACGCATTTTTTGTGCTGAAAAACTCGGCTTGTACTCGAGTATATACAGTCTATAAAAACAGAAAAAATGCTGAGGCACTCTGGGGTTTCAAGTGAAAAACTTACTGAGCTTCATTCATCATAAGTCCAATGCTACAACCAAGCCTTTCTTGGTTCCAGAGAGCTGAAACGCCGGACTTATGATGAATAAAGCACAACAATTTTTTCACTTGAAAACCTGGACAGGTGCCGTTTTTTTCTGTTTTCCGATTTGAATGGACTGAGTGTAGGCCATTGGCCGGCACCTGGGTAACATTATTGCGTGCCGCTTGTTTTTACTTTTCACTATATATATGATACAACTTTATTGATTCACTGGGGGGAAATTATTTTGTACATAGTGTTCCGGCGATTGTTACACAGTTGTAGACTGTTTTAATGATACAAATACATAAATACTTCGAGAGGTGTGTTCTTACATGTTGTTGGTTCCTTGGTTGCATACAAACATAATTACAAGACATTGCGATCCAGCATAATACAGGCTATATGACACATTTCATATGGGGGAGCAATTACCGTATGAAAATATACCAGTCACGATAACAAATAGACACAGACTAGACAGACATATCTAGGGGATATTACACAAGGGATGCCGGTGCGGGGCTAACAGTGTTGTGGTGAACTAGTGGTGTGACAATAGATGATGTCACTGCTGCTGCTATCGGTTTGGCAGAAAAGACACCGTCCATAGCTCCACTTTTGCCAAGTACCGGCGTTTAAGCTGCCTGACTGTGGCTGCCACTGGAGACTTGGTGCAGCGTTCCCCCTGATTTGCGATAAGGCTCTGGTTGTGATCACTTAAATTTCAGATGCTCCGATGTAGCTGCTACTTGTGCTCTTAGCTGCCAGAATCTGGCTCCAGAGCTCTGTTGTAACCAGTAGTACAAATGGAGCCCCTGCTGCTGATAATGTGTTTAATGGGGGGTGATAGGCCAAGTTGGTGCTGTTAGGCGGGGCGGGTTGAGGTGGGGTCGGGGGGGGGGGGGGGGGGAAAGCCGGGGCCAATGCCCAGTTCATCTTTTTCTAAGTGCCACTACGAGTACACAAGATTTGGAGGGGGAAGAGGCGATGGAGGAAATAGGTAATGGTGCTTTTCAGATAACATTTTGAAAAGACAAGAGTTGGTGATAGACTTCTGAAGACTTCTGGTGCTAGATTAACATTGCTGGTATATCTGCCTTATATTCACTGCAGGTACATATTTATGTGTGCGGTATATTTACAACTGGTATTTGTTTTTTTTAAGAGAAGGAGAGGAAACCAGGCCAAAGTAACAATTTATTACTAAATAGGCAACCAAAACACAGGGAGGAAAGGTGTGGACAAAGGGCAACCAGCTAGTATTTATTATAGACAGGTGATATGTAAAGAAGGTAAAACATTCAGGTTTTGAAAGGAAAACGCTGAGAGGAGAAGCTTCTGGGACAGATCTCCTGAAGAATTTATAGAGGAGATGGCAGTGTAAGCAGCAAAGCCAGGAGGAATGGTAACACATTACTTTGTGGAGGGGGGAGGGTTGTGAACATTTTTCTAATATACTTCATTAAGAAATTCTGCTTAGTTTGTAAAAAAAAACAGACTACAAAATGCCTCTTATTAACAGTGTTACTTCTCTGTTGTCAAGGCAAATTCTTCTAACAAGGCTAAAGACATGATATGTTTGTTTACACAGCTCTGAGAGTGTTAACCCTTTATGCATTCTCCCTGGATGCAGTATGCTATGAGCATTATTTTCACACATCAAGCTGAAGGGGTTCATCCTCATTGCCCAGAGCTATGTAATCAATCACAGGGAGATTAGGTGTGAGCTCATAGTTAGTACACACTGTACAGGTTGGAATACAAATCTCAGCAAGAGGGAGCTATAGAGTGTAATTTTTTTACAAACTAAGCAGAATTTTTAGTTCTATTAAAAAATGTTTGCAACACTTCCCCACCCCCACACATTATTAAAAATTATCTCAAATAACAATTAAACTTTAAAAACATATGGGGCCACATTTAACACTTTTGTGCGCCTAAGTGTAGTAGTTGCACCTAAATTCTGGCGCACTGTTTTGCCAGAATTATCACAAGCTACAACCATCTGTGATACGTTAATTTTCTGCCTCTTATTAATCACTTTACTTTAACACAGTTAAGGCGCAATTTTGGCGCAGTTAAGGCGCAATGTTAGATTCGGGCAGTTACATGTGATCCTGCTACAAGCTCCTCTCTGCTTTTCCCACATCCCAGAATGAAGATAACACTCACAGCAGCACCCAGGTGTGTGACACCCTGCACCCAGTGACCTCCTCAGCAGCACCCAGGTGTGTGACACCCTGCACCCAGTGATCTCCTCAGCAGTGGCTTCTCCCAGAGGGGATCCCCCAGTCCTGATCCCCTTGCTGCACCTCTGTAATTCTGCAGAGTATCCCCCTCAGACACACTGATACTGTGCAGAATTACATGGGGACACTTGTCTGTACTATGTGCAACATTCTGCAAAGTTCTCTTGCTTTGAGCTCAGGATTTTGCAGAATGTTTTGTAAATAGAAGGTGATGAACTGTAAATAGAGTCTGCAGCTCCTGTCTGCAGTGTATCTAATGTATCTATTATCTGTTCTAGTGTCTGGCTGAGCTTTGCTGCTAGAAATGAGCTGTTCTGCAAAGGGGCTCAGTGCTTTCTTCCCTTCGGGCTGGAGTGTTTTTGCACCCGTATTTGCGCCTAAATGAAAATGTTGCAAGTGATGAATATCATTAGGCGCAGCAAAACATCTGGATTGGTAAGATAGATGAGGGAAAGCTGGTTATTTTTGCTGCGCGGCTAGTTTGGCGTTTAGTCGCAAAAATGGTGCAAAAACGGTGCGCCTGAATGAAAAAGCGCAAAAACAACAGAAAAAACTAGTGATACATGTGGCCCATGGTGTCACTCCTATTTCCTGGTCTTCATGGTCTCCATCTTGTGCAGGATGTCCTCTGCCAACCATGACTATTGCCAGAAAAGAAAACAGCCTGACCTTTAGAATGACAGGTGCTGTCTGGAAAGTTGTTTACACTTTAGAACCTTTCTGTAATAGAATATTATGGGGACTCAATGTAAGTCTATGGGAGAAAGCTTTTGTGGTGAAATGTGACCCATCTTCCCCTGGTAGAAAGTATATGAGGAGAACAGCCCCAGTCCTTAGTGTCTAGAAGTTAGGGAAGAGAGCTTGGAGGAGAAGACTGCCAGTCTAACTGAGCAACCAGAAGATGTAGCTGAGACGAGGATACTCTGCCATTGACCCTTTGCTCCCAGCCTGTGACCAGGGTACCAGCCTTCTGAGAAAGAGAGGGACAGCTTGCCCTAGACTTTCCTCAGCATTAACCTTTCTTCTGCCAGGAAAAAGGTTGGAAATTTGCTCCTGAATGTTTCTTCATTGAAGAAGATAACTATTGACTGCAGACCCTGACTCTCTGGGCATATTTCTCATTGGGGTGCACCACGTCTTACCATGCCATCTCTTGTAAGTGTCTAGCAGAATCAGCAAAGCATTCTTTTACCCCTAACCTGGGCACAACAAAAGGGCTTGTCAGGAAAAAAATTACGAATATGAAAGCTTATTAACTAATAAACACCTTTCTCATATGATATAATAAAAGTGTTTTAAGGGCCTTATTTTTTGTTGAGGGTAAGTATCTATCTGAAACGCCCCCTCCCTCCCCTAAGTATTTGTGTATGTAAAAATAAAGGCATATTAGGAGCTATGTGAGGTTGCTTAGAGGAGACTTTCTATATGTCAGAATGTAGAGGAAGCTTCTCCTTAGAGCTAGCATAAAGCTAAACTTACTGTCAACATCGAAAAATCTCCTAAAACTCATTTGTAAACATGTTTTATTTTTGTCGGGTGACCTTACTAATATCAAAGAGAACTTGTACATTGTGTGCCTTCACAATATCCCAATCTATTCCAAAGACTAGACGACCCATTGACATGTAAATTTTAGCTTGATCCCTCTGCAGAAGAATTCCTGGTATGTAAGAAGGAAACAAAAACAGCGACCATTCTTGGCTACCCTAGGAGGGTAACGTGTGAACCATAAAAAAAGACTCTGCCTCCCACACTTGACCGTAACCTCTAAGGTTTTCTTGGCTTTTCCAACAAATGTTGGTGATATATCCAGAATAATATAATATAACAACATAAAAAAGGCAACATCCATCTCAGGGAAGTACACTGTAAATCCTAAAAAAAAGATCAGCACATAAAAGATCAGCAGAGAATAGTTACATCACCCAATGATGCAAAAATGGAATCAAAACCCACCCAATAAAGGCACCCTTTCTTTAAGGTGAAGAAAACATATTCACCCAGCCGTACACACCACACACATACAGAAGCTATTCCTCCTCCACAATCGAAGCAGTCTGGGCAGCCACCCATACACCCCAGATCAAAGAGAATTGATCCAGAGTGACTATAGCAGCATAAATGAGTTTATAAACGAGAAGATCTGCATTTATCAGCAAGATCCATTTGGCAAGCATGGGGAGCTTAGGAGGCTTCCTACCATAGAACATTAGTAGTTGGAAGAGCCCTCTCAAACTTAGCCTGAAAAACATCTGCAACATCCCCCACCGGGAACTAGCCTTTTCTTGGGGCCTGAAGACAGCTGGGGCCCAGAATACCGGAGTGGCTGGCTAGTGCAGCCTTGGGCACGCTGATGTCACAGTGCTTGGTATGGGGACCGGAGGGCTGACCTACAGCCTGACAGGTCTCCAGCAGGTGGTGTATGCAAGAAATATGGGGGGAGTGGCTGGTGTACTGGTCCTCCCTGGGGCAACCCCTGAGTGTCTGTAAATAAGTCCCTGGGTAATGGATGGGGCAGCTTGGTGGTGGACAGCCGTATCCAGGGATCAGACAGAGGCAAGGTTGTACAAATCAACTCACGGTTCGTTATTGAACAACAGGTAGCAAGCAACGGGCCAAAACTGTGAAATAGGAGATTCGGATTCTGGTACTGGAGTGGTCCGCAGGATAAGGCACCGGCCTGATGGTATATGCAGGCTGGGATAATTGAGATGGAGCTGTGTCCAAACTGTGGAAGCTGCAGCTCTGGGTTAGAGTATCCTGACAGGTGCAGTTCCTGTGGTTTCTGTTTCTGTGACAGCACTAAAGGTGTGCTGCACACACACTGGGGCTCATTTACTAAGGGTCCGTTGGACACATTTTCGTTGGGTTCCCGAAGATTTCCACTTGGGGCCAAATTACCCCGGGATTTTGGCGCACACGATCGGATTTTGGCGCATCGGCGCCGGCTTGCACATGACAGAAATCAGGGGACGGGCCACTTGACAACCCAACGGATTCGGACAAACCGCAGAATTTAAAAAAGGATTTGTGTCACAAGATCAAGCACTCACATGCACCAGGAAGAAGCAGGTGAACTCCACGGACCTCAGGGAAGGACCGGGTAAGTAAATGTGCCCCACTGTCTCTCTGTTCACTCAGACCATGTTGTCTGGACTGCTGACAGACTCTGAATGTCCATGTGCTACCACTGCAGAGGGCTTTTATACTCCCCCTGGTCAGGTGGTAGCACCTCTCAAATCACACTCCAGTTTACAATACAGCCAACCGATTGGATAACTCTTTACATCATTTAACTACAGCCTTGCCAGGCAGAGTCTACAGCTGCAATTACATAATCTCTCAGTGCTAGAAACTTACTAGAGGGTTCATGACTCCCTCTGACAGCTCCTAACCTTGAGAGGGAGCTATTCGCAACAACCAGCCTGCCTATGTATTGGCAGGGGTGTTGCATGAACAGGCCCAGAAGATACACCTGAGGGGAGCAAATGCCTTAGAGACCCAGACGCTTATTAATTTAGCAATGAATATCCATCCAATAATCCATGCATCCATGCAAATCTGAGGGGAGCCTACACATCTAATGCAGACACAAAGTGGTCAGATATACTTGATGCAACCATTTGACCTGCATTAACTGGTCCTGGGCACTGATAACTGTTGAGTGCCAGTTATGTGTGATTTCCTTAAGGTGATAGTCCTCTAGTTCAAGGAAATCTCTTTGCCATGTATGAAAGATTCTGGAACCTGACCTCTGCATCTATGCTGCCTGCGCTGACTGCCTACCTTTACCTGACCTCGAGCCTGGGCTGTATTTCAACCTTGGCCTCCACCGCGGGCTAGTCGCACATATGACAAGGCCTGGTGGCACGCTGCTGCAGCAAGTCCATCCCACTTTGCGGCGGGTTCTAATGAAGACCAGATGCCACTTAGATTCCGGTCCCAGGTGTCGGCTAGTACCATCTCCCGTGTTGGTCTAGGGGATCCATTGACCCCGAGCCCTGACATTAAGATCCAGTCGTGGACTCCGCCAAGGTGCCGCTTCCAATACTTGCTGGTCTTACTAGGGTTGTCACCCAGTAGTCCCAGCAGATTGCTTCACAAGGGGAGCGGCTTGGCCAAGTCACCACCACACTGCAAAAGATGCTTGACACTCAGCATCTGCATCAGGCTCTTGCTCCTTCTCCAGCAGCAGAACAAGGCTCAGACTCTCTATACCTGACAAGTATGATGGGCACCCCAAGTTGTGCAGGGGTTTATCACCCAGTGCTCCTTGCTCATAGAACTGATGCCTTCCCAGTTTGTCACCAAATGCTTCAAGGTGGAATTCATTGTCAGTCTCCTTTCCGGGAAAGCTGACTACCCATACTGCTTTCCTGGCTGCATTCCGTGCTGTGTTTGAGGAACCCCCACAAGCCTCCTCTGCTGAAACGGCGCTGCTGAACCTGCACCAAGGGGACTCGCCCATAGGCGAGTATGCTGTCAAGTTCCGTACCCTGGCATCTGAGCTTTCCTGAAATGATGCGGCTCTGTCAGCAACATTTATAAAAGGACTATCTTCTCAGGTCAAAGATGCCTTGGCCACCCATGACCTACCGGATACTCTGAGTGGCCACTCGGATTGACGTGCGGTTCATGGAACGTGCTGAAGAGTTACACCACAAGCAACAGCAAGCCCGGCTTCTACCTCGCTTGGCTCCTTTTTTGTAAAGGCCGCTCCAGCCTCCAGTCGCAGAGTCTGCACAGGAGACTATGCAAGTGGTCAAAGTCTGTCTCTCCCAAGGAACGTTCCAGAGGTTGTCAGGAGAATTTCTGCCTATACTGTGCCAGTCCGAAGCACTTCATTGGGGCTTGTCCGGTCACCCCCCAGCATCCGGGAAACGCCAAACCTAGGGTTCTTGGCGGAAGCGTCCCTGGGTGTGAATACAGCTTCTCCACGACTGACAGTTCCTGTACTAATCAGTGTCGGTACCCACACTCTTATGCAAGTCTCAGCTTTCTTTGACTCTGGTTCTGCGGGGAATTTTGTGGATGCCGCTCTGGTCTCCTGGCATCACATTCCGATGGTTCCTCTCTAGAAGCCCCTTGCCATATCTTCAGTCACTTACTGTGCCGGTCTCTCTACAAATTGGAGCTCTTCATAAAGAAAAACTCTCCTTCTACGGGCTGCCATGTTCCTCCTCATCTCTTCTCCTGGGTCTTCCGTGGCTGCAACTACATGCTCCGGTCCTCACCTGGATGTCCCTACGACCCAGTGGATCTTCTGCCTGGTACCTCTTCTCCCAGAGGCCGTGTGTCCTCTCAGTTCCAGAGACTGCTGCCATGTCCGAGTACATTAAAGGGAACCGGCAAAGAGGCTTCATACGCAATTCCTCCTCTCCTGTTGGCGCAGGTTTCTTTTTTGTGGACCTGTCCTTGTATTGATTACCATGGGCTGAATAAGGTCACGGTTAAAAAACGCCACCCACTGCCATCGATAACAGAGTTCTTCGACCGTCTGCCTGGTTCCAAACTGTTCTCCAAGCTGGATCTTCGTAGGGCCTGCAACCTCGTCCGGGGGGACAAATGGAAGACGGCGTTTAACACCCATGATGGACATTTTGAATACTTAGAGATATTCAGACTATGTAATGCTCCTGCTGTCTTCCAGGAGTTTGTGAATGCCATTTTCATGGACCTTCTCTATACATGTGCCGTGGTCTACCTGGATGACATTTTGGTGTATTCTCCAGACCTCGAGACCCATCAGTCACACGTACATCAAGTTCTTGGCCAGCTACATGCTAATCATCTCTACGGCAAGATTGAAAAATGTCAGTTTCACCAGCAGAGCCTCCCTTTCTTCGGCTACATTATCTCCGATAGAGGCCTACAGATGGATCCTGCTAAACTGTCTGCCGTTCTACAGTGGCCACGCCAAGAAGGTCTATGAGCCATACAGAGGTTCTTGGGTTTTGCAAACTGTTATCTGCATTTTTACACTCTGGTGTCTCCCACCATGGCACTTACCAAGAAAGGTGCCAATCTCCGTGCCTGGCCCTCTGCAGCTGAAGAGGCCTTCTCCAGGTTAAAATCCACCTTTGCCTCAGCTCCTATTATCACTAGGTCTACCCCTTTCATCACTACCCCTTTCATCATGAGGTAGATGCATCCTCCGTAGAAGCTGGAGTGGTGCTCACCCAGACCCAGAACTCTCAAATGCGGTTTCTTTTCCAGGACTTTTTCTTTCAGAGAGAGAAATTACTCTATTGGAGACAAAGAACTTGCACTGGAGTGGATGTATCTGCTGGAGGATGCCCTCCATCCCATTTTTGTGTACACCGACCACAAGGACCTACTGTACATTTAGACAGCCCAGCGTCAAAACCCCAGGCAAGCCCGTTGGTTGTTGTTCTTCTCATAATTCTTGCTGATCCATTTCTGTCCTGCGGACAAGAATGTCAAGGCTGATGCCCTGTCCTGTGCTTTAGATGTTGTTGGAGAAGAGCCGGTCCCTCGGCATATCATCCCTCCTGAACAACTTGTTTGTCTGGGAACCCAGGGGTGCAATGTTCATGGCCCTCATCTCCCGCTACTACTGGTGGCCTCTCATCTCAAACCGGCTGAACTGTTACTTCCACTTCTGTTGCCAATACCCAGTCGCCCGTGGTCTCACGTGGCTATGGACTTTGTCGCTGATCTTACTCTCTCCTCTGGCAATACTGTCCTCTGGGTGGTTACGGACCCGTTTTCCAAGATGTCCCATTTTGTTCCCCTTCCAGGTCTTCCGTATTCTCCTTGGCTTGCCAGTTTGTTCTTCCAGCATATGTTCCGGCTGCATATACTTCCACTGCACATCGTGTCCAACCATGGGGTCCAGTTTGTGTCCAAATTCTGGCGTTCCTGTCTGCTGGTGCAGCTCCTTTCTTTGTGGTCTAAGGACGAATCCTTCGTCCTCCTCTACCGCTGCCCACTACCTCTGATGTCCCTGAGGTAGAGGATCTGCTGTAGTACCTCAAATCTATCTGGGACCAGACCTGTCAGTCTCTTCTTCGGGTCACTGACCGCACCAAGACTCAGGCTGATAAGAAGCGTCGGACTCCTCCTATATTCTCTCCAGGTGACAATGTGTGGTTATCCTCCAGATACGTCCAGCTGAAGATACCTATCTACAAGCTTGGTTCCTGCTTCCTTGGTCTTTATGAGGTAATCAAGCACATTAATCCAGTGGCCTGCAAACTCTGCCTTCCTTCATCTATGCACATCCCGAACTCCTTCCATGTCTCCCTCCTGAAGCTTGTCATCTTGAACTGCTTTTCTCAGCAATCTCCTCCACCTGCTCCTGAGGCTGACTCCACAGTTGTCTATGAGGTTAAGGAGGTGTTGGACATGAAGACGGTGAGTCCTTTTAGACTGGAACAGGTTCATGCATGAGGAGAGATCCTCAGAGCCCGAAAAGTATATTTTGGATCGAAGTCTCCTCCAGAGGTTTCTTTGGACCAAGAAGAGGGGGAGGCCGAAGGGGGGGTACTGTCACGGAGGCCTCCGTGATCCATGTCACGGATCGCGGGCACACCTGTGCCCCTCTCCGGGGCGCTCAAGTCTTTCATTCAGACTCTAACGTGCCATTTTTCCTGGAAGTTTCTGCCTCTTTGGTTAATGTTGGGGCAGTGCTTTATCCCTGTAACTTTTCTTAAATAAATGCATCCCCTGTGAAGAGAAATTATTGAATTGGTCATAATGAACTTCTGTCTTAAGCAGAACTTGTGTCTCTCTTAAGAAGAATGATGTCATCTTAGGAGGTGGACAAGTTTTCTGTGACAATATTTACTGATCACAAACATTGAAGTACCTTCAATCCGCAAGAAGATTGAATCCCCTTGAAATACAATGGGCACTTATTTTAACTTTGT
Source organism: Engystomops pustulosus (assembly GCA_019512145.1). NCBI lineage: Eukaryota > Metazoa > Chordata > Amphibia > Anura > Leptodactylidae > Engystomops > Engystomops pustulosus. The sequence goes on from CM033646.1 coordinate 158,842,563, forward strand.
TGCAATTTCCAGGTCCTTTGCCTCCTCTGATTCTTCACTTGAAGCCTCAGCTCATCTCAGTAACAAAAATTGTATTTTGGCAGCAATCAGTATTTCTCGTGATGTACAATTCCTTTTTTTTTTCTTCTCATAGATAGAAACTAATAATTACTATGGGAAGACTCCTGACCACAAATGGCCCCATCTGATATAAAAATTCTTGTAAAGTATATACTTCATTTTTTTAATGATTTTTTTTATTTTTGAAATTTTTGTATCTTTCTTATTATCTTGCCATAAGATAAATAGATTATTAAAGTACCGCATGCAATGGGATTTGGGCCCATTGTTCCACCTGAACACACCCAGTAGCAGGTGGCATTGAACAGGAGTAGGTGGCTTGTGCAGGAGAAGCATCAAGAGGTCAAAAAGTGATTCTATATGTGTCTGTGTATGTACGACTGTTTTATATATAATGTTTAGTTTTACTTTGTTATTTCTAAATTTTTTTTATCCAGTATCACCCGTCTGTAAGACATTGGGGCACATTTACTAAGGGTCCGAACGCCGCACTTTCATCGGGTTTCGCGATTATTTTCAATTAGTGCCAAATAGCCCTGGGTTTTTGGCGCATCGGAATGAGGACTGGCTGTAATTATACTACACTAAGGACTGGCTGGTAGTAGTTTGTACAATAGACTGAGGACTGACTAGTGTCTGTAATTATTCTAGACAAAAAACTAAGGATTATTTCCTTATTTTGGGCACATTCTAAACTGCAGTTTAGGAAGGGGACTACTATAAAAATAACAAACAAAAATAACATTATGGGGCCCCACTTTATTTTGTGCCCATAGCCTATACCAACCTTAATTCAAACCATGCAGTATGGTTTATCTTTAGAGATGAGCGAACATGCTCGTCCGAGCTTGATGCTCGGTCGAGCATTAGGGTACTCGAAACTGCTCGTTACTCGGACGAATACTTCGCCCGCTCGAGAAAATGGCAGCTCCCGCCGTTTTGCTTTTTGGCGGCCAGAAACAGAGCCAATCACAAGCCAGGAGACTCTGCACTCCACCCAGCATGACGTGGTACCCTTACACGTCGATAGCAGTGGTTGGCTGGCCAGATCAGGTGACCCTGGGATAGACTAGCCGCTGGCCGCGCTGCTCGGATCATTCTGTCTCTGGATGCCGCTAGGGAGAGAGCTGCTGCTGCTCAGGGAAAGCGTTAGGGTGTTCTATTAGCTTACTGTTAGGCAGGAGTGATTCTCAAAGAACCCAACAGCCCTTCTTAGGGCTACAATAACGTTCTACTTTTTTTATTTTAATTTGCATCTTTTACCATTTTGTGAGGAATTAGCAGGGGGACTTGCTACCGTTGTGTTTAGCTCTTAGTGGCACACATATCCATAGCAAAGACCGAAGTGGGAAAATTCAGTAGGGGTTGGATTTCTATTAGGCAATAACTCAGTGTCACGCTCTCTGGCATAGTAGGTGCTTCCTTTGATACTTTGGCTGCAAATAAGCCATAGGAGGAATACAAACAGCGTCGGAAGCCTACGTAAGCTTCTATATATTTGATTGCGGTTTATCTCTGGTGGCTGTAGTTTCCTTCTTCTTCGGCCAGTGCATGTACTTTGCCATTCTGAAGCACTTTGTAGTGAGACTTGCGACCGCTATGTTCTGCGCTTAGTGGCCACATATCCATAGCAACATCGAATGGGCAAAATTCCATAGGGTTGGATTTCGATTAGGCAATAACTCAGTGTCCATCTCATCTGCATAAGTAGTGTGCTTCCTTTGAATACTTGCTAGAACTACATAGCGAGTAAATACCAAACGCTCTTGAAGCCTCCAAGTCGCGTTCTTATATATTTTTTCTGGTTTATCTGCTGTGTGGATCCTAGTTTGTCCTGCATTGCCATGACTTACTCCATATCCCTTGAGCAATTTGGTAGTGAGACTGGCGACCCGCTGTGGTTCTGGCGCTAGTGCGCACATATCCTAGCAAAGGCAAGTGCAAAATTAACGTAGGGGTTGGATTTCTATTAGGCATAACATCATTCATCTCATCTGGCATAGTATCTGTGGTTCCTTTGATCTTGGCATAAAATAACCGATAAGAATCAAACACTTCTTGAAGCATCCTACTACGGTCTATAATATTTGATTTCTGGTTGATCTTTGCTGGGTGGCTGTAGTTTCTGCATGCATGTAACTTGCCAATTTCTGAGCAATCTTGTAGTGAGACTTGCGGCCGCTGGTTTGCGCTTATTCGTCACAAATCCATAGCAAAGGCTGAAGTGGCAATCCTTAGGGGTGTGGATTTCTATTAGGCAATAACTCATTCCATCTCGTCTGCATAGTACTCTGTGCCTCCTTTGATACTTGGCTAAGAACATACCATAGGAAAACAAACACTTCTAATTATTAAGCCTACATAGCGTTCTATAATTTGATTTCTCTGGTGATCTCGCTGGTGGCCTGTAATTTCTTTGCAGTCATGTACTTGTTCCAATGCTGAGCAATTGTAGTGTAGACTCTTGCACCCGCTGTGTTCTGCGCTTAGGGGCGACATAGCCATTCAAAGCCGAATGGGACAAAATTCTAGGGGTTGATTTCCTATTAGGCATAACTCAGTGGTCATCCATCTGCTAGTATCTGTGCTCCTTTGATACTTGGCTAGTAACATAGCCAGTAGGAGAAGTACAACAGCTCTGACTTGAAGCCTACAGTACGGTTCTATAATATTTGATTTCCTGGTTGATCTGCTTGTGGCTGTAGTTTCGGCAGTGCATGTACTTGCCAATTCTAGCATTTGTAGTGGACTGCGACCGCTGTTTTCTGCCTTAGTGGGCGCACATATCCAGCAAAGGCCAAGTGTCAAATATTCGGAGTTGGGTTGTGTTCTATTAGCAATACTCAGGTCCAATCTCATCGTCATCGTACTGTGCGTCCTTTGATCTTGGCTAGAAAATAGCCATAGGAGAATACAACACTTCTTGATGAAGCTACGTAGCGTTCTATACTATTTGATTTCTTGGTTAAATCTGCTGGTGTCTGTAGTTTCCTTTGCATTGCATGTACTTGCAATGTCTGGCAATTTGTAGCGGAGACTTGCGAACCTTCTGTGTTCTGCGCTTAGTGGGCACATATCCATACAAGGCCGAAAGTTGCCAAAATTCGTAGGGGTTGGATTTCTATAGGCATAACCTCAGTGTCATCTCAGTCCTATCGGCATAGTACTCTGGCTCCTTTGATACTTGGCTAGAAAAGCAAGGAGACTCTTGAAGCCACTAGCGTTATATTTATCTGGTTATTCTGGGTATTTTCTGGGCATGCTGTACTGCATTTCTGAGTTTGTAGGATGGCGAAACGCGTGTTGTAGCGCACATATCATAACAAAGCCAAAGAAATTCTAGGGATGCACGGAAACCTCATTGTCACTACGCAAGTACTTTCCAATGTAAAAAGCCAAAACTACATTGTAAACAAAAAAAAAAACAAAAAACATAAAAAAAACCAAAACAATTAAAAAAAATATATATTATAACCTTCATTTTAAAAATGTTTAACCCAGGGCTAGGGTAGAGGACGAGGGCGGGACAGGGCTGTCCAACTACTGGCAGGGTGTCATATGGCCGTGTCCCTGGGCGTGGGTGAGACACACCTTCTGATGAGGAGCAGGGAACGCCGCAAGCTACCCTCCCTAGTTTCATGTCTGAAGTTACTTGGGACTTCTGTGGTAAGAGCACTGTTGAGCCAGACACATTGCGAACAGGTGATGTCGTGGTTGCTGACATAGCTTCGAGCAATTTGTTCCACCACCAGTCATCTTCCACGCAGTCCCACCCTGTCACCGAAATCGCCCACTCCTCCAGCTCCTGCACCCAGCCATCCTCCCTCCCCATCTGGGCCCCCCTCCCAGAAATTGTGGCATTTGAATCCGGCATCTCTGAGAACTGTTTTCTGGACCCTTCCCACATCCACCAAACCACTGTGCCGTTGCGCTTGGGCTGAGCTAAGTTTGTTCCGATGCCCAGGTTTCCACCAGCCAGTCTACAGTGTGGGTGATGATGACCTTATTGACGTGTGGAGTGTGTAAAGAGCGTTCCCGACGATGAGGAAGACACGGTTGTCAGCAGTGGGAAGTTTGGTTGTCAGGGCATAATTCCGAGGGGGAGCAGACTGAGGGATCGAGGTATGAGTACAGACCCAAGCTGGTTTAGGAGGCCCGGTTGGAACAGTGCTCTTGAGACGGAGGAGAGCCTCGACCTGACAGGTTGGAAGAGCACGTGGTGTGGCGACGTGAGTGCAGTCCAGAGCTATGTGCATCGGCGCCACTGTCAACTTGAACTCCCGTGTGAGGGCTCTTGGCGGCGAGGGCAGATCTTCAGCAGTGTTGGAGGTTTCTTTAAAGGAACAACCGATGACCGACGGCTGTGGTGCACAGTTTGCCAAACGCGGCCAGCAGGTTCCAACCACACTAGGCTTAACTACCACCAGTATAGCCAGGCTATGAATGCTAAGCACCCCCCTCAGTGGGCAACAACCCGTTTCAACCTCCGGGCAGTGCACAACCACTGCTCCTTCCCCTGTGTCACTGCTGTCGCCCCCTGCCCAACCCTGCCACAAAAACTCCCACGTCGCCTCCACGATCCTCCAACCCATCCACAGCGTTCACTCTTCATACCCAGACGCTGAGCGGAAAACTGCAAATATAGTGCAACCCCCCGCACTGCCCAGACTCCTTAATGTTGCACATCTCCCCAGATTTGCTTAGCCTGGAGATGCTGCCCTATAGCTAAGTAGTAGACCGCTAGGCCTTCGCAACCCTCACTGGCTCGCGGCCGCCCCTCGGTATGCGGACTCCCCAAGCCGCCACTGGAACTTTCCCCGATGTGCGCTCCCCAGCCTGTCACCAGACACGTGTCAGAACACATCCATCCGTGCCCTGCCCAACGCCGTTCTGAACAAGTCCCACCTGCCACGACACGTGGACCATTGCTGCCGGCAGGGCCACTATATATCGCTGCGGCATCAATTGTTAACTTGGTGAGGCTGGGACCGAGTCTGCCTGGGTCTGCTCAATACTACTGGGGCCGACGCCGAGTATTGCGGGGCCTACCCTCGTCCAGGTGTTTCAGGCCTACTATGCCTCCTCCTCCTCCCCACCGCCTCCTCCAGCCTCCTCCTCCGAATCTACCATCCGTGGGCACTGCGCGTCAGTCGGTAGCTCTCAGGCACAAGCGTGCAGTCCGTCGCCTAAGGCGACGCAGCAGCGGTGCTCAAACCTGAGCCAGGCGACAAAGGCACACCGCCCAAGAGCTCATTACAGGGCTCCGGCGCAGACTTATCTGTGGCTGCCCGCTGACCTCAGCCGGAATGGTTGTGTGTGACAACGTGCGAACCTGGTGCGGCTCTGCAACTCGCCAGACTGACACATGTGCCATGCCTGCCCATGTGTTTAAATCTGATAGGCATCGCGTTGTTCCTAAGACTACCCCAACTGTCTGATTTGCTCACGAACTGGTGCCCTGCATCGTGCGCATTTCGGAAGTCGCAGCCCAAGTGCTGCCACTCTCAGGCACGCAGCGCCGCCTCCAACTGCCGCCCGCTCACCGACTGTTGTCTACGTGCCGGCCACGAGTGTGAATTCAACACTGACCATGTTATCCGAGTTTACCCGCAGCGGCAGAGCGATGTGACTGCCAGATTCAACTTTCCACCGATAACTGTATCGTCATCAGAACTTCCTCATCTACATGAGAGTGGACCGTGGATGTCTGATATCGTTCATGGTGCTGAGTACTTTGAGGAGTCAAGACACAGAGTCGTGGCGATGGCCGCCATCATCAGCCTCATCCATCCCCCGCTGTGCCTGTTTGACAAACTCTCTGGTCGCATGAAGTCGGAAGCTTTGCGCTCTCACAAGAGACGGGGAAGAATCCCTTGTTTGAATAGCCAAAGCACCCCTTAGGTCTGTTGCTCCACGCGCTATCGAGGACGGTGGGAGGATGTGAGGACCGAGGGAGGACGAATGTTGCGGACACAAGAGGGACCATTGCTCAGACCTTCACTGTCTCGTTTTCATAAGCGAGAGGGAGTTTGGAGGAGTTGGAGGGGAGGAGATGGACATTCAGATCTCAGTGATGGAGTGAATTTCTTGAGAGTTGGGACCTTGGCCTATGGCAGATTCATGCTAGGCTTGCCTATCCCGTGACCCTCGCGTTTCAATAATTTATTCTCACAACACACGATTCACTGGTGTTCACTCTCTCTGGACCACGGTACAATGCAAAAATCTTTTCCCACTCTCATCCTGGAGAGAAAAGTATGTAGAATCATGAAGTACCAGTCAGCGCCCTGGTGCACAAGCTGAAACGTATTTCCCTTCTGACCAGCGCTAGCGAGAGGTCGTAGTTCTGCGGGTACAAGTAGCGGGGAGAGGATGCGGCTCAGCTTGTCCAGCACTGGCAAGGTACCTTTACAGCTTTTGCAGCTTTATTGTCACCCCAGCAAACAACTGTCACCTGTCCCCATTCTCGGCAGAGTAGGGCTGATCTTTACAGAAAGATGGTGAGGGAGTACGTAGCTGAACCATACCATCGTCCTAAAATGATCACACAAGCTCCTACAACTACTGGGTTTCAAGCTGGACATGTGGCCGACTGCTCTGCTGTACGCCTGTGGAGTTCTTCGCCTGCCCTTGCCGCTAGCGTCTTGTTCCGCGCGGTTTTTCATGCGCTGGGGCATCAGCTCACCGATAACGTACACGCCTGTCGACTGACCCTGACAGGTTCTACGCTTATTTAACATTAATCCAGTGCTGGATTCTTCAGAATTTCCAATCTCCACCAGTGAGGAAGCTCAACCTGAATACATTGATCCACCTCCTCCTCCTCCTCCTCATTTTCCCTTCCCTTCCTCCTCTCTCCTCTGACAGAAGCAGAGAAACTGGCTATTTTTGACAGGGCCCCACTGGCTCTTGCTATAGTACTTCATGCATTTAATTTTTCTGAGTGGCCACCTACCCGTCCTCTGTTTGAAACAATTTTTGTGAGTGCCACATACAGCACTCAATCTATCCATTTTCTGGAGGGCCCACCTCCCGTTCCTCTGTTTTAAAAAATTTTTGGTGACTGCCACATACAGCAACTCATCTCATTTCCATTTTACTGCAGGAGCCCCTACCTCTCCTCTGTTTTGAACAATTTTTGGACGGCCACTACACACTCATCTATTCCATTTTACTGGAGGGCCCCTACCTCTCTCTGGTTTGAAATTTTTGGGGACTGCCACATCAGGCCCTCAATCTATCCATTTTACTGGAGGGCCACCTACCTGCTCCTCTGGTTTGAAACATTTTTGGACTGCCACATACAGGCCTCACATCTATCATTTTATTACTGCAGGCCACCTACCTGCACCCTGGTTTGAACAATTTTGGGACTGCCACATACAGGCCTCATCTATTCCATTTTACTGCAGGGCCACCTACCTGCTCTCGGTTTGAACAATTTTTGGGACTGCCACATACAGGCACTCAATCTATCCATTTTACTGGAGGGCCACCTACCTGCTCCTCTGGTTTGAAACATTTTTGGGACTGCCACACTACAGGCACTCAATCTATCCATTTTACTGGAGGGCCACCTACCTGCTCCTCTGGTTTGAAAAATGTTTGTACTGCCACATACCGGACAATCCAAATAAATTGTCTCCATAGCAGCCTCCACACGTTGTCTCCATTGCTACCTCAAAAGTCGTCCATAAGCTGCCCTCCATAACTCGTCCCTTTATCAACGAGTGTGTCAGGCAGAATATTTGGGTTGTTTTTCATGGATTCAAACATCAAAGTTGTTTACTTTGTCCCCCCCTGCTGTGTTATCCACAATATACTGGCAAACTTTTACCATTTAGGGATATTATTTTCAGCGCTTCTTGCGCATCTGTTTACATTCCCCTCACCCGGCATATCCTAAACTTATAAGAACTCACTTATACACGGATCTTATCACAAAGTTCTTAGAAGTGCTGTTTGGGAGTAGCCTAAGACAGGGGCTGGATTGGCGAAGCTCGCCTGGCAGCGGAACGCCAGCTCCATGCGCATCTGCGCTTCTTGCGCATCTGTTTACACTTCCCCTCACCACCCGGCCGATATCCAAACTTAATAGAGAACGCTACATACTTAACTTGGTGCAGCTGGGACCGAGTCTGACCCTGGCTGGTCATATACTGCCCGCGCAGAGATTGGCGGGGCCTACTCGTCCAAGTCTCAAGGCCTACTAACCTCCTCCCACCCCTCTCTCACCCCTCCTCCTCCGAATTACCATCCGTGGCCTGGCGCCATCAGTCGGTAGCTCTAGGCACGCAGCAGTGCCGTCGCTAAGCGACAGCAGCGTGCTGAACTGCTGAGCCTATGCGATAAAGGCAGCACCACACCGCCCAAGAGCTATACAGGGCATTCCACATCAAAGTTGTAACTTTGTCCCACCACCTGCTGTGTAAGCCCCAAAATAACTTGCAAACTTTTACCATTTAGGATATTATTTCAGCGCTTCTGTCGCGCATTGTTTACATTCCCCTCACCCCGCATATCCTAAACTATAAGAACGCTACTTACACTTGATCTTTATCAAAGGTTCTTAGAAGTGCTGTTTGGGGAGTAGCCTAAGACAGGGGCTTGGATTGGCGAAAGCCTCGGCAGCGGAACGCCAGCTCCATGCGCATCATCGCGTCTTGCGCATCTTTTTACATTCCCCTCACCCGGCCATATCCCACTTATAAGACTCTATACATCTTAACTTGGTGCAGGCTGGGACCCGAGTCTGACCCTGGGGCTGGTCATATACTACGGCCGACGCAGAGAATTGCGGGCCTACCTCGGTCCAGGTCTCAAAGGCCTACTATACCTACCTCCCCCCCACCCCTCCTCCACCCTCCTCCTCCCTCATCCTCTCCGAATTAACCACCGTGGGCATGGCGCCTCAATTCTGTAGCTCTATCCAGCACATGCCGTCGCTAAGCGACAGCATCGTGCTAAACTGCTGAGCCTAGCGATAAAGCACACCGCCCAAGAGCTATTACAAGGGCATTCCACATCAAAGTGTTAACTTGTCGCACCCTGCTGTGTAATCCCCAAAAATATACTTGCAACTTTACCATTTAGGGATATATTCACACGCTTCTTGCGCTTCGGTTTCATTCCCCTCACCCGGCATATCCTACTTTAAGAACGTCTACTACACTTGATTTATACAAGGTTCTTAGAAGTCTGTTTGGGGAGTAGCCTAGAGACAGGGCTTGGATTGGCGAAATCCCTCCGCTGGCACGTTAGCGCCAGCTCCATGCCAAGATCCAACTAACATAGTTTTAACTGCAGCACCTTTAATCTACTACTAGTTCACTGCCTCCATACATCGTCCCCTTATCAAACGAGCTGTGTCAGGCAGAATTTTGGGTTGTTTTCATGGCTTCCATGTTAACTTTGTCGCCACCCTGCTGTGTAATCCACAAAATATACTGGCAAACTTTTATCATGTACCGATATTATTTGAGCGCTTCTTGCTCACCTCCTTTGGTTCCTCTCTGCCACCCATTGGTTTGAAGCCTGAGTCCATTTAGGGTATGTCGCCATGACACTCTCTAGCCTGCTGCCGCTGCCTCTGCATGCCGTCCCCTATAGTGTCAGGGTCAATTATTGGATGTTTTAGATGCTATCTAGCTTCATTCTGTCACTCTGTCATGGCCATGCTGTTGCCCATAATTTTGGCATAATGGTGCGATTATGCAGCCTCAGAGGCATCCATGCATGCTGCCCCTGCTGTTTCCTGTCCATTTCCGTGGTGTTTCCATCCTTTTCTGAGGTTCCCAGGTGTTTGGCCAAGCTTCCCTGTGCAGAGCCTTGGTCCCCTTGAAAAATGCTCGAGTCTCCCATTGACTTCAATGGGGTTCGTTATTCGAGACGAGCACTCGAGCATCGGGAAAAGTTCGTCTCGAATAACGAGTACCCGAGCATTTTAGTGTTCGCTCATCTCTATTTATCTTTCTTCTTATGTTCTCCCAAAAATCTAAGAGGGCATCTGTATACAGCTCTTGTAATGATAAATAATGTCCTGCAGGGGTCTTTTAAGACTTCATGGGGAACATATAAAGTAAAACAAACACACACAATATATATATATATATATACTCGAGTATAAGTCGACCCTAGTATAAGCTGAGACCCTCATTTTACAACCAAAAACTGGGAAAACCTATTGACTCGAGTATAAGCCGAGGGTGTGGTATACAGCCAGCCAGCCCCCATGTAGTATACAGCAAGCCCCCTGTAGTACACATCCAGCAAGACCCCTGTAGTATACAGCCAGCCAGCTACTTGTAGTATACAGCCAGCCCCAAGTAATATACAGCCAGCCCCAAGTAGTATACAGCCTGCCCCCGTGTAGTATACACTGTTTTCTTTCTTCTGTAGCCGGCAGTCGCGTCCATGCCATATCCCCGGCGGCGCACACTATGATGCGGCAGTGTGCGCCCACCGGCAGATCACATGGACACGACTCTGCCAGCTAGAGAAGAAAGAAGACAGAAGCCTCCGGGAGCCGCCGCAGTGGATTGGGAGCCGCAGACGAGGATCCATGCACCGGAGGGTGAGTATTACGTTTTTTTTAAATTGACTTTTGTATAAGCCGAGGTGAGGTTTTCCAGCACATTTTAAAAAACATCACCAAAGTTGCCCAGTTTGCCAGAGACTATATATAGTGGAGCTCATTTACTAAGGGTCTGCGTATCGCATTTTCGTCGGGTTTCCCAGCGATTTCTGTGTTACGTCGCATTTTACAGGGGGTTTTGGCACACGCGATCGGATTTTGGCACATCGGCGCCCGCTTTCACGCGACAGAAATCGGGGGGCGGGCCGTCGGACCATGCGACGGATTCAGACGACGCGCGGGATTTAACATCAAAAATTGTGTTGCAAGACATGCACTTACGTACACCGGGAAGAAGAAGTTGAATTCCGGCGGACCTGAGCGGGGAAGCAACAGATGCAGGATCTCGGGAGTATGATGTTGGTGAAGCGCTCAGGACATCCTCTTTGTCGGACCGTTCGGATCGGAGATCGCAACAGGACCGGGTAAGTAAATTTGCACTATTACGGTATATATAAAAAACAGCTGTTAAACACTTGGGAATTCATTTGTAATGTTCATTCGCAGTTAATTTTTAAATTAAAAAAAACATGCTTTACATCCTTTAGCATGTTAAGTATTAGCACTCAAAAATGTAATTAAAGGAAATCTGTCAGCAGAAATTGACCTTATATTCCACCAGTATTTTCCAAGTAGATAATGGGGCTCATTTAGGGTTTCCCAAATTTTTCCGTTTTGCGCCGAATTCCGCCAGGATTTTGACGCACACGATCAGATTTTGGCGCATTGATGGACCAGTCAGATTCTGGGGGCGGCATCCAGTACTCCCTTTTATATTCACCCAGTTCCATCTGAGAATACTGGATACTTCTTGGTTTTCTGACACTTGTTTCTTTCTGTGTATTTGACCTCTGGTTGTTCACTTGACTATTCTCTTGCCTCTCGTTTCTATGCTGCGCCGCCATCTTGGTTTTGACCAGGTGTTGCCTGACTTTGCTTGTTCTGTCTTCTTTGTTGTTTTCTCCCTTTGTGTTTTTTTTCTGTGCACCCAGTTACTGCAGGGAACGTAGACTCTACCAGGGTTGGTGGTGCTTGATAGGTAGATGACAGGGATTGCGAGTGAGTTAAGGGTTTGCAATCCTTCTCTACCGTGACACAAGCTATCTGAGAGCACTTGTCATTTGGTGCCGCTGTTATCTTAGTATAACGAAATACACTACCTGCACAAATTTCCCTGTGGTCACATGGGTGAGCGCTGGATCTGACAGACTTCTAGACATGTACATTGCATTCGTTAGCAGCGACTTAGTTACTTCCTCTATTACTGATGGTGACTGTGTGATTAACTTTATACTGAAATTATGTACATAATGATAAAGTATGCACTTTTCACTGTACACTTTTTAGTGAGCTGGAATATTAGGTGTCAGATCAGTCAGTCACCCATCTCCACACCACTTTTAATTAGATTTCATCAGGGTAAGGGGGCATGGTTAACCAATTATGGGTGGGGTTAACAATTAGGGGAGAGGTTAAGTGAGCCAACATCTCACTGCAGTGAGCTGACTTCTATCATAAACATGAAAGAGCCTGCTCTTAGAGCCGGCTCGTTGTCGACCGACATATCACCGATTTTTCTATTCTCAGCATGCTGCAAACTTCCTCCCATTCACTGCTCCAGCTTTTCCTCATGGCCTCTCCCACTGTTTCTCTCCCTCACACAATCTGTCTTGACTGACAGACACATGAAGAGGGGAGGGGGAGGATCAGGATGTCATCATCTCCTGCTGCAGCTCCTACTATTAATCACTGCTCAGAAATGTAAACAAAGAAGCACTTAGAGCATGCACACAGCACAAAAGTAAATATCTCAGGGACTGCATAAACATGTTCACATACTTTAACCTACAAATAATCTATGCCAAACAACCAAGTAAATATCAATTCATATTTTATTAAATTTATACATAATAAAATCAGAAAAAAATTCACTACAGGGTCATTAAAATACACTACATGTATGGGAAAACATACAGGGGACAGCTCATATGTAGTATAGTAAAAAATATATTTATATTTCATCTCTCAATGTATACTGAACTAAAAAACTGATAGGCTCAAATAGACACAATACAGTAAAAGTGCAATAGTTAAAGCCACATTGCAAAAATCTCATATATATCTATTGAGTGTGTACCAAAACCAAAATTGCATAGAAAAGTATATATGAGTAAATGAAGTAAAGTCCAGTACAGGCAGTTACATGATAGGTTCTGTAGGTTTGTTCTTAAGTTGAATTTGTATGTAAGTCGGAACTGTATATTTTTTAATTGTAACCCCAGACAATTTTTTGGGGGTCTTTGTGACAACTGGATTTTAAAAATGTTGGCTTGTCATAAGAACCAGAATTAACACTAAAGTTTCATTACAGACATCTTTAATAACTGTTATAGCTGCTTATTGTAGCCTAGGACTAAAGTACAGTAAATTACCAATTACCAGATGTCTGTTTGTAACTAGGGGTCATCAGTAAGTCAGGTGTTCTTAAGTAGGGGACCACCTGTATACCAAATGTCCACTTGATGTCCCAAGCCAATGCCTTCATCTGGGGATACTGACTACACATTCTTCCTTTATAGGTCTCAAAAGGGCAGGGATTACAATTCATTATAATCTGCAGGTGAAACACGCACTCATCAGCTGGACACAGACTCCTCAAAAATGGCCGCAGCCTGCGTCCTTCCACCGAACCACCCACCTAAAACAAGACATGTACGACGGAAAAATGGGTGAAATGCAGATATAAATGACATAATAAAAAAGATACCCCTATATAGACAAAAATAGCCAATATGTGATGAATAATGAATAGTGACCTACGTAGGCGTAATGTTAGACCCCATTGTGGTCCCGTGGACTTGAATAAAAAACCTGTCCTTGAACAAAAAAGTAATTGCAGACGGGTTTGATTTCAAGGATGGACAACAAAAAAGTTGACAACTATAGACATATATAAACTAACTATGTCAAATGATACAAGGATGATGTCAGTCTCTTCAGATGACTTCACCCCTTTCAGTTTGACCAAAGGTCTTGTCCCATATATATGATAATGCATTAATTGCACAGTCCCAGGACCCTGAACCCAATATAATAGGTCGTCCAGGGGGGTTCTCAAGACACTAATGTATTTTAGGTAGGGTATATAATATGGGGGATCTAGGTGGTTCGACCAAGAGAAATCTCTTTGTTCCTAGAGAGGAAAACTACTCAAACCTGCTTGGCGGGGGCTAGGAAGGGATGCATTCAACATTTGGGGGGGTATCAATTGTAAATTTATTGTGAAAAGGAACATACTTTAAAATCCCTGGATGGGGAAGGAATTTGCTATTGAACATTATTTGACATATACCGTATTTTCTGGGTGATAAGGCGCACCGGACTATAAGGCGCATTACTAAAAAAGGCCCTATATATGGAATAATTCCATATATAAGGCGCACCGGACTATAAGGCGCAGGGTCCGGGGGCGTGGAGGAGGTCCGGGGGCGTGGAGGAGGTCCGGGGGCATGGTGTGAAAACCGAGTGGAGGGGTCGCAACCAGCGACTCTCCACAGACCCGGCAAGAGGTGAGCGGTCTACCCAGGGAGATGGGGAAGGGGGTCCGTTCAGGTGGAGGGAAGAGAGGGCGTCATGACCGGACCTCCTCACTCTTGTACCTAGGTCCCCACTACGGAGACGCAATCTTCCATCGGGAACTGCAGACCCACGCAGAAGTTGGTTTGCGCTATGGCGCCTGTTTGTGTTCGTGCGGCGTGTGCTGCAGTTCCCGCTGAGATCTGCGTGTCTCCGGTAGCGGGGACCTATGTAGTAGGGTCCGCTGCCCTCCCCCATAATAAGGCGCACCCGGACTATAAGGCGCATTTTGGATTTCTAAGGAAATCTTAGGTTTTTATGTGCGCCTTATAGTCCGGAAAATACGGTAGTTTATCATACGTTGTATACTTACTGGTATGCCCCTGCCAGCTCTGGTATGTGACCAAGTTGAATAACACACATCCTCATTAGCTTTTATAGGGTCATTCACATGGCTGTGAGTCCTGTGCATGAGCCAACTGCCCGAGACACAAAAGATAGAGCAGCTCCTATTCCTGTTTTTGTATCCTAGGTAGTCATTCTCAATGGTCATCGGAGCATGAGCAGAGCATATCCACAGATAATCTACACACAGGATACAAACAAAGGTCCATGGAGCCTTCATTGCGTCCCGTATACCTGCACATGCTAGATACAACATCCGCACATGCGCATTGCATCCGGCAGCACACGACCTAGTTACTTCCACATTACTGATCCACTGTTGATCATATGATTATTGTATATATACTCGAGCATAAGCTGAGTTTTTCAGCACAATTTTTGTGCCGAAAAAGCCCCACTTAGTACCAACTTAGTACTCACCCTCCAGCGCTTTCCCCCGACGTTCTCTTCTCCCTGCAACACAACTTCGGGTTCCGGGACAAACCAACAGATACATGTCTATGCAATCTGCCGGAAGAGAAACAAAGGCGCAGCAGATGGGGGCGCTTGGCTGTGGACTTAACTTTAAGGGGGTACTCTGCTGTGGACATAACATTTAGGGGGTACTCTGCTGTGGACATAACATCAAGGGGGCACGCTGCAGTGGACATAAAATTAAGGAGGTACTCTGCTGTGGACATTACATTAAGTAGGCACTCTGCTGTGGACATTTTATTGATCAGGGGAGACTACTGGACATCCTATTATAGAGTAGCGGCTGCATTTCCCTCCCTAGGCTTATACTAGGGAGTCAATACATTTTCCCAGTTTCTTGCGGTAAAATTGGGCACAGTGGCTTATACTCGACTCATACATGAGTATGTGCGGTAACTTTACACTGAAATATATGTATAACACTTATGTACAAAATGTACTTTTCACTGTACACATCTTGTTTTAATGGAGTATTTATTTTTGTATGATATCTACATATGTACAGTATGTACCATGGAACATACAGATGAGTTTATGATAACTTATGGCTGATGTCACTTCCTTTTCTTGGCCTTTATATATTTGCACTGTTGCACTGTTGCAGAATCTAGTCCTTAAGAGCCGAAACGTAGCTGGATACATACTGTGGTAATAAAACTTACTTTTTCACTGGAACCTTGGAGTGCTGCCATCTTTGTAAATATATCTCATTTGGAAGAACTTGGTTTGAGTTCTGGGCCGAGCACCTGAGTATATTTTTATTTTTACATGTGCTGCTTGTTTCTATTTTTTTGCTTTTCTAATATTTTTTTTACATCTATCTATCTATCTATCTATCTATCTCATATCTATTATCTATATATCTATCTCATATCTATCTATCTATCTTCTATATATTTATCATAAATCAGGTTCTAGTAAATCTAGTATGTCACATATGTATTAACTCTTTATCTATCAGTATTGTGATATCTATCTTTCAATGTATCATATATCTATCTGTCTTCTTGTGCCAGTAGTGGGTAGTGCTGTGATGCCATACACCAGTCCATGCCAGTGCCTGCCCTTGATGGATGTTGGGCAGAGCGCTTGGTACCTCCTCCTCCTCCTCCAGGCTGACACATGTGCACATGCTCATAAGAGCAACGCGCTTCTCACTCACTCCACTTAATTACAATGCAGATGTATCCAGGAGCCTGGATGAATCAATGCCACCGCTGGCCACATCTGCATTCCTTGGGCTTGCACAATCGTATATCTGCTGCAGTTATGGGCACGGTAAGCTTGTCCATCCCTCCATGCTGCTATGCTATTCCTCTTGGATGTATTCGTCCATAGCTTCCCCTCTCCCCTGCATCCAGTCTCCCCTCTCCTTCCCCTTTTGTTTTGCTCCCTCTCTCTCTCTTTATTCTCGTCTCCTTCCTCCGGCTCCCCAGGATCCTCGCTGCCTCTCACAGAATGTCTCACATGGCTGGTGATGTATTAGATATTCAGCCATGTCCATCCCAGCTTTACAAATGCTCTGCAGCATCACAAGGGGATGGCAGCACAGTAGGGAAGGATGCATGCCTGGCACCTCCACCTGCATGAAGACCATGTGCTAATGAGAGATCTTCTCTCCTTCTCGGTCACAGCTTTTGCTCTTTGTGTCTCAGCTATAATTAAAACGGAAAAAGCAGCAGAATCCAAGGTGCCGAAGCCTCTGATTCCTCCTTTTTTCTGTTTCTTCTTGGTCTGCAGATTCCTGTCATCCTGTGACCTGCTTCCTCCAGCCAAGCTCCTGGAGAACATTGCGGAGGAGACGTTCTCCCTGGATTCTTGCCATGTGGACTGAAGGCCTTCGAGAACCTCCACGTCATGTAAGTGGAGCTTCCATGTCCTGTGGTGACATTTCCACTTTGACAAGCTATAGATTGATGTTTGTCATCGTCAGTCATTGGTGAAATGGCGGGGGGAGAGGAAGGTCATGATATGTCGATTATATGTCTCTAAAACTGATCATTGTGGACTGTTGTTTTAACAAGCTCCGATTGTAAAGAGAACGATAACGCTGTGAGACTCAGGTAAGTGCCAGGAGGATACATGCCACTTGTCTTGTGGCGGTCTGGTATAGGTCTCTAGTATGTGGTCATTACAGATGGCCAAGACAATTTCCACTCAAGACTACACTTGTTGTGTCTAGGGTTATTGAGAGCTGTCATGTACAGAGAGAACCATTGACGATTGGATCGGTATAAGGCTGAGGCCTAGTCCCTCGTCACAAAACTCTCCTTAGACATGATATTGTTTCTGTCGTTTAAAGATGTCTGATACATAAACTGGAATTGGAGCAGTCAGTGAAGTTGGAAAAATTTTGTGGCCCCTAAGAGTTGCACTCAACTCTTGAATCTGTAGTTCGGTATATTGGTGCTGTCTATGATCTAAAGGACTATCTATAGCAGTGGTTCTCACCTGTGGGTCGGGACCCCGCGGGGTCGAACGACCAAAACCGGGGTCGCCTAAAGCCATCGAGGCCGAATTTTACTGTTTTTTTACTTTACGCGGTTGCATGTTTGGGGTCCACCACAGCATGAGGAACTCTGTATTGGCGGGTCACCAAGCATAGAAGAGGTTGAGAACCACTGATCTATAAGGGTAGCAACCATAAACTAGTGCCAGAGAACGGCTATATTTTACATAAGGTGGTCATATCTTGTGCGTGATGTGCAACTGGGCAGAACCATGTAAACTATAGAAATCATCATCTGCCCAATCCGGTTTTCTGTCCCGCATGTTGGACTGTTGCCCGTTACAATTCGATGTATAGCCTGTAATTATCGATCTCAAATTATGAGCTGATTCCTAGTTAGCGTGACACCGCAACTCCATAAAATGGTCTTTGACATTGCAGCATATAGCGTACCTGGTATGGTCGGTTTCATCTTCTGAAAATGTGCAGTCCTCTCATAGATCCCAATCGCGTTGACAATGTAGAGTTCTCCTCGCATATCACACTCAGTCACTGTGTATACGACCGACGACTTGTAATGAGATCACTATCAATGTGACAGGCTCGGATCACACTCAATTTTGTGCTGTGCATGACCTCTGCATCTTGGAATAGGCTACACTCGCTTCAGTGACTGTGAAAGGACATGGGACTTGACAGGAGGAGACAATTATGTAATATAATGTATTACAGATCTGGGACATGTACACAGAGCAAGGACGGTAAAAGAGACCTATGTGTTGTACTGCTGAGCAAATGCAAATCCCTTTGACTGTGCCCGACCCTAGATTGTAGATGAGAATAACAGTCATAGACTGCCTACACCTCTGACTATTTGGAGATCACACTAATGAATTATGACTGAGTGTCATGTACTAGCATCACGTGTTTATAATGACAATATGTAAAATCATATGATTATAGAGACCACTGACAGTAGGACAGTCATACCACTAAGGCCTTTTGCACACTACCATATGGGGGGGCCTGTGATTCGGGCCGCACCCAATTTTGCAGCTCAATCAGGCGCCTCATAAAAGTCTATGCCAACCCGATTAGAGTACAGTGACCAAGCACAGACATGTAAAGGAGGTCACACTCAGATCTAGATCTAGTGGGACCTGACATATACGAGGGTCAGACTTAGGCCACATTCACACGAACCTATATTCCCCGGCCTTATCTGGTGCACTGGTGAGGGAGCAGCCTCACCCCTCCCCTCCCCATAGATAACAGCGCTGCACCTGTCTTGTGCACAAAGGAAAAATAGAGCATACTCCCTGCTCCCTGTTGTCGTACGGAGCAGTACAGTGGCCACACTTGGTTGCCATAGCCGTTATAGACGTATTTGTGTCCAGGTATATGTCCCCACAGTGATTGTTGTGAATGGGGGCCTTAGATCAAAGTGACAGTACTGATCTCTGAAATGTACAGGCAGGGCCGCCACCACGGGCGTAACTTTGAGGCGTGCAGAGTTGCGGTCGTGCCCGGGCCCAAGGTTTAGGGGCCCTTGTGATGTCACTTTCCCATATGAGAAGACATTACCTATAAACCATATATTATAGTCAGGGCCCTGGCACAGACTTTGCATTGGGACCCATCAGCTTCTATTTATGCCACTGGCCACCATTAGGAATTTCAGGGCCCCTGACTAGCAATTTTGATCTTGTGGACCAGCATTAAGTTTAATAGTTTTTCGTTATGTTCCTTTGTTTTGGGAGAAGAATACAGAAAATGTATACGGACATCCTCGCTTCATTTCCCATAGTGTTACATGTTTGGGGCTTCCTTCTGTCATTCTTTTCTGTTATTTATAGCAGAAAAATTGGGCAGCAGAGCTTATTTTTTCTACTTTAAATAATGGAAGGACATGAGGGAAACTAATTCACACCAGCATTTTTTTTCTGTTATGCCCTTCCATTTTAAGAAGAGAATATTAGATTTATCAGAATTTTCTGAGGTAAAACTGTTCTAGTTGCCCATGGAACCATCAGAGTCTCAGCTTTAGTTTTTTTAAAAAGCTGCGGGTTGGTTTCCATGGCGCAATCAGTTCTGTGCTAAGAGACTTCTAAAAATGGAAGGTGAGCAAAAGGTTGCAGAGAGCTGTAAGGGGCAGACAGGTTTAAACACCTCGCTGCCTTCCTGTTCCTGTACACAGGATCCCCTGTTGTGCAGAGGCTGTGCAGCAAAGACTGATGCGATAACCACAATCCCACACACCCTGCCCTGTCCTTAAAACGGTCCTGGGCGGATGCTGCGACTGTGGAGGACCCTGGGAGCGCCTTTTACGAACCCACACAAGCCCCCCCCGATGGTGGACATGTACAAAAAATCACACTCCGATCCCTACGACATACAGACCACTGACATTATCACTATGACTGTCGAACCACTTACATTACAGAAGACACACTCAGTCACTGTGATGTTCTGACCATTGACATGTACAGCACGTTTAGATCAATGTGACTATAGAGATCACGTACATGTACAAAGATCACACAAATATCCACTGTGGCTGTAAGATCACTTCCATGTACAGGATACCCCACTCATTACACTCAACAATACAGAGATCATGCTGAGATGACTATGAATGTACTATGCCATTACAGTCCTGTAACATGTATCAGAGATCACACTCAGATCACTATGACATTACAGTCCCCCAACATGTATCAGAGATCATACTCAGATCACTATGAAATTACAGTCCTGTAACATGTATCAGAGATCACACTCAGATCACTATGACATTACAGTCCTGTAACATGTTCCAAAAGAGGGAATCGCGAGGAAGGAGCTGGGCTCAGCAACCAAACACTCACAAGGATATAAAAACGTGGCAGGAAGGTGAACTCAAAGAACAGGACAAGGCTAGACCGCAAAGAAAGTGTTAATGACAATAAGTACTGCGAACCTAAGAATACGAATATCGTAATGAACCTGAAGCCCAACACACTGAACGATGTAGACACAAAAATGTCCTTGCCTTAAAAGCCAGGTCTAAGCATTAAGTTCACTACCACCACGCAAAAATTCCACGAAAAATTAGAGAGTTATAAAATATTCAAAAAGAAAAAGGAAGGAAAGCAAACAAGCATATAGGGAATATGGACATAAACGAAAAGCAAGCATTCCGAAGCGACGCTAAAAATCATAGAGCCAGACAAAGAGGGATTAGGCTCCCATTCCAATACGCAACTAATAAACAATCATATCAAAAATAATTGAGACACGATCTTATCAAACAGAATCAAAATCAGGCAGAAAGGGACGAAGACATATGAATTTCTGCCCAACGGCCATAACAGCATTAAACCTATAGGACAAAGCAAGCAGGAAGAACCTGCAGGTGAGCAAGGAAAAGCAGGCGTATTTCATCCTAGTCACCGCACCACAAAGCAAGATCGCAGCGGAAAACCAAAAAAAATTGCAGGAACACTAAAAAAAAAACAAAAAGGCTACAAGAAGGCCGCAAGGACAAAACAGACAGAGAATAAGTGGGTCGGATGATGGCGCTCGGTCATAGAGATAAACTATACCGGTCGGAAAATAGGGAAGAATTCGACCCAATCAGAGGCTCAAAGACGATTGAGGGCATGGCCCCTAGCCAAATATCAGTGAAAACCCGAACGAAATTAAACAGCTTAGATAAAGGATCGAGAGCCTAAGAAATCACCTAGGAAGCATAGGTTTGTGCGACAGAAATTCAAGTCGCCTTTAGGCGTGCCTTTGCGAAACGGGACAAGTTGACGTAAAGAATCATTGGAGGCTAGAAATAAAAACTGGGCCGAAAGCAAAATACTTAGCGATGGTACGAGAAGAAGCACGGGCCCAAAAAAGCAAAATGAAAGGGGACCACCAAGAGACAATGAGGAAATCAGGAATCTAAATCCTCCCGGAATTCGAACAATAGTCGGTAGATGCATCGGACACAATTAAAATTCGAAACAAAGAAGAATCACGCATTCGGACACTAATTGTCAGAGGCTTACAACCTGTAGATCAAAAACCTATGGCCGATGAAATAATACAAAGGAAACATTATTTCGGGAAACGATAGCCGATAAAGATGTAACTCCAATAACCGTAATAACTGACCCCACTAGAAGCCCGGTAAAGAAACAAATGTAAAACACGAACGGGAGAAGAGACCTAATTCAGGAAAATAAGCGCTAAGATTGCTCTACAGAGTCTTACTTAGATAGCCCCTCCCGACAAAACAGACGAGTGAAACATCTCTCTACGTGAAGTAAGGGGACCATCAACACCCTAAAAAAAGAATCCTGAGTCGCAAACAGCACGGGAAACAAGACTCCAGGACAGAATAGCTGCAGTTAACGACGAAATTCCATACGTGCAAAATGACTGGGATAATGGCACTCTACTTTAAGAAGCAAGGATTAGCCTCCTGGGATACGTCTGGGGGAGCTAGGTCTTTTTTATCTTTACAGACGACGGATTGAATTTCGGAGTCTCATGACCAGCAGAGGCCATGATACAGCATACATTCAGATCATCACACTCGATCCTAGGCCATTACGTCCGCTAACATGCCGCCACTCCGAGATCCCTGCAATCACTATAAGGCACATTACGTCCACAACATGTATCATTAGATCACACTCATATCACTTTGACATTACAGTCCACTAAACATGTATCATAGATCACACTCAATCATTGACTTACAGTCCGCTAACATTTATCAGAGATCAACACTCAGATCACAGGCATTTACAGTCTGTTAACATGTATCATACAGATCACACTCAGCTTCACTATGACATTACAGTCCACCTAACATGTATCAGAGATCACACTCAGTTCACTATGCCTTCATCTGTTTTAGAACATTATCACAGTCACACTCAGATCATAATGACATTACAGTCCCTCTAACATGTATCACAGATCACACTCCATCACTATGACATTACAGTCTGCTAACAGTATCAAGATTCAGACTCCTCAATCACTATTGACAATTAACAGTCTGCTACACATGTATCACAGATGACACCAGAAAATCACTATGCATTAAACAGTCCTCTAACATGTATCACAGATCACCCTCAGATCACTATGACATTACAGTCTGCTAACATGTATCAGAGATCACACTCAGTTCACTATGACATTACAGTCTGTTAACATGTATCACAGATCACACTCAGATCACTATGACATTACAGTCCTGTAACATGTATCACAGATCACACTCAGATCACTATGACATTACAGTCCTGTAACATGTATCACAGATCACACTCAGATCAATGTGGCTATAGAGATCACTGACACAGGAGATTAATCTGAGATCACAGTGATTTCACAGACCACTGTATAGACGATCACACTCAGATCCACAAGGATTGTAAAGACCACTGCTATGTGCAGATCCAGGAGATCTTTGTATAGACTATTGACATTTACAGGAGATCATATGATCTTGTGAAAAGATTTCTGCCTTACTTAGAAGCTTACAGATGACTATTTACAGATCAAAGGCTGTGTACAGACTGCGCAGAGGATCCTAGACATATCTTTACGACAATGCACTGGCCTCACTTAGGCTTCTTTCTCGTAAAAGAGATCACAGTCAGATCACGGAGTATAGAGTCCTGGTCTGTACACAACTTTAGATGCTATGGTCTTAACTCTGCTGTGCCTTCTTCTCTGATCAGAGTCCTGAGGCTGTGGGTTAAAAGTCAAGGGCATGTGCCCTAGTGGCCTGGTGCTACAGACAGTATTGCCTCCTAATCACTATGACTCAGTTCATACCTTTGACTTGTAATATTCTATATAATACATATATATAATGCATACTCAACAAGGTTGGTACTCCGATTCAATGCCCTCCACTTTCTGCAGGACAGTTCAAACACAGGAAATACATCAGATTGATTTCCTGTGTGTTGGGGCATCAGACAGGAAGTACTGTAGAACACTGATTATTGTTATTTTATTATATATATATTATAGTTCTATAGTTATTTTATTATGCCCTGATTAGCAATATATATATATACTGTATTTTTTTCTTAAACTTTGTATCATTTTTGTTTGTTGAGCAATATTAAATCATTACAATTATTAATAATTATTTTTCTTGGAATCACCTTTGATGTACATAAGATCACACTCAGGTGATCCCTAACCTGTGCAGTAACAGAGAGTCCGGTAACTGTGACTTTACGCCAAACTTTTAACCATTCAGGGGGGTCCACCTCCGATTACTGCGACTGTATACAGAACTTATCGTTTACTTTGAATCTGTACTGACTATTGATTTGTACATGAGATCATAGAATGTATCCAAGTCATTGAGCCAGTTGGCTACCCCCACCTTAACACAGTGTCGGAGGACTGAGGTTCCTAGGACCCCCTGGGAAATAGATCCTAGTAGCCTGCAAATTATGTTGGCTTCTGCTGTGTTTCTGGCGTCCAGTATTTGGTTAGAGCCATTTAGACCCACTAGAGGATCTTCTGGTACTCTGGTGGGCCAGTCTGACACTCCCTGTACAGAGGACCACACAATGACCATGTCCAGACGTCTGATCATTACACAGATCTTTCTAACTCTGGTTCTGTAGATGTGATCACACGCACATGACGGTATACAGTCAGTCGCTGAACTTGCTGTATCAATAATGACATTGATATAGGATTACGCGGTATAGAGAGTAGCAGCTCTTCATGAGCTCCATGTTACCTCTCTCCTGCTTACTAGGTCTTTGACTTCTACTTTTTGAACACTGACTCCAATGTTGACTACTTCCTTAATGGTTGATTGGAGATCAATACTATTTGATCTACCTGTGACTTTATTGGTAGCAGAACTGCATTAGACTACTCAAAGCTTACTATGGTGCAGAGATATTCTTACTGCTCATAGAGGATTTAAGAGCAATACTTGGAAAGACCAGACAGGAATATTAGTATTTAATGCATCATTCAGCAAGGTCTTCAAAGTCCTTTCTCTGTCATTGAATAATGCGCACTAATACATAGATTGTAAAGATGCTCCTGTCAGTGAATAGTGTGAACTAATAGATAGATTGTAAAGATGCTCCTGTCAGTGAATAATGTGCACTAATAAATATATTGTAAAGATGCTCCTGTCAGTGAATAGTGTGAACTAGTAGATAGATTGTAAAGATGCTCCTATCAGTGAATAATGCACACTAATACACATAGAGTAAAGATGTTCCTCTCTATGAATAGTGTGCACTAATACCTAGATAGTAAAAATGTTCCTGTCAGTGGATAGTGCACACTCATACATAGATTGTAAAGATGCTCCTGTCAGTGAATAGTGTGCATTAATAGATAGATTGTAAATATGCTCCTGTCAGTTAATAATGTGCACTAATACATAGATTGTAAAGATGTTCATGTCAGTGAATAATGCGCACTAATACATAGATTGTAAAGATGTTCCTATCTGTGAATAGTGTGCACTATTTGCTAGACTGTAAAGGTGATTCTGTCAGTAAATAGTGTGCACTAATACCAATATTGTGAAGGTGCTCCTGTCTGTGAATAGTGCGCACTAATAGCTAGATTATAAAGGTGCTCCAACTTCGACTGCTTCCAAAAAGGTTGATGGAAGTTCATATCTACTTTATCTACCTGTGACAACATACAAAACCAAGTCCAACTCCACAGTTGATTATGCTTTCTTGTCCTTTTAGATGACTTTTAAAAAGAAGGCCATGTACCATTATCCATATCAATGACTTTATTGGATGCATATTCTCAGATTTCTATGGACTTTCCTAAATTGGTTGAATTCAGACCATTGAGATCACATACAAATCACTGTGACTGTGTATAAGAAATGAGTATACATAATAGTTTCTGTAAAAAGCACAGGCCAGAGGGGAGTCTTGTGAGAAGTGTAGATGATGGTTGTATCTACTTGAAACAAATCTATAATAGACACATATACTGCATATGTCCTCTCTTGAGATTATAACACTGATGTAATGCATCAGGTCTATACAATGAGCTTATAACACTGAAGAGCTATATTAGGTCTATACATAGAGATTATAAAACTGTTGCACGATATCAGGTCTATACAGAGTTATAACACTGTTGTGTTACATTAGGTCTGTACATAGAGATTATAATGCTGTTGTAACATATGAAGTCTCTTCATTAATGATGAGCGGACTTGAACTGCAATATTTGAGTCCTTACCGAATTTGATGGTTCTGCAACCATGGACCAAGTGCTGCTGTTCAAAATTCGGGTCTATATTTGGGAAAAAGTGCTAAGCTGTTTGATTTATGAACAACCACTAAAACAGATTGTAGCCCCTTAGCAACCACAGGCATGTCCTCTGTAGCCATGTCTTTTATTGGCCAGGCTGGACTCGTAACAGCTATATAGGAGCAGGCTAATTTAGCCAGGAGACAGGGCTAGGGAGGAATTGCCCTTTTAAGGGCACCTAGGTATAGATAGGAGGCTGCTGTTTTTGGGACAGGCGACAATCTGAAACAACTTCCCTTTTTAGGGCACTATGAAGAACTGCATTCAGGTACCCATATGCTGCTATGGTTCAGGGATATTCTTACTGTTTATAGAGGATTTCACAGCAATACTTGGAAAGATCAGACAGGAATATCAGCATTTACTGCATCATCCAGAAAGATCTTGATGGACCGTTCTCTGTAATTTAAAGCTCCAGAAAAATAAAGGTGACCCTATAAGGGAATAGTGCACACTAATACCTAGATTGTAAAGGTGCTCCTTTCAGTAAATAGCATGCACTAATACCAAGATTATAAAGGTGCTACAGTCAGTGAATAGCATGCACTAATATCAAAATTGTAAAGGTGCTCCTGTCAGTGAATAGCATGCGCTAATACCAAGATTATAAAGGTGCTTCTGTCAGTGAATAGCATGCACCAATACGAAGATTGTAAAGGTGCTCCTGTCGGTGAATAGCATGCACTAATACCAAGATTGTAAAGATGCCCCTGTCGGTGAATAGCATGCACTAATACCAAGATTGTAAAGATGCCCCTGTCAGTGAATAGCATGCACTAATACCAAGATTGTAAAGGTGCTCCTGTCAGTGAATAGCATGCACTAATACCAAAATTGTAAAGGTGCTCCAGTCAGGGAATAGCATGCACTAACACCAAGATTATAAAGGTGCTACTATCGGTGAATAGCATGCACTAATATCAAAAATGTAAAGAAGCTCCTGCCAGTGAAAAGCATTCAATAATACCTAGATTATAAAGGTGCTCCTGTTCTTGAATAGAGTGCACTAATACCATGTTTGTAAAGGTGCTGTCATTGTATAGTTTAGTACTGCAGGTCTTGTAAAACGAGGAAAGGAGGAATTTAGGGATGGAGCTGATTCTGCTGCTCCAAGTTCCTCTGGGGCAAGTAGGCACCAGGATGTGCAGCATGTACTGGAAGGACACACAAAGATGAGGCATTTGTCAATTTTATGGCAGACAGGGAATCAACTTTTATGACAGTGATGGCAAACCTTTTAGACACCAAGTGCCCAAACTACAACCAAAACCCCACATATTTTTTGCAAAGTGCCAATGCAACCATTTAAGCAGTAACTTAGCACTCCCTGCTCAGTCACAAGTTTAAATTATATAGGCACCTGAGGACACCAATACAGTAGAAAGAAGGAGAAGAAGTTTGGATTATCATTGTAGATTCCTTCGAGGGTCCTGGGCTGCCTGGGACTGCAAGAGGCCTTGAGTCCTCTTTGGTGAACTCTGCACTCGAGTGATGGCCTGGGTGCTCATAGAGAGGGCTCTGAGTGCCACCTCCACCTGGCACCTGGCACCTGTGCCATAGGATCGCCACCACTGTTTTATGGGATTATCTACGTCATGATCATCCTCAGTTGGATGTACCGAGCCCTCCACCATGGAGCAGTCAATGAGTCTTCTAGCTGGTTTTCTGTGGCCTATGCAACTGCACCTATCTCATTAGCAGAGATTAGTTCAAAGATTCCCAAGAACTTTTATTGGAGGATGAGGGTGTAGATGGTGGACCATCAAAAGAGACCAATGTGAGGCTAAAACACAACTGCCAACATCTGAGCATTTATATGATGTGCAGACTGAGAAGGAGGGCAGTGGTGAGGGCAGTGGTTGAAGAAGTGAGGGGTGATGAGGTCCCAGACCCAACATAGGTGAAAGGCAGTGATACTTCGGACAAAAAGGTGGTTGTCAGGAAGCCCCAGGCAGTTGGCTGAACAAGCAAAAGTTGGCCAAGGCAAAGCATTCAGTCCATAGACAAGTCATTGCCTGCTAGTGTTCGTGCCTATTTTTTTCACAGAATGCAGAAGATAGAACATATGTCATTTGTACGCTATGCCACCATTACATAAAGTGTGGCCAAAGCCTAAACAATCTCAACACCTCATGTATGCCCAAGCACCTGCGGAGTAAACATGAGATGCAGTGGCCAAGATATTAAAAAAACCTGGAAAACCTAAGGCTCCACCTGCTGTTTGTTTTTTTCAATTTTGCATACCCAGAACGTGAACTTGAAATTGTGGCTTTCTGTATTGTTAGAACTTGAACTTAAAATTTAGATTTTCTGTATTATCAGAACTTGAAATTTTGATCCGATCACCATAATTTTAAATGTCATAAGAGGAAATGTGTCTGTTTTTTCACTTAAATCCTCTATGTAAATAACCGGGCCTGAACACCCAGAGCACCTTTACCGCAGTAAGAGAAAGGGTTTGTGGTTCTCATTGATTCTTTTACTGCAGAGATAATAACTAGGTCTGAACACCCAGAGCACCTTTACCCACTGTAGCATAATATTTTTGTAATTATTTTTTCTTTGTTTATTTGCTTTTTATATTATGTTGTTATTATTGTTATTCTTTCCTTTGCCCATTTTAGGCAGGGTGACTGCCCTGTTTTTCCCACCATTTTTCAGCCCTCTAGCCTTTATGACCCCAATTTTCCATCAAACCTGAATTTCGACGGACCCACTCATCTCTACTCTTCATAGAGTTTATAACATTTCTCCTAACCTTTTTGACAGTAAATGATAAATGCTAACTATTTATAAAAGTATATTTAACAGCTTAATTAAAAAAATGTATCAGATTTTAGACATTCTAGAGAATAAAGGATAAAGGATGAGCTACTATACAAACTGGAGTCTAATATGCACGGGAGCAATAAAGAGGAGTGTATTATTCAGGTCAAAATTTATGGAGTAAGGAGGAGAAATTAGGTCACTAGAAAGACAGTTCGGAGGTAGATGGATGGATCCTTCCAGATCCTATGGATCCTTCCAGATGCGGCATGAGTGGGTTGGCATCAGGCATGTGCAAACAGTGACCCACATGCCTGTTATCAGTGGCTTCCCAATGGCCAGACGACCCACCACCAATCTTTATCCTAGATGATAACACGTGAAGTCAACTGGCTGCTTTAAATATTTACTCTCTCCTTTAACATGTAGGAGTCTGTGGTCATTGGCTCTATAAATACTTATATAATTCACAAGAAACAGCTGCATTATGTTAATCTAACACGGCAGGAAACATTGAAGGCTGCCAGAAATATGTTTACTGCAAGGTGAGAGTGTACAATATCACTCGAAATGATCGCTAATCTTTCTACAAACTTCAGCTGCACAAGTGAAAATATTAAATATTTTCTCCCTTCCTTTCCTTTCTGAAATATCTGCTGAATCCATCTTGGTCTCTTAAGACAAACAGTCAGCTCCATGAAATTATATTTCTTCATAAAAGTCTACAAAGAGGGGAGGAGCTGAGTGATAGAGAAGCGGAAATAGAAAATAGTTATTTGTTCATAAAAGTCTATGGAGAGGGGAGTGGGAGGAGGAGCTGAGTGATAGAGAAACAGTAACAGACAATTTAAATTTGTTCATAAGAGTCTATGGAGAAGGGGGTGGGAGGAGGAGCTGAGTGATAGAGAAGCAGAAATAGAAAATAGTAATTTGTTCATAAAAGTCTATGGAGATGGTAGTGGGAGGAGATGCTGAGTGATAGAGGAGCAGTAACAGACAATAGTAATTTGTTTGTAAAGGTCTATGGGGAGGGGAGTGCAAGGAAGAACTGAGTAACAGAGAAGCAGAAACAAACAATAGTAAATTGTTCATAAAAGTCTATGGAGAGGGGAAGGTGAGGAGGATCAGATTAATAGAGAAGCAGAAAAAAAATAGTAATTTGTTCATAAAAGTCTAATGAAATAGGAGAGGGAGGAGATGCTGAGTGATAGAGGAGCAGAAATAGAAAGTAGTAATTTCTTCATAAAAGTCTATGAAGAGGGGAGTGGGAGTAGGAGCTGAAAATCGTAAGTTTTCTATCTTACCTCAAGTACTTTAGTCAAACTTTTTTAGTCTATACCAGCTCTGGGAAAACTTAGAGTTAGAAACGGAACCTAAAGATGGGCAAACTGATATAAAAATGATACAATTTATTAAAAAATTGTGTATATCGGTTATTGAACTCATTGATGATCTAGGGTCAGAGTCAATCCTAGAAATATTACCAATATGTTGCTGTCTTTACGATGGTGGACTGTATTATTAGAGAGAAGGAACATGCATTTCTTGAATGAATAGAGAGCAATGGGTCTGTGCAGGGCAGCTACACCCATGGTGTCTCTACTGATATTCTAGGTCATGTCCTATGATGTCTAGCTATGAGCCTAGTACTAATGTAACCAGTCCAGCGCCGGCCCGGGATGTCCTTTCCTTTGTACAGGCTCAATGACACACAACCCTGTAGATGCATCGCCATAATGTCAGCCATTTGTAGCAATGTATTATTATGACTGGGCAGCTTCTCACCCTCTGTCCTCCTCCATCATATAACAAACCCTGTGAGCACAGAAGGAGCGAGCAGGAAGTGGTTGTGAGAATCTGTTTCCATGACAACAACAGAGAGTGTAGAAAATTCTTCGGAAAATGAATAGCAACAGGCAGAGGAAGATAGAGCCAGGGAGAGAGGGTGGGGGACGAGAAGAGATGGCGGGGTAGAAATAAAGGGGTGATAGAGGGGTGGACCAATGGGAAGAGATGGACAGAGGTACAAGGAGGAATAGGGAAGATGGATGAGAAGGCTACGAGCGGAATGAGGAGGAACGAGGGAAGATGGGAAGGGAATGATTAAGAAAGAGGGAGGGGGATTGGAAGAAGCGCAAGGAGACATCAGGGGAATGAAGGGAGAAGGAAAGGGAATGATGGAGAAGAAGATTGAAGAAGAGGAATGCGAAGTAAAATGGTAAAAGGGAATGAATGATGGGGGAAGAGCGAGGAAGAAAAAAAGAAGACGACATTAGAAGAACAAAAAGGAGAAATGAATGAGGGAAAATCCTAAAATACTTAGTGGGGAAGAGATAGAGAGGTGGTAAGCAGCACAAGGAGAGATCCACAGAAATAAGAAGAAGTGAATCGAGAAAGGGAAGGAGGACGAGGAAGAGGCTGCTGGGCCTCAATATACAATCTGTACCAGGTCTCCAGCTATAGTATATTATTTATAGAGCTAGTCTATGAATATAACCTAATGGGTTCCTATAGTCTCCTAGGTGCAACTACATCCCCTCACGAGAAATCCGCAGGAATTGTGGGAGAATGCAAAAGAATGATGAGGAAAACTGAGTCAAAGAAGGACAAAATCTAGAGATAAGGGGGAATATAGGGAGAAAGGAAGGAAGGAAGGGAGGGAGGGAGGGAGGGAGGAAGGAAGGAAGGAAGGAAGGAAGGGAGGGAGGGAGGGAGGGAGGGAGGAAGGAAGGAAGGAAGGAAGGAAGGAAGGAAGGAAGGAAGGAAGGAAGGAAGTGAGGGAGGGAGGGAGGGAGGGAGGAAGGGAGGAAGGGAGGAAGGAAGGAAGGAAGGAAGGAAGGAAGGGAGGAAGGAAAGAAGGAAGTGAGGGAGGGAGGGAGGAAGGAAGGAAGGAAGGAAGGAAGGGAGGAAGGAAGGGAGGTAAGAAGGGAGGGAGGAAGGGAGGAAGGTGCATGCACTAGAAGTAGCGGTAATACAAGGAAATGAGAATGAGAAGTGAGGAAGAAGAATGAGGAGGAGTATGAAGAAGCACAAGGAGAAATCAAGAGGATTTTGGAAGAACGATTGGGTTGTTTTCGTTTCGGCTAATAAATGTTTTGGTTGTAAGGTGAAAAGTTCTGAAATTTTCCTATATACCATCTGTATCTATTCCTGCTACAAGCTTCTATGTATACTTCATGCTGATCGAAATCTGTCCATGGTCATGTGATGTCACACAGGTGCACGGCTCGTTACAGTAATCAGTGCTGCTTGTTATAACATACTGTGCACCTGTGTGTCATCACATGACCATGGACAGATTTCTATCCACATGAAGTACACATAGAATTTTCCTATAGAATGACGGCAAGGAGAGATCTAGAAAACCGTGAGGAATGGATAAAGAAAATATACTGGAAAATTGTACAACTTTTCATCTTACAAATATATTTATTTGCAGAAACAGCAGGAACAACCCTTTTAAGGGGTAAAGGAGAATGAGAGAGATCTGAAAAGGGGAAATAAAGGGAATAGTGAAGGAGAAAATGTAGAGATTCAGGGAATGACAAAATAGGAAATCTGAGATTGCTAAGAGAAAAAGAGAATCCAAAGAGTAAGGTGGTAAAGTAAATAGAAAGGAAAGGTTGAAAAATGAAGAAAAATATTTATAGGAAATATACCACCAGGATCAAGGACTATAAACCAAGCACACTGACATACTGATGTGTGCCCCCTCTGGCAGGAACTGCACTTCTTTTAGCTTCTTATCCCCTGGTTTTCCCAAAAAAAGGCTTTAAAATGAGGAAATTGAGCCTGAGGGGCTCCAGACTCCATAGGTGTTAATGGAGCCTCTCAGGCTCATTTGCATCATTTTGATGCCTTTTATTCTTAACACCAAGGGAAAAAGAAACTTTAAAAAAGTGCCGATCCTGTTAGAGGGGGCACACACCAGTATGTCAGTGTACTTGGTTAATAGTCTTTGATCTTTCAGTCATGGAACTCCAGATTTTTCATACTAATTCAGATGTAGTAGAACGATCTTAATGGTGTTTTCCCAGGAAACAAGTTAGACCCTATTCACAGGATAAGGCCTAACTTGCTGATCATGGGGGTCTCAGTGATGAGGACCCCCATTCTTGTGATCTGTGGGGGTCTCATCACTGAGACCCCCACCGCGGGAAACCCGACGCGATTCGGACCCTTAGTAAATGCGCGTTTCGGACCCTTAGTAAATGAGCCCCTTTGTGTCTTTGAATAGGCACCAAATCACTCATTCCAGTATAATTGGAATTTTTTTTTTTAAGCCCCCACAGTTGCCGCTGTTTTCTATTACAGGCAGTCCCTGGGTTACTTACAAGATAGAGTCCAGAGGTTTGTTCTCAAGTTGAATTTGTATGTAAGTCGAAACTGTATATTTTATAATTGTAGCTCCAGACAAAAAAAAATTTGGCCCCAGTGTCAATTGGAGATTAAACATTTTTTGCTGTAATGGGACCAAGGATTATCAATAAAGCTTCATTACAGACACCTTACAGCTGATTATTGCAGCCTGGGACTAAAGTAAAGCATTCTGTAAACTTAATCAGAGGGCAGAGGGGTCTGTCTGTAACTATGGGTTGTCTGTAAGTCGGGTGTCCTTAAGTAGGGGACCGCCTGTATCAGATGATCGGAGCCAACTCTTCTGACAGTCAAGAGCCTAAATAGCATATAGATTAGGTTAGGTTCACACCTTGCCTTGTTCATTCACTCCGCGAATACACAGGGAAAGCTCCTACTCCCGCTCCTCCCACCAGGAGAAAGCACTGGGTGACGTATGCCATGGTATATGCATAAAGTGGGATATGTATGTGCCTTACCTTGTAAGGGCACTTTGAAAATCCATCTCATGTGTCCTTACAAGGTTACGACGTATGTTAAAAGCAAGGTATGAATGAAGCCTAATGAAACTACCATGGAACTATGCTAATTAGGCTCTCGGCTGTCAGTTGGTCAGTCCAGGGCTGGAGTAGACAGCCTGGCATCGCCATCTGACAGTAGAGAGCTGAAAATAATTACACTGATTGCGCGGCAATGATGGGAACCGTAGAAAAAAAATCCAAGTAAAGTTACAGGCACACAAATGTTAGTTTTTTTTTTCTGCCTGCCAAGCCCGGATCTCCTGTTTGTAAAATTTCCGGGCCATATGCCTGTAATTCCTCGCTTTACCAAAAATTAAATGGAATGCTGGAAAATGACGTCCCAACCCCTTGAAGTGTCACATGATTCTGTTACCTAGAAACTGACTTGCAAATATGGATGGCACATGGATGACACCTGTGTTGCATTCCTATTTTTCACATTCCAATAGACTTCTATTTGAGAGGCCAAGTTGGTCGACGCATATACAAGGGCTGTGGAAACCATAGAAATACATGAAGAATTGTTCTAGCAATGGCTAGCATACATCCCAAGGCATAGTTCATGTGCATCAGGTCACAGCCAGCCAGCCCCTAAGTAGTATACAGCCAGCCCCAAGTAGTATACAGCCAGCCAGCCCCCATGTAGTATATAGCCAGCCCCCATGTAGTATACAGCCAGCCTGCCCCCATGTAGTATACAGCCGGCCAGCCCCAGGTAGCATACAGCCAGCCTCCAGTAGTATACAGCCAGCCAGTCCCGTGTAGTATACAGCCAGCTAGCTCCATGTAGTATACAGCCAGCCCCCAGTAGTATACAGCCAGCCCATCCCCATGTAGTATACATCCAGCCAGCCCCATGTAGTATACAGCCAGCCCCAAGTAGTATACAGCCAGCCAGCCCCATGAAGCATACAGCCAGCCCCCAGGTGTATACAGCCAGCCAGTCCCGTGTAGTATACAGCCAGCCAGCCCCATGTAGTATACAGCCAGCCCCCAGTAGTATACAGCCAGCCCACCCCCAGTAGTATACAGCCAGCCAGCCCCCAGTAGTATACAGCCAGTCCCATATAGTATACAGCCAGACCCCAGTAGTATACAGCCAGCCCCCAGTAGTATATTGCCCACCCCCAGTAGTATACAGCCAGCCCCCAGTAGTATACAGCCAGCCTGCCCAGCACATAAAATAAACAAACTTACATACTCACCCTCCGGCGCCCCGATGCTAGTCCCAGCTCCTGGCGGCTCCTCTTCAATCTTCTCTCTGTTCTATTAGCCGACAGAGACGCTTTCTTGCGATCTGCCGGTTGGCGCACACTATGACGTCATCTGCGGTGACACCACCGCATCATAGTGTGCACCGTCCGGCAGATCACAAGGAAGCGTCTCTGTAGAGGGTAGAGGCAGGCAGGAGGAATGTACCATCAGATCTACTTCTGATTGTACATTCCTCATGGAAGGTTTCCTTTAAAGGATGCAAAGAGTTGGGGTTGGTGAATTTGGTTTAAGGTCATCTTCTAGAATATTTATAAATGAGCAACCAAAAATGTTGCAGAAAACCATTACACCTAGGAGAATGTTGGCATTTTGTCCAAACTGAGAAGAATAAAATAGTTAGTTAGATTTACCTATGATGCAACTCATGCAATTGTTTGGGGCTCTGAAGACCAGGGGGCCCCATGCAGGGATGGCCTACAGCCAATTCTCTCAGACCAATTGTTAGAAAAAACCTGCTGAATTGAGGAAATGGTTGGAAGGGGGTTTGCTGACCTGCATGGTGCCAAGTGCAGATCCATCATAAGGTGGACACTGAGGGTGTCCCGATGGACGCAGTTACTTTAATGGGGTCAGTTGGGTTTCTGTTATTGCATCCATCATTTTGCCAAATGAAATGGCACACTATGTCATCATGAGTTTTTATGTACTGGTGATTGATATGTGAACGTGGTCTGGTCGTATCTTTCTATACTAAGTACGATTCTAATACTCCATTTATGGAATATGCTCAGTGCTGGTATTAATCAGCATGGTGCTGGTACCATGTATACTATGGGCTAAGCTATGGTACCTAATGTGTATAATTTGTACTGACCGCCTGTTATTCTGTTTTTGTAGAAAATTTTAGAGGGAAGTAAGTTCCGGTGTGT
Organism: Engystomops pustulosus; assembly: GCA_019512145.1. NCBI lineage: Eukaryota > Metazoa > Chordata > Amphibia > Anura > Leptodactylidae > Engystomops > Engystomops pustulosus. The sequence goes on from CM033646.1 coordinate 158,878,269, forward strand.
GTGTGTGTGGGGGGGGGGTGCTATATCACATCTCATGGTATCTTAATGGCATTATGGTAGTCGTTTCCCCCATAGTCAATGGGGCATATTTACTTACCCGGCCCATTCGCGATCCAGCGGCGCGTTCTCTGCGCTGGATTCGGGTCCGGCCGGGATTTATGAAGGTAGTTCCTCCGCCGTCCACCAGGTGGCGCTGCTGCGCTGAAGTTCCCGGAGGCGCGCCGAAATGCCCTGAAATTCACCGGCCTATCCTGGATGAAGGTAAGCGCAATTTTCGCGACACATTTTTTTTCAAAAATGCGGCGGTTTTTCCGAATCCGTCGGGTTTTCATTCGGCCACGCCCCCCGATTTCCGTCGCGCGCATGCCGGCGCCGATGCGCCACAATCCGATCGCGTGCGCCAAAATCCCGGGGCAATTCAGGTACAATCGGCGCAAATCGGAAATATTCGGGTAACACGTCGGGAAAATGCGAATCGGGCCCTTAGTAAATGACCCCCAATGAATTTAGTAATTCACACAAGCTGTCAGGCTCTTGTTTTATGATTTCCGTAACCCTCTGGGTTAGCTCTGATTCTTGCGGCCTGGCCTACTTTTTTTCCACAGAGAAGTCACAACACGAACGAGCGAATTCCGAAAGAATCCATATCACCAAGAAATCCTATCAAGAAGTGATTAAAAAAATCTTTAGCAAGTTGCTTGACGAGAGTGATTTTCTAGAGATTGTCGAGTGATTCCAATTTAGTTTCTGTAGCAGAGGGATAAGAGATCTCAGCATCAGTCCAGTATATTTTCCCCAATACTCCCACCACCCCATTCAGATCAACATAGACACTGCCATATGTCTATTTTAACCCTGTAGCACTCCCTTACCCATTGCTGTGATTTACAGCTCGGTTCCTACAACGGGTGTCACAGTTGTTGATGAATTCAATCATGACAATTTAAAGGGGTTGGCCACTTTACCTCACGTCTTTTGTAATGTGTGTGTGTAAGTGTGGGGGGCAGGATATTAATTTACCAATATACAGAATATATTTGACTATAAGCTTAAAGAGAACCTACCACCACGAATCTACCTATAAAGGTAGATCAGGTGGTAGGTGGATGTAAGGGACGTGAGGAGAGCTCTTTTTAGAGCTAATCCTCACGTCCCCGCTAACTTTTGGGAAACTTTATTAACCTAATATGTAAATTTTGTTATGCGGCTACTGGGGCGTGGAGTAGCCGGCACGAGGCTACACAGCGCGACTACTCCACGCCCCAGTAGCCACATTACTCCTCCTACCCTGTTGTGCCTGGCGCGCAGCTACGATATGATGGCGCAGAACGCCGGCTGAGCAGGCCCAGCTCCGAGGCCGCACACAACAGGGTAGGAGGAGTAATGTGGCTACCGGGGCGTGGAGTAGCCGCGCTGTGTAGCCATAGTGATCTGAGTGTGATCTCTGATACATGTTACAGGACTGTAATGGCATAGTACATTCATAGTCATCTCAGCATGATCTCTGTATTGTTGAGTGTAATGAGTGGGGTATCCTGTACATGGAAGTGATCTTTACAGCCACAGTGATATTTGTGTGATCTTTTGTACATGTACGTGATCTCTATAGTCACATTGATCTAAACGTGCTGTACATGTCAATGGTCAGTAACATCACAGTGATCTGAGTGTGCTCTTCTGTACATGTAAGTGGTCTGACATGTCATAGTGATAATGTCAGTGGTCTGTATGTCGTAGGGATCGGAGTGTGATTTTTTTGTACATGTCCACCATCGGGGGGGGCTTTGTGGGGCTTCGTACAGGCGCTCCCACAGGGTCCTCCACAGTCGCAGCATCCCGCCCAGGACCGTTTTAAGGACAGGGCAGGGTGTGGGATTAGTGTGGTTATCGCATCAGTCTTTGCTGCACAGCCTCTGCACAACAGGGGATCCTGTGTACAGGAACAGGAAGCAGAGCTAGGTGTTTAACCCTGTCTGCCCCTTTACAGCTTCCTGCAACCTTTTGCTCACCTTCCATTTTTAGAAGTCTCTTAGCACAGAACTGATTGCGCCATGGAAACCAACCCGCAGCTTTTTAAAAAACTAAAGCTGAGCTCTGATTGGTTTCCATGGGCAACTAGAACAGTTTTACCTCAGAAACTTCTGATAAATCTAATTATTCTCTTCTTAAAATGGAAGGGCATAACAGAAAAAAATGCTGGTGTGAACTTAGTTTCCCTCATGTCCTTCCATTATTTAAAGTAGAAAAAATAGCTCTGCTGCCCAATTTTTCTGCTATAAATAACAGAAAGAATGACAGAAGGAAGCCCCAAACATGTAACACTATGGGAAATGAAGCGAGGATGTCTATACATTTTCTGTATTCTCTCCCAAAACAAAGGAACATAACGAAAACTATTAAACTTAATGACTGGTCCACAAGATCAAAATTTGCTAGTCAGGGGCCCTGAAATTCCTAATGGTGGCCAGTGGCATAACTAGAAGCTGATGGGTCCCAATGCAAAGTCTGTGCCAGGGCCCTGACTATAATATATGGTTTATAGTAATAGTCTTCTCATATGGGAAAGTGACATCACAAGGGCCCCCTAAACCTCTTGGGCCCGGGCACGACCGCAACCTCTGCACCGCCTCAAGTTACGCCCGTGGTGGCGGCCCTGCCTGTACATTTCAGAGATCAGTACTGTCACTTTGATCTAAGGCCCCATTCACAACAATCACTGTGGGGACATATACCTGGACACAATATACGTCTATAACGGCTATGGCAACCAAGTGTGGCACTGTACTGCTCCGTACGACACAGGGAGCAGGGAGTATGCTCTATCTTTTCCTTTGTGCACAGCTGTGCAGCGCTGTTATCTATGGGGAGGGGAGGGGTGAGAGCTGCTCCTCACCAGTGCACCAGCTAAGGCCGGGCGAATATAGGTTCGTGTGAATGTGGCCTAAGTCTGATCCCCTGTATATGTCAGTGTCCATAGCATCATAGATCTGAGTGTGACCTCCTTTACATGTCTGTGCTTGGTCACTGTACTCTAATCGGGTGGCATAGACTTTTATGAGGCGCCATGATTGAGCTGCAAATTGGGTGCGCCCGAATCACAGGCCCCCATATGGTCGTGTGCAAAAGGCCTTAGTGGTATGACTGTCCTACTTGTCAGTGGTCTCTATAATCATAGTGATTTTACATATTGTCATTATATAACACGATGATGCATAGTACATGACACTCAGTCATATTCATCTGAGTGTGATCTCCAACATTAGTCAGAGGTCTGTAGGCAGTCATCTGACTGTTATCTCATCTACAATTCCTAGGTCGGGCACAGTCAAAGGGATTTGCATTTGCTCAGCAGTACAACACATAGGTCTCTTTACCGTCACTGTGCTCTGTGTACATGTCCCAGATCTGTAATACATTATATTTACATAATTGTCTCCTCCTGTCACAGTCCCATCGTCCTTTCACAGTCACTGAAGCGAGTGTAGCCTCTTCCAAGATGCAGAGGTCACTGCACAGCCACAATAATCTGAGTGTGATCCGAGCCTGTCACATCTGATAGTGATCTCATTTACAAGTCGTCGGTCGATACACAGTGACTTGAGTGTGATATGCGAGAGAACTCTACATTGTCAACGCGATTGGGATCTATGAGAGGTCTGTCACATTTTCAGAGATGAAACCGACCGATACCAGGTACGCTATATGCTGCAATGTCAAAGACCATTTTATGGAGTTGCGGTGTCACCGCTAACTAGGAATCAGCTCATAATTTGAGATCGATAATTACAGGCTATTACATCGAATTGTAACGGGCAACAGTCAACATGGGCAGAAAACCCGGAATTGGGCAGATGATGATCTTCTATTAGTTTACATGGTTCTGCCCAGTTTGCACATCACGCACAAGATATGACCACCTTATGTAAAATTAGCCGTTTCTTGGCCTAGTTTTATGGTTGTCCCTATAGATCAGTGGTTCTCAACCTTTCTAATGCTGTGACCCCGCAATACAGTTCCTCATGCTGTGGTGACCCCAAACCATGCAACTCGCAGTAAAAACACAGTAAAATTTCGGCTCCGATGGCTTTAGGCGACCCCCGGTTTTGGTCGTTCGACCCCCGCTGGGGTCCCGACCCACAGGTTGAGAACCACTGCTATAGATAGTCCTTTAGATCATAGACAGCACCAATACTACCAGAACTACAGATTCAAGAGTTGTAGTGCAACTCTTAGGGGCCACAAAATTTTTCCAACTTCACTGAACTGCCTCCAATTCCCAAGTTTATGTATCTAGACATCTTTAAAGACAGAACAATATCATGTCTAAGGAGAGTTTTGTGAGATAGGGACTAGGCCTCAGCCTATACCGATCCAATCGTCAATGGTTCTCTCTGTACATGACAGCTCTCAATAACCCTAGACACAACAAGTCTACGTCTTGAGTGAAATTGTCTTGGCCATCTGTAATGACCACATACCTAGAGACCTATACCAGACGCCAACAAGACAAGCTGGCATGTATCCTCCTGGCACTCTACCTGTCTCACAGCGTTATCGTTCTCTTTACAATCGGAGCTTGTTAACACAACAGTACACACATGATCAGTATTTAGAGACATTATATCTGACATATCATGACCTTTCCTCTCCCCCCGCCATTTCACACATGACTGACGATGCCAAAACATCCAATCTATAGCTTGTCAAAGTGGAAATGTCACCACAGGACATGGAAGCTCCACTTACACTGACGTGGAGGTTCTCGAAGGCCTTCAGTCCATGGCAAGAATCCAGGGAGAACGTCTCCTCCGCAATGTTCTCCAGGAGCTTGGCTGGAGGAAGCAGGTCACAGGATGACAGGAATCTGCAGACCAAGAAACAGAAAAAAGGAGGAATCAGAGGCTTCGGCACCTTGGATTCTGCTGCTTTTTCCGCTTTTTAATTATAGCTGAGACACAAAGAGAAAAGCTCTGACTCAGAGAGGAGAGAAGATTCCTCATTAGCACATGGTCTTCATGGCAGGCTGGAGGTGCAGGCACTGCATCCTTCCTCTACTGTGCTGCCATCCCTTGTGATGCTGCAGAGCATTTGTAAAGCTGGGATGGACATGGGCTGAATACTAATACATCACCAGCCAGTGAGACATTCATGTGAGAGGCAGCGAGATCCTGGGGAGCCGAGAGGAAGGAGACAGAGAAATAAAGAGGAGAGAGAGGAGCAAAACAAAAGGGAAGGAGAGGGGGAGACTGGATGCAGGCGGAGAGGGGAAGCTATGGAGAATACATCCAAGAGGGAATAGCATAGCAGCACTGGAGGGATGGAGACAAGCTTACCGTGCCCATAACTGCAGCAGATATACGATGTGCAAGCCCCAGGAATGCAGATGTGGCCAGCGGTGGCATTGATTCATCCAGCTCCTGGATTACATCTGCATTGTAATTCAGTGGCTAGTTGAGAAGCGTGTGCTCTTATGAGCATGTGCACATGTGGTATGCTGTATGCATTTTATACTACATGGCGGCACGCTGTATGCATCTATACTACATGGGTGTAAGCTGTTTGCCTTTTATACTACATGGCGGCACGCTATATGCATTTTATACTACATGCCAGTATGCTGTATGCATTTTATACTACATGGCGGCACGCTGTATGCATCTATACTACATGGGTGTAAGCTGTTTGCCTTTTATACTACATGGCGGCACGCTATATGCATTTTATACTACATGGCGGCACGCTATATGCATTTTATACTACATGGCGGCACACTGTATGCATTTTATACTACATGGCGGCACGCTATATGCATTTTATACTACATGGCGGTACACTGTATGCATTTTTACTACATGGTGGTATGCTTTATGCATTTATACTACATGGCTGTACGCTCAGTGTCGGACTGGGGTACCTTGCACCTGCACATCATCTGCATTAAGATGTGCATTATGTGCAGCTGCCCTAATATTACCATTAAAACCACTATAAAAAGGCTTACCTTACTGTGGTGAGGTGCTGTATACCGACGCCACTGTGGTGAGGTGCTGTATACCGACGCCACACATGACCAGGGATATAACGAGCCGTGCACCTGTGTGAAATCACATGACCAGGGATATAATGAGCCTCGCACCTGTGATATCACATGACCAGGGATATAATGAGCCTCGCATCTGTGATATCACATGACCAGGGAACAGGAACTAAACCATGAAGTTTCCTATAAAATGACAGCAAACAGAGCAAAACTTTGAGAAATTACTAGAGAAAGTATATTGGAACATTGTATAACATTTCATTATCCCAAACAATTGCTAAAACTAGACAAACCCTTTAACCCCTACCCTTTTCCAAAGAAAGACAGATACCTGCACCATAATTATAAATTGAGTAGGTATTTTACTACAAAACACCAAACCTAACTGTGGAGTGATACCAGTGTGGGCGACATGGCACTCGCTGTGAAATGTAAGGCCCGTTCCCCACTTGCGAGTGTGATGCCATTACCCCGCATCACACTCAAAACGCGTGCTGCGTCCCGGCCTGAATGCAGTAAACCGGAACTAAAATGACATGCTGGGGCAGATTTACTTACCCGGTCCATCCGCGATCCAGCGGCGCGTTTCGGGCCCCTTTAATTAAAAATGACCCCCGGACCCGCTGAGTTCAAGTTTCTCGGTTTGGAGCGTTTCCGGGCCCCGGAGCAGCCGCCGTTGTGAGTGTGCTGCGAAGGTGTTTTATGGCAATCCACACTCCCGCCAAGTCGGGAAAAGGAAACGGCCCCGTTACACTTTTCCCCAGCTTTGGAGAAAAAAAACCTCGCTTACAAAGCCAATGAGGCCAAAGCTCATAATAGCATGAAAAATGCCAACAACCCCCAAAATTGGGTGTATGACACACTAACTCTTAAACTAAACCATACCCTCGGCCACAAGGTAAACATTTATTATCTGGGGTATTGTAAACCCCTTGTCACCACACTAGTTTTTCAGATCTAATGACCAGAAAACCTTCGATTTATTCCAATCTGGAATCTTGGATTCTGCCCCTGTCCCCAGACCTCAAACAACGAATTAATTTGTATAAACTTACTTCCGGAACGCTGTAACATTATCCGGGTTGATTGTGAAGAATGTTCCCCTCGTGACAAACATTGTACTTAACTTCATGTTAGTTTGTAACATTTAAGAAACGTGATAAGTGTTTGCGTTTTTTCTTCCCTGAAAAAAAGTGAAAATTTGCAAAAGTTTTTAAAAAAAAAAAATAAAAAAATTCAAAATAATTCTTCTTTTCCAAGTATGAAATGTTCTGGTTTTCCAGAGAGGAAATAAAACTACTACCCAAAAAATCTTTGATTAAAATTTACATTTTACGGAATGTCTGCTTTTTATGCCCCTGAGATGATAATTTAATGCTTTCCTTTCTTATGCTTTCCGGTCATTTTTTTTTTTCCTCGGATGGTTTTATGAGGGCGCATAACTTTTAGGGTTTCGATTTTTTTCTTTATTTTCATGAAATTTGCCAAAACTCACATTGTGAGGGAAAACTCGAGCTTCCTCCAAAGTGACTGAGGCGCTAAATAATAGTAACAACCACACCCTAAATTGAACCACCCCACTATTAGAAACGTGCACCCACCAAACCCCCCCTCACAACGTATTAAAAAACAACTTCTAATTAAAGTAAGTCCATTAACCCTTTAAAAAAAAAAGTGGTTCACCAATGGGTTAAAAAAATATGGACCCTCGATTTAGAAAAAAACTAATGACAATTTTTTTTGGAATACATTCATTTTAAAGGCCAAAACCTGCCAATATAATAAATTAAATGAATAAACGCCACTGCAAAACGTTTTTGATGCCCCAATTCCTCCCGAGTCCTGATCCCCCATAAACCGTGGTGGTTGAACTGCTGTAACGGGCCCGCACGGCCGAGTATAGATCATGAGGCCCGCCCATTTTTCACCAGCAGATTTGTATTGTCCACATTGTAAACACCTTATAACATTTTTATTTTTTTTTTTTTTTTGGTAATGCGAATGCGAAACTGTGAGGGCTTATTTGTTTTATGGTCATGATATACATGTCACTAGATACATTTCCAATTGTTTTGGGAGTCCTATAGCTTATTTTTCATGGAGATTTTTTAATTAACTATTTTCAAACCTATTTTTCATCAACAAATTCATTTCACGGGGGACACCAACAAAAAATCATCACTTTTTATTTATGGGGGTGGTGGTAGCAGGGGGTTGTCTGTCCCCCCCGTGCACCGGAACGGAAAAAGAAGAGGGTGAAGCTGTATGGACTCTGGTGCACGAACGAGAACGGTGAGACCTCAGGTGATAAAGTGGGGGCTGTCGTTGGATTGTTGGGGGGTCACTGGGGTTCACCTTTGTCCTGAGCAAACCAATATTGGAGAAAAAAAATCGCATTGTGTTTTTTTTTTATTTTTACCTATTTGACAAAACTTTTCCCGGGGGGCCATACTTCCTTATTTTTTCTGTTGTTCATAAATCTGGTTGGAGGGCCGTTTATTTTTTTTTTTTTTTTTTTTTTTTTTTTGCCGAAAACAATTTGTTCTTCTTTTTCAGTCGTATTCATTTAGGGAACGTAACTTTTTTTTTTGATAAGTTTTTTTTAGAAAAACCCTTTTTTTGGTGCTGGTGTTTGCCTGCCCCCCCTTGTCCTGTTCTGGGCCGTTTTTTCCTTTTTCCCGTTTGTTTTTTTTTTTTATTTTAATTACCTTCCCCGTCGTTCCCCCGCGCGCCGGGTTTCCTCTTGCTTTACTCTTTCTTGTTCCCGATTACTCCTTGCGCGCTTTCTCCCCCCATCTTTCCGTGCTTTTAAATGTTTTTATTAATTTTTATTTACCTTTTATTTGATTATTTTGCATTTTAATATTTTATGTGTTTTAAACTGGGGAGATTATGGTAACTTTGTATTTATTTTATTTTTTAATTATAAATTATAAAAAGAATGGTAATTTTTTTTTAAAACTTTTTAAAAACTTTTTTTTTACATTTTTCTACTTTCTTTGTTGGCTTGAATAAGAGATGTATCTTTATCTTATTTATCCCATCCCGATCGCTTATTCAAGCCCTTTACAACAACACAACTACTGCAATAACACTTGTAATTACATGGTATAGTTGTACGTAACTGAGCATTGGCCTCGCCCTGGAGGGTGATGCCGCGCTTAGGGTGTGATGTGCCCCAATGCCCCGCGCTGAGGGTGATGGCCGCGCTGGGGATTGATGCCGCACGCTGAGGGTAAATGATGCCCGCGCTGAGGATGATGCCGCCGCTGGAGGGTGAATGCCGCGCTGAGGAATGATGCCCTGCGCTGAGTGATGATGGCCCGCGCTGGAGGGTGATTCGCGCTGAGGGTGATGGGGGTTGAGTCCGCGCTAAGGAATGAATGCCGCGCTGAGGATGATGCCGCGCTGAGGGTGATGCCGCGCTGTGAGAGGATGCCGCGCTTGAGGGGGATGGCCCGGCGGCTGCAGGATGAATGCCCGCGCATGAGGATGATGCCGCGCCTGAGGATGGAAGGCCTCGCTGAGATGATGGCCGCGCTGAGGATGATGCCCGCGCTGAGGGATGATGCCGCGCCTGCGTGGAATGATGCCCGCGCTGAGGAATGATGCCGCCGCTGGAGACTGAGGATTGATGCCGCGCTGAGAGATGAATGCCGCGCGTGAGGTATGGATGCCCGCGCTGAGGATGATGGCCGATGTCCGCCCGCTGGTGCTTGTTTCCCATATATATCAAAGTCTAGGAGTAGTTAGTAACTGTGCTTGTACCCATATGGTACAGGATAGGATAAGATAGTACTGTGCTGTGCCCATATCTAACAGAATAGAGTGTAGCACTACCGTGCTGGCTATATATATACAGGATAGAGTAGTAGTCTGTGCCTGTGCCTATCTATACAAAGGATGGAGTTAGTAGTACTGGCTGGACCTATTCGGAAGGTAGAATAGACGACGCACTTAACGTAACAGTAGATCTAGTATATAAAGGAAGAGTAGGTTACGTGAGCATACAGTAGACAAAGTAGTCTGTGCGTACATGGTAGGGGGCGCCGGCGAATATCGTAGCAAAGAGACGACAAGCGATAGGAGTAGTAGTTAACTGTGCTGTGCCCATGTATACAGGATAGGGAGTAGTTAAGTACTGCCGTGCCCACATATACGAGTATAGGAGTAGTAGTTACTGTGCTGTGCGTCATATGACGGTAGGGTATGAGAGGTAGTACTGTCAACTGTGCCCATAATATCTCAGGATTAGAGTAGTAGTATCTGTTGGGCCATTATACAAAGGATAGGAGAGTCAGTATTGCTGTACCATTATACAGGATAGGAGTAGTAGTATGTGGCTGTGCCATTATACAGATAGGAGTAGTAGTTACTGTCTGTCTTGTACCCCATATCTATACAGCATAGAGTAGTAGTACTGTCTGTTGCCATATATACAGGGTAGGATAGTAGTAGTACTGTGCTGGTGCCTCTATTACCAGGATAGGAGAGTGTGTCAAAGACTAGGCTGTGCAGTAGGTGCTAACCCATATATACAGATAGGAAGTAGTATACTGTGCTGTAGCCCATATGTCAGGATAGGAGTAGTAGTACATCGGCTGTGCCCATAAAATACAGATAGGAAGTAGTAGTACTGTGCTGTGCCCAGTATATACAGTGATAGGAAGTAATAGTAGTACTGTGTCTGTGCCGCATAATATAGATAGGATGAGTACTAGCGTGCCTATATTACAGAAGGAGTTAGACTGTGTCTTTATATACTACAGGGATAGGAAGTAGTAGTATGTGCTGTACTATATATACAGGATAGAGTAGTAGTACTGGCTGTACCAATAATATACAGGATAGGAGAATAGTAGTACTGTGTGTGCCCATATATACAGGATAGGAGTAGTAGTACTGTCTGTGTTCTGCAATATACAGGATAGGAGGTAGTAGTACTGTGCTGTCCATATAATACAGATAGGAGTAGTAGTACTGTGCTGTGCCATATATACAAGTTATAGTGAAGTAGGTAGTACTATGCTCTTGGTCCCAATATACAGGATAGGAGTAGTAGTATGTGATTGTGGCCATATATACAGGGATAGGAGTAGTATGTGCTGTGCCCATAATACAGGTAAGGAGTAGTGCGTACTGTGCTTGTGCTCATATATACAGGTAGTAGAATAGTAGTACTGTGGCTGTTGGCCTCTATATATACAGGATAGGAGTAGTATACAGTGCTGTAAACCATAACTACAGGATAGGAGTAGTCAGTACTGTGTGCTTAACCATAATATACAGGAATAGAGTAGTAGTACTGTGCGTGTGCCCATATAATAACAGGATGGAGTAGTAGTACTGCCTGTGCCCATATATACAGGATAGGAGTATAAGTACTGTTGCTGTCCATATATACACGATAGGAGAGTAGTAATGGCTGGCCCCATATATACAGGATAGGAGTAGTGTACGGTGCCCATATATAACAGGATAGGAGTAGTGTCTGGTGCTGTACCCATATTACAGGATAGGATTAGTAGTACGTGTCTGCCCCATATATACAGGATAGGAGTAGTAGTTACTGCGTGGTCCATATATACACAGAAAGGAGTAGTAGTACTGTGCTGTGCCCATATACAGGATAGGAGATAGTAGTACTGTCTGTGCCATATCATTAACAGATAGGAGTAGTAGTACTGTGCTTGTACGCATATATAAGGATAGGAGGTAGTTAGACTGCTGCGCTGTCAGTTATATACAGATAGGAAGTAGTAGTACTGTTGCGTGCCTATTATTACAGGATAGAGTAGTAGACGGTGTGCTGTGCTCATATATAAGGAAGGGTTGCGCGGCCATAATAGGCTAAGTAGTAGGACTGTGCTGCACTATCCCAATATACAGGATAGGATAGTTTAAGTAGTACTAATTACTCTTACTGCGCCCTGTGGCCCATATATACAGGATAGGAGATAGATTCTGCCTGTCTGGTCTTTATTATTACATGAAATAGGAATATTAGTACTTGTTGCTTGGTCTTTATATATCAAGGATAGGAAGTAGTTATTACTCTGCTGCCTTGTGCCCATATATACAGGATAGGATTAGTAGTACTGGTGCCCCAATATAACAGGATTTGAAGTAGTAGTAACTGTGCTCTACCAAAACCCATATATAAACTGATAGAGTAGTAGTACTGCGCTGTGGCCCATATAATACGATAGGAGGTATTAGTAAATGTTGCTGTTCCTTTTTAATAATATACAGGCTAGGAGTAGTAGTACTGTCTGTCTTTTATAGATACCAGGATAGGAGTAGTATTACTGTGGCTGTGCTAATATGTAAACACGGAGAGGAGTATTAGTACTTGCTGTGCTGTCTTTAATATATAAATAAAAAATACTACTTTTAGGATCTTCTCTAAAAAAAAACCTTCTGTGAATTCTTTCTTTACATAACTATAATGTAAATAATAATTGTTTTTATGATTTATTTACATTAACAAAGGGTTAACAGAAAAGACATTTAATAGGACAATAAAAATCTTGCAAGGAATGAATCGGGGTTTCTTTTCTCTTCCTGGCAGTTTTTGTTTTCCTACATATATTCAGCGTTTGGATAATCTAATTTTCCTATGAACAGGAGAAAGCGGCCAATTCTGCTCCCACTGATGTGTGATTCCCAACCTGAAAATCATTTCAGCCTTTCAGTCCCCTCCTTCCTCCCAGGAGTTTCCAGTTTTTTTTCTATCTTGTAAAAGGACAGAATTTTTATAAATCTTCTTCCTTTCATCCTTCCGGTATCGACCCTGAGGGGAGCCAGATGAACAGGGCTAGCACATGGGGAGGAGACAGAAGGACAGGCTCAGCACAATGGATAGGAGACAGAAGGGACAGACTCAGCCACATGAAGAAGGAATGACAGAGGGACAGGACCAGAACATGGAGGGGAACCACAGAGGGACAGGAACTCAGCACATGTAGGGGAGACAGAGGGAACATGGGAACTCAGCACATGGAGGGGAGACAGAGGGACAAAAAAAAGGGACTCAGCACAAAAATGGGAGGGGAACAGAGGGACAGGACTCAGCACATGGAAGGGAGACAGAGGGACAGGACTCATCAGCACCCGCCGGAGTGGAGACAGAGGAGAGGACATGACCTCCAGCACATGGAGAGGGACAGAGTTAGAGGACCTCCAGCCAATGTAGGGGAGCCAGAGGGACATGACCTTAGAAGCACAATGGATAGGAGACAGAGGGAGGGACTCAGCCATGGAGAGGCGACAGAGGGACATACTCAGCACATGGAGAGGAGACAGAGGGAACAGGAGACCCTCAACAAACATGGAGAAAGACATAGGACCGGACTCAGCACATGGAGGGGGAGACAATAGGGACAGGACCTCCAGCACATGGGAGAGGAGACAGAGGGAACCCGTACGCAGCACATGGAGGAGGAGACAGAGGGAACATGACTCAGCACAATGGAAAGGGGAGACAGAGGGACCAGGACTCAGCACATGGAGGGAGACAAGGAAACAGGACCACACTTGGAGAGAGACAGAAGGGGACAGGACCTCAGCACATGGAAGAGGAGACAGAGGACCAGGAGGAACTTCAGCACCGGAGGGTAGACGCGGGAACAAGGGGAAACTCAGCCACATGGAGAGGAGACAGTAGGGACACCAGGACTCAGGCAACATGGGAGAGACAGAGGGTACGGAACTCAGCACATGGCGGGGGAGACAGAGGTAACAGACTCCGCAATGGAGGGGGAAGACAGAGGGGACAGGGACCAGCACACTGGAGGGAGACAGAGGACAGGACTCAAGCAAAATGGAAGAGGAGACAGAGAAGACAGGAATGACTCAGCTATGGAGAGGAGACAGAGGGACAGGACTCAGCACATGGAGAGGAACAGAGGGACAGGACTCCATCACATGAGAGGAGACAGAGGGACAGGAAACTCAGCAAACTGTAGGGACACAGAGGGACAGGACTCAGCACATGGAGGGGGAGACAGAGGGACAGGACTCAGCACATGGGGGGAGACAAGAGGGACAGGACTCAGCACATGGAGGGAGACATAGGGACAGGAATCAGCACATGAGAGGGGAGACAGAGGGACAGGACTCAGCCACTAGGCGGAGGGGGAAGACAGAGGGACAGGACCTCCAGACATGGAGAGGAGACAAGAGGGAGAGACTCAAGCCAACATGGGGGGGGACAGAGGATAGGGACAGGAACTAGCACATGGAGAGGAAGACCAGAGGGAGAGGACTCAGCACATGGAGAGGAGACAGAAAGGGACCCGGACCTCAGCACATTGGAGAAGGAGACAGGGGCATGACCAAAAAACACCATGAGAGGAGACAGAAGGGACCAAGACCTCAGCACATGAGGGGGAGACAGAGGACAAGGACCTCAGCACATTGTTTGGGGGGAGGGAGAACAGAGGACAAGGAACTCGCAACATGGAGAGGATACAGAGGGCAGACTCCAGCACATGGTGGGGGGAGACAGAGGGACAGGACCTTCAGCACCATGAGGGAGAACAGAGGACAGGGACTCAGCAACATGGAGAAGGAGACAGAGGGACGACTCAGCACATGGCGAGGAGACAGAGGACAGGAACTCAGCACATGAGGGGAGACAGAGGACAGGACTCAGCACATGAGAGGAGACAGAGGGACAGGACTCAGCACATGGAGAGGAACCAGAGGGACAGGACTCAGCCAACAGGAGGGGAGACAGATGGACAAGGACCAGCACAATGGAGGTGGAGACAGAGGGAACAGAAACTCACACATGGAGAGGATACAAGAGGAACAGGACTCACACACATGGAGAGGAAAGACAGAGAGACAGACTCCACAGATGGGAGAGGAGACAGAGGGAACATACTTCAGCACATGGAGAGAGACAGAGGACAAGGACTCAGCAAGATTGGAGATGAACAGAGGAACAGGACTCACACATGGGGGGAGACGAGGGACAGGACTTCATCACATGGAGAGGAAGACAGAGGCCAGGACTCAGCACATTTTTGGAAGAGGGACAGAGGGACAGGACTCAGCACATGGAGAGGAACAGAGGGAACAGGACCTCAGCACTTGAGGGATACAGAGGGAACAGGACTCCCAGCACATGGAGGGGGGGAGACAAGAAGGACGGGAAGGAACTTCAGCACATGGAGAGGAGACAAGAGGGACAGGACCTCACACATGGATAGGAGAACAGGAGAACAGGACTCCCGCATATGGAGAGGAAGACAGAGGGACAGAACTCAGCACAATGGAGAGGAGACGAGGGTACGGACTCAGCACAATGGATAGGAGACAGAGGAACCAGGACTCAGCACTTGAGGGGGACAGAGGGACAGGGACTCAGCACATGGAGAGGAGACAGGGGACAGAAGAACTCAGCACATTGAGAGGATACAGAGGGAAACGGACTCAGCACGGAGAGGAGACAAGACAGAGGGCAGGATCAGCAATGGAGAGGAGACGAGGAACCAGGAACTCAAGCCACATGGAGAGGAACAGAGGGACAGGACCATCAGCAACAATGGAGGGGAGACACAGGGAACAGGAAGGATCAGCACATGGAAGGAGACAGAGGGCACAGGACCTCAGCACATGGAGAGGAGACAGAGGGACGAACTCAGCACATGGAGGGGAGACAGAGGGACAGGAACTTCAGCACCACGGAGAGGAGACAGAGGGACAAGGACCTCACACATGAAGGGGGCAGTGTACCACCCCCTGTATGTCATATATGGGGTTTATTACACCGCCCCTTAGTGGTCAACTATCATCACATGCCTTTTTTTGTTCCTTACAACCTCCCACTAGAATGACCAAAGCAAGAAGATCCTGAATGGAACTAAACCACTACCACGGCCACGCCCGAACTACCTCCGCCATAGTAGAAGGAGGTCCAATGAGTATGTATCTCCGTGGCCCTCAAAATTTTTTGCTTTTAAAGACCAGATTTTTTTTCCGTCAAAACCCTCTTCCCGTATCTGATGACCACAGATGACAGGGAATAGATAAAGACTCAATGACAAGTTGTGAGAAAAATAACAAGGGAAGAACAGGGGCACAGCCTCCTCATTTAAGGGACCATCCATCCGCTCTGTCCCATTTGTGTATCTATATGATATCAGGCAGGGACTTATATGGGAACCTGTCCAGGAATTGTCTTATATACTTACCCATTAATTTAATCTCTCAGCTCCCCAGGTCGGGGAAAAACAAAATGTCCTTTTCAGAATTCCCTCTTTTATTTATTTACAAATGTGAAATCTTCACCCATTTCATGTTAAACAAATCCCACAAAAGTCTTTGTGTCAAGAAAAGTGGTCATTTTCTCCGGAAGAGTGAGTTTAGATGCTGCAGGGGGAGGGTCCACTTCAGATGCCCCAATCTGCTCTGGTGTCATATTAAAGATACAAATCTCATCTTTACAATCACAACAGGCTTGTGGTTATGTGATCTACAGAAGATGGAGATGGCTCACCGAACCACAATCCTAATGCAGTCTGAAAGACACCAGCAGCATGTTTGTAGATACTACAGATGTAAAGGTAGCTGTATCTGTAGTGACCTTCCCCCTACAGTGTCTAAACTTGACTCATCTCAGGCAAATGTGACTCATCTAACACGTCACATGACTTTGATGGATGTTTTTTGTTATAGGTAAATCCATGAGATTCCACATAAAAGAGGAAATTCTAGGAGAGACATTTCATCCCCTCCCTGAGGAGCTTATAGTTTGATAGGGTAAAATCTGGAGACAGAGTCCCCTTAAGTAGTGTATTCCCTGCTAGACTAGAGCCCAAATCCACCCAGAAATATGATGTAACTTACCGATTCCAGAAGGCTCTTTATTAGGAGGTTTTTAGCAACTAATTTTTTCTGCGCCATGTCCCTGGGGCGGATACAACTCTCCCATACACACAGGCTGCGCAATGAGACACAAGTAATGAAATAATGCACAGTGGTGCACGGCGGCCATTGTGAGTGCTAGCTCTGTGGTCTATTCCTAGGAGCCTCCACCCCTGGTTATATATCCCGGAGATCAGCACATAACAATGGGAGGAGGAGATGTGATCTTCCCACACACTCATCACTTTCTATAGGAAAAGATCTGATGTTCCCCCCGGATCATCCTAAACTAGAAATCTTGTGCTGATGTCGGGGTCCATCTGACAAACTCAGAGAAAGTGGCCCAGAAATATTCCAGAACTTTTACCTGGTGCATCCTCTGGGCTGCTGCATAAACTTCCAGGAGATTTAACTCCAAAACTTGCAGTTAAGATACAAAATATACAGATACAAAATATACAGATACAGAATATACAAAATATACAGATACAAAATATACAGAATATACAGATACAGAATATACAGATACAAAATATACAGAATATACAGATACAGAATATACAGATACAAAATATACAGATACAAAATATACAGAATATACAGATACAAAATATACAGAATATACAGATACAGAATATACAAAATATACAGATACAGAATATACAAAATATACAGAATATACAAAATATACAGAATATACAAAATATACAGAATATACAAAATATACAGAATATACAGATACAGAATATACAGATACAGAATATACAGATACAGAATATACAGATACAGAATATACAGATACAAAATATACAAAATATACAAAATATACAGATACAGAATATACAGATACAAAATATACAAATACAAAATATACAGAATAAACAGAACGAAATTCCAGAAATAATAATGTACAGAATACATTAACAGAATATACAAGATACAAGAAATAAAGAATATAAAAATAATACAGATACAGAAGATACAGATTTTACAGATTATTGGAGGCAGATATACAGTAAATAATAATAATGTAACAGAATATACAGATACAGAATATAAAGATATATAATATACAGAGATAAGAATATAATCAAAATATACAGAATACACAGATAGCTTATATCCGAATATACAGATAAATCTATACAGATACAGATTTTACAAACAGTTTACATAGGATACAAATTTGGGAATGTATGGAGATTCCCTAATGTCTGGGTTGGAAGAAATCCGATGTTTTGCCTGCCCTCCCTGTGGGAATGTCCCAAAAACTTTGTTAATCCATTGATGCTAAAATACAACTTTCATCCCTTTAAAAAACGGTTTCAAGGATGTAAGAGAACCCGGGAATTTCCCTATTGCAGGGGGGTTGGTCGTTGTGCGGGGATGGCAAACAGGTGGGATTCTGGTCCACAGATGTCCCCCGAATAGTAAAAATATACTGAGGGTTTAACACCAAACCTTTGTTTTCTGGAATGACAATGGGCAGGGAGGTTTTTTTCTTCAGCCCGTTCCCGCAAATGTGGAACAATCACACTTTGTAGTGGGATGACCTGCCAGGGCCACGTGTTTGTACCGGTGATATCTCCCGCAATGGAACGCCAATGTATTCCAAGAAAAACCTCCCATCCACAGGAACTTGTAGCCAACCCCAGATGTCAGTAATAACAAGGAAACAAGCTTTCCCTCATTGTCATATTAACTCCTAACTCCCTCATCTCCGACCACAATGAAAGGTAGTATCCATGGTTCACATTTCAACCCCCATGTCAAGTCGGACCCACCAATGCCTCCTCGGCCCTGACACGTTACCACGTGCCTGTGCCCATCTACTTTAATTTAAATGGCCACCGCTGTAAGACAGATAAAGCAGAGACAATGGGCCCCCTGAACTACCTCCCCCTTTCCCTTCCCTGCAGTCACTATACTTGCCTCATCCCCACCCTATAGCCAGTTTAAGGGACAACTGAGCAAAATCGCCTGGCCGTGCAAAACATATGATAAAGACAAGAATTAGACAAACACAGAAGAATAGTATCCAGAGCCGAAAGCCGGGTCACAACAAAGAAAGCAAATAAATTGCCGTACAAAATTCAACAAGGCTGAGGAAAAGTTCAGAAAATTAAAGGGCAGAAGGTCAGATCCAGAAACTCTATGGGAAAGAGCACAACCCCTGGATAACTAGAGCAGTAGACATAATAGACTGGGGTATACTAACTCCCTGTGGCTGTATTAATAGGATCAACACATAGAAGTTCAAGCAATGTCGCCAAAAGTGGTAACCCCTTAAATGCTGCCAGAAATTTTCCCTAATTCTGTGTCCTCAATGAGGTCCACAGGGAGTGACATGAAAAGAACACGTCAAAGCCTGACAACAGCAAAACACTAAAGGCAATGTGTTTTTCTTGCCCAGCAGTAACCCAGGCGTGCACATATAAGTGAGAGGGAAGAGGAGGAGAAGCCTGCTCACGCCTTCCCCTCTCCTCCATAATAAAGCGGACTAGCACTGATTCCACCCGCCCTCCTCCTTTCCAATAATAGCAAATAGCACTGCTTCTACTCCTCCCTCTCTCCATAAAGCAAATAGCACTGCTCACCCCTCCCCTCTCCAATGGTTATAAATTATCACTGCTCCCCTCCCCTCTCACATAGCAAATATACAGCTCCACCCCCTCCCCTCGTCCATAGCCACAATAGCCTGCTCACCCCCTCCCCCTCTCTCCAATAAGATCAATCTTCACAGCCTCTCCCCTTCCGCCCTCTCCATTAACAAAAATACTAAACAGCGTCCCCCCCTTCCCCTTCCCCCCATATAGGCGCAAATACACCTTCTCTTACCTCTGCCCCTCCCCCTCTGTCCATCCAGAGCAAATCGCACTGCTCTCCCCCTCCCCCATAAGCAAATAGGCAAACGACTCTAGCACTGCCTCACCCCTCCCCTCCTCCTAACAAATAGCACTGCTCACCCCCTCCCTCTCCCATAAAGCAATAGACTGCTCACCGCCCCTCCCCTCCTCCCCATAGCAAAATAGCATGCGAATTTTCCCCCTCCCCCTCTTGATAGCAAATAGCACTGCTCCCACCCTCCCCTCTCCATATAAGCAATAGCACTCTCACCCCCTCCCCCTCTCCATAATAATAGCAAATAGCAACTGCCTCACGCCTCCCCTCGTCCATTATAGCAATAGCACGGCTCTAGCACTGCTCCACGAATCATCCTCCCCTCTCCATTAAAATAGCCCACATAGCATATTGCTCAAGCAAAACCCCTCCCCTTCTTCATAGCAAAATAAGCACTGCTCACCCCTTTCATCCACTCCCTTCCCCTCACATTCCATAGCAAATAGCACTGCTCACCCCTCCCCTTCCAATTGTATCCATAAGCAAATAGCAATAGCACTGCCTCACCTATCACTGCCTCACACCCCTCGCCCCTAACCATAGCAAATAGCAAACGGCTCAACAGCCGCCCTCCCTCCGATTCCATCAACCCTAGAAAATTGGTCACTCCCCTATCCATTTCTCCCCCCCTCCCCTCCCCATCGGTATAGCAAAATAGCACTGCCTCACCCCTCCCCTTCTCCTAGCAAATAGAAAAAAAGGCCAACTGCCTCACCCCCTCCCTCTCCAATAGTAAAGCAAAATAAGCCTGCTTCAAACCCCCCTCCACTTTCATCCATAGCACATAGCACCTGCTCCACCCCTCCCCTCCCTCCATAAGCCAATATCATTTTGCCCCAACCCTCCCCTCTTATAGCAAATAGCACTGCTCCCCTTTCCGTCCCCTCTTCATAAGCAAATAGCACTGCTCAAACCCCCTCCCTCCTCGTCCATAGCACACAAAAAATCACTGCTCACCCCTCCCCTAAAACCAATAAAGCAAATAGCACTGCTCACTCCTCCCTCCTCCATAGCAAGAGCACTGCTTCCTGCTCCACAGCCCCGCCCTCCCCCTCATTCCATAATAAATAGTCCAGAATAGCAACCACTGCTCTTCATCCCTCTCTCCTCCCCTCTCCATGAAGCCCTCCATCACTTCCCCCCCCCCCTAACCCCCTCCATTCCCCTACAGCAATAAGCACTGCTCACCCCTCCCCTCCCTTCATAGCAAAATAGCACTGCTTTCACCCCTCCCCCTCCTCATACTAACAAATAGCACTGCTCCAAAGAAAACAAAATCAACCACCCTCCCTCCCCTCTTCAAATAGCAAATAGCACTGCTCAACCTTCCCCCCTCTTCATAGCAAATAGCACGGCTCACTCCTCCCCTCCTCCATAGCATAGCAACTGGCTTCATCTCCCTCCCCTCTCCATCAAACAAATAGCACCAACTGCCTTTCCACCCCCTCCCCTCTCCATAACAATCCAATATCACTGCTCACCCCCTCCTCCTTCCATAGCAAATACACATGTGCTCCCGTACCCTCCCCCGTGCTCCCCCTCCTCCATACAAATTAGCACTGCTCACCCCTTTCCCCTCTTCATGGCAAAAAGCACAGCCTTCACCCCTCCCCTCTATCCAATAAGCAAATGTACTTGCTCACCCCTCCCCTCTTCCATAACAATAGCACTGCTCCCAACCCTCCCCTCTTCCAATAGAAAATAGCCAATACAGCTCAATCCTCCCTCTTCCCCCTCCGATAAACAAATGCGCTGCTCCAACCACCCTCCCCCTCTCCCCATAACAATAGCACTGCTCAATCAACCCTCCCTCTTCTGGCCAAAATAGCACAGCGCACTCCTTTTCCCCTCTCCATAGCAATAGTACTGCTCCACGCCCTCACCCCTCCCCCTCTCCATAACAAAATTAGCACTGCTCAACCTTCCCCTCTTTCATGGCACATAGCCAAGCTCCACATCCTCCCCTCTCCATAGTAGCAAATAGCAACGCTCACGCCCCCCCCTCTCCATAGAAACCAAATGCACTACTGCTCAAACCATCCCCTCTCATTAGCAAATAGCACTAGCACTGCTCACACCCTTTCCTCCCCTCTTCCATAGCAAATAG
This sequence comes from Engystomops pustulosus, assembly GCA_019512145.1. Taxonomy (NCBI): domain Eukaryota; kingdom Metazoa; phylum Chordata; class Amphibia; order Anura; family Leptodactylidae; genus Engystomops; species Engystomops pustulosus. The sequence continues at coordinate 158,900,192 of CM033646.1, forward strand.
CACTGCTCACCCCCTCCCCCCTCCCCCTCTCCATAGCAAATAGCACTGCTCTCCCCCTCCCCATTCCCCATAAGAGCAAAATAGCCCTGCTCACCACAGACACCCCCGTACCCCGTCCCCCTCCTATCTCCAATAGCAAATAGCCACTGCCACCCCTCCCTCTTCATAGCAAATAGCAACTGCTCACCCGCCTCACCCCCTCCCCTCTCCCATAACCAAATTAGCAACTGCCTCCACCGCTTTATCCCCTCCCCTTCCATGGCAAAAAAAGCACAGCTCACCACCCTCCACCCTCTCCATAGCAAAATAGTACTTACTGGCTCAACCCCTCCCCTCTCCATAACAAATAGACTGGCCAACCTCCCCCTCTTCATGGAAAATAGCCACAGCCTCACTCCTCCCCCCCCTCTCCATATAACAAATAGCAACTGCTCACCCCTCCCCCCCTCTCCTAACAAATATCACTGCTCAAAAAAACCCTCCCCCTCTTCAATGGGCCCAAATAACTAGCACAGCTCAACTCCTCCCCTCTCCATAGCAAATAGTAACCTGCTCCACCCCCTCCCCTTCGGGTCCATAACCAATAACAAATAGCACTGCTCTTGCTCCACCCCTTTTCCCCTCTTTCAGGCAAATGCACAGCCTCTCACTCCCGCCCCCTTCCCATAGTCAAAAAACAGCACTGCTCACCCCCTTCCCCCTCTCCATCGCAATAGCACTGCTCCACCCCTTTTTGTCCCTCTCCTAATACAAATATCCCTGCTCTATGGTAATGGATTTGGACTGTTGCTTGTGCTCCATGCATGGCCTGCGTACTGTGGCTTTTGAGATCCATGTAAATGGCTGTGTACTGCTCCTGTTAGCCCCATGTTATGCCTGTGTACTAGTGGCTGTAGTCTCCATGTAAGGGCTGTTGTACTGGGCTGTTAGCTCCCATGTATGGCCTGTGAACTCATCTTGCAGCTGTAGCTCATGTAAGGCTGTGTACTGCTCCTGTTATGGCCCGTCCCATTTCTGGCACTGAATGATAAACTAAGTGGACTGTGTAAATGGGGAACCAAAAATGGGATAAATAAAGAAAAATGGCCTGTAATAATAACTGAAGGCTTGGGAATAAAGGGAGAGCTCACCATAAAGTAACAAAGGGGGATAGGTACGGGACGATGAGGAGGGATACACTAAAGAAGAAAAGCGGGGTGTGAGACAACAGGAAAAATGGACACAAAAATGTTTGCAGAAAAAAAAAAGAACAAATCAACATGGTATGCCTGTAGATTTTCTCTGGGTGGGGCCATTAGTAGAAGTAGCACTCCATGGTGACATGGCTATTGGGGCATACACTGTCTAGGGGGGGGGGGTGGTACAACATGCAATCACTGAAAAGTAAATAACAAGACTGCCTTTTGAGTCTACTCAATACACATATTGGTGTTACGAGAAGTCATAAAACTAACTACAACCATGGATCAACTTTACCATCATAGACAACAACTATTAAACATGCACAGTGGTACACTAATATATATGTCAGTAAGTAGGATGATCACTTACAAAGATACTCAGCTCTACCATTGCGCTCAGCATTATCTTTGATCAGCTACTTGTAACTAACATAACTATACTAAAAACAGCTGACAAGGGATAATTAAAAGGGAGCGACCCAAGAACATTGAACACAGGCCAATAGCCAATACAATACATAGACATAAAAAAAAAAATAATAATAGACTCGGCTGGATTGGGTCCGGCCGGATCGGTCTATTAGTATGGTAGTTCTCCGACGGTTCACCAGGTGGCGCATGTGCGCTGAGAGAGCATCGGAAAGACATCAAGGTATCACACGTGGGAGAAAAGGGCGAATGCACACAAATACACACAGTTATACAAGTAATATTATGGGTATAAGGTGTGTACATATAACAGAAACTCACTCACTGTTTCTGGGGAGACTGTAGATGTGAGTGGGAAATCTGCAGTTGCCTACAAGTGGTTGGCTTTAGGCAGGGACCTGTGAGCCCACTGCTTTATCTCACCAGTGCCACTGCATCTGTGACGGGCATTGGTAGAAGCAAGTGGGTGAGGACACTCGCTGGGTGCATTGGGTGCAGAGGGCTGGCAGGAAGTCTCAGAAGTTTCCGGGTTTCAGCCAGTGCCGCCAACTAATAACTCTGTAAGTTGTAGCAGTTCCTGCACGGAAAAAGAGGTGGGGGGCCATTTGAGCGATGGGAGGCGGCCGCCTGGAATCTCACAGGGATCCTTTCCTAAACTCTGTCGACACCGCAGTACCTCAAGAAGTCGCATGGTCCGTGAGCACAAGGAAGATCTTGTTCTATCAGGAGCTGTTTACAAGTCATGTGCTCTCACACAAGCATGACTATTCAGGAGGCGGGGCCCACCGGAGGATATCTTGGTCCACGCTGTGCCACGTCGATACTGGTGTAACACTGTATCCAATTTTATACTACATGGCGTACGCGTTATGCTATTTAATAATACATGGCTGTACAGCTGTTTGCCTTTTTTTATACTACATGGTGGCACCATATGCATATACTGTGCGAGCTAATCATTGATACCATTGGTGGCCACATGCATTATATACAAGGTGCACTTGATTTATCTACATGGGCACACTATATGCATTTTTACTACATGGTGGCACACTTATGCATTGTAACTACATGGGTGGCACACATATGCATTTTATATACATGGTGAACTATGTCCACCTGGTGCACCAATTGCATTTTATACTGACATGGTGGCACGCTGTAAGCCCATTTCTACATTGGACGCTATCATTATACACATGGCGGTATGCTCTATGCATTTTGCATTGCTTTCTTTTCACACCAAACCCTGACACTCCCTGATGTATTACATATATGGGTGGGGGAGGGGCATTTCTCTATGGCTTGCCTCAGGCAGCAGACATGCTTGGTTCATTCCTGTATACAGGATAGTAGTAGTAGTAGTAAATTGCTGGTGGCCACTATAACAGGATAGGAGTGTAGTACGTGCTGTACTATATATACAGGATAGAGTAGTAGTACGTGGCTGTACTAATATACAGGATAGGAGTAGTAGTACTGGTTGTGCACATATATACAGGATAGGAGTAGTAGTGTACAGTTGTCTGTGCTCATATATACAGGATAGGAGTGTAGTACTGTGCTGTGCTCATATATGACAGGATAGGAGTAGGTACTGTGCTGTGCCATATATACAAGATAGAGTTGTAGCCACTGTGTGCATCCATTACTACAGGATAGGAGTAGGTAGTGCTCGCTGTGCCAATATACAGGATAGAGTAGTAGTACTGTGCTGTACCCATATTACAGGATAGGCGAGTAGAGTAGTACTGTGACGTCGTTACCCAGTAATACAGGATAGGAGGAGTAGTAGTATGTGCTGTGGCCATATATACAGGGAAAGGAGTAGTATGTATACGTGCTGTGCCCCCTCAAAACAGATAAGGAGCAGTAGTACTGTGCTGTACCATATACAGATGGAGTAGTAGTACGTGCGTGCTCATATATGCAGAGAGGGGTAGTCAGTACTGTGGCCCATCAATATACAGGATAGAGTAGTAGTACTGTGCTGTGCCCATGTATACAGGAAGGAGTAGTAGTACTTGCCGTGCCCATATATACAGGATAGGAGTTAGCAGTACTGTGCTGTGTCATATATGCAGGATAGGGAGAGTAGTACTGGTGCCCCATATAGCAGGATAGGAGTAGTAGTAAGGCGGTTGCCATGTATACAGGATAGGAGTAGCAGTACTGTGCTGTACCCCTGTACAGGATAGGATGTAGTAGTACTGTGCGTGCCCATATAAACAGGATAGGAGCAGTAGTATGTGCGGGTACCCATATACAGCAGAGGAGTAGTAGTACGTGCTGTGCCCATATAACAGGATAGGAGTAGTAGTACTGTGCTGTGAACCAGAATATTATACGAGATAGGAGTAGTAGAGTACTGTGCTTGTCGCATATATACAGGATAGGGGGTAGGTAGTTACTGTGCCCACTTAATATACAGTATAGGAAGTAGTAGTACTGTGCTCCCGTCCTCCCCAGAATCAGTCGGGGGGGAGAATCCCCAAGCGGTATAGGCATAGGACACTATATAGGCACGGTGAACGTATCAGTAAGAAATGGTTAGACTATGATCTAATTTCTAAGGTATCGGAAGCGGTAAAGTGCTAGTGGCGCCAATTATAGAAGTTATGGGGGGCGCGTATATATTGGCCATTATATAGTCGGGCAGAACATAGGTCCCTCAAAAATGTAGACCTAGGGCGAGTATCAGAACATGTGAAGTATAAACGGTTCCAGTTGCCCTGGAAACCATCAGAGAATCAGACTGTAAATTTACAAACAGTATGTTGGAAAATAAAACGTAAGCGTGATTGGTTGCCCAGGGTAAATAGGTCAGTTCTGCTCTTGGCACTCTTGATAATGTGATTCTTTCTTACATAACTATATGTAAATAATAAATTGTTTATGATTTATTTTACAATACAAAGGGTTAACAGACATTTATAAGGACAATAAATCTGCAGGATGAATCGGGGTTTCTGGCAGTTTTCTACATATATTCAGCGTTGGATCTAATTTCTAGAAAGGAGAAAGCGGCCAATTCTGCTCCCACTTGCACTGAAAATCATTCAGCTTCAGTCCCTCTCCTCCAGGAGTTTCCATTTTTTCTATCTTTAAAAGACAGAATTTATCTTCTCCGGTATCGACCTGAGGGGAGACAGAGGGACAGGACTCAGCACATGGAGAGGGAGACAGAGGGACAGGACTCAGCACATGGAGGGGAGACAAAGGGACAGGACTCAGCACATGGAGAGGAGACAGAGGGACAGGACTCAGCACATGGAGGGGAGACAAAGGGACAGGACTCAGCACATGGAGGAGGAGACAGAGGGACAGGACTCAGCACATGGAGGGGAGACAGAGGGACAGGACTCAGCACATGGAGAGGAGACAGAGGGACAGGACTCAGCACATGGGGAGGAGACAGAGGGACAGGACTCAGCACATGGGGAGGACGGAGGGGGTTATTACACAGCGCCCCCTAGTGGTAACTTATCATCACTACACGTCCCCCTCCGTAGGATCAGACACAATGGGGGTCATTTACTAAGGGCCCAATTCGCGTTTTTCCCGACGTGTTACCCGAATATTTCCGATTTGCTCCGATTTCCCCTGAATTGCCCCGGGATTTTGGCGCACGCGATCGGATTGTGGCGCATCGGCGCTGGCATGCACATGACGAAAATCCGGGGCATGGCCGAACGAAAACCCGACGGATTCGGAAAAAGAGCCGCATTTAAAACAAAAAATCTGTCTCAAAGCTTGCACTTACCTTCACTCAGCCCAGCTCGGTGAACTCCAGCGCGTTCCGATGCTTTTCAGAGCAGCAGCGCCACCTGGTGGACGGCGGAGGAACTACCTTAATGAATTCCGGCTGGACCCGAATCCACCGCATAGAATGCGCCGCTGGATCGCGAATGGACCGGGTAAGTAAATCTGCCCCAATAACCGGATACTATGTTACCATGTATGGCTGTGTACTGTGGCTGTAGCACCATGTATGGCTGTGTACTGGGGCTGTAGCTCCATGTATGGCTGGGTACTGCTCCTGAATCTCCATGTATGGCTGTGTTCTGTGGCTGTAGCTCCATGTGTGGCTTTGTACTGCTCCTGTAGCCCGATGTATGCCTGTGTACAATGGCTGTAGCTCCATGTAAGGCTGTGTACTGTGGCTGTAGCTCCATGTATGGCTGTGTACTGCGACTGTAGCTCCATGTGTGGCTGTGTACTGTGGCTGTAGCTCCATGTATGGCTGTGTACTGCGACTGTAGCTCCATGTGTGGCTGTGTACTGTGACTGTAGCTCCATGTGTGGCTGTGTACTATGGGTGTAGCTTCATGTCTAGCTGTAAACTGTGGTTGTAGCTCCATGTATGGCTGTGTACTGTGGCTGTAGCTCCATGTATGGCTGTGTACTTCGGCTGTAGCTCCATGTATGGCTGTGTACTGTGGCTGTACCTCCTTGTATGGCTGTGTACTGCGGCTGTAGCTCCATGTATGGCTGTGCACTGCTCCTGTAGCCCCATGTATGCCTGTGAACTATGGCTGTAGCACCATGTATGGCTGCGTACTGCGGCTGTAGCTCCCTGTATGGCTGTGTACTGCGGCTTTATCTCCATGTATTGCTGTGTACTGCGGCTGTATCTCCATG
>CM033646.1:158906630-158936548 GCA_019512145.1 Engystomops pustulosus
CCTCCCCTCTCCATAGCAAATAGCACTGCTCACCCTCCCCCTCTTCATAGCAAATAGCACTGCTCACCCCTCTCCTCCCCATAGCAAATAGCACTGCTCACCCTTCCCCTCTTCATGGCAAATAGCACTGCTCACCCCTCTCCTCCCCATAGCAAATAGCACTGCTCACCCCTCCCCTAACCATAGCAAATAGCACTGCTCTATGTATGGCTGTGTACTGTGGCTGTAGCTCCATGCATGGCTGTGTACTGTGGCTTTAGATCCATGTATGGCTGTGTACTGCTCCTGCAGCCCCATGTATGCCTGTGTACTATGGCTGTAGCTCCATGTAAGGCTGTGTACTGTGGCTGTAGCTCCATGTATGGCTGTGTACTGCAGCTGTAGCTTCATGTAAGGCTGTGTACTGCTCCTGTAGCTCCATGTATGGCTGTGTACTGCGGCTGTAGCTCCATGTATGGCTGTGTACTGTGGCTGTAGCACCATGTATGGCTGTGTACTGGGGCTGTAGCTCCATGTATGGCTGGGTACTGCTCCTGAATCTCCATGTATGGCTGTGTACTGCTGCTGTAGCTCCATATATGACTGTGTACCACAACTGTAGCTCCATGTATGGCTGTGTTCTGTGGCTGTAGCTCCATGTGTGGCTGTGTACTGCTCCTGTAGCCCCATGTATGCCTGTGTACTATGGCTGTAGCTCCATGTAAGGCTGTGTACTGTGGCTGTAGCTCCATGTATGGCTGTGTACTGCGACTGTAGCTCCATGTGTGGCTGTGTACTGTGGCTGTAGCTCCATGTATGGCTGTGTACTGTGGTTGTAGCACCATGTATGGCTGTGTACTGGGGCTGTAGCTTCATGTATGGCTGTGTACTGCTCCTGTAGCTCCATGTGTGGCTGTGTTCTGTGGCTGTAGCTCCATGTGTGGCTGTGTACTGCTCCTGTAGCCCCATGTATGCCTGTGTACTATGGCTGTAGCTCCATATATGGCTGTGTACTGCGGCTGTAGCTCTATGTATGGCAGTGTACTGCGGCTGTAGCTCCATGTATGGCTGTGTACTGTGGCTGTAGCTCCATGTATGGCTGTGTACTGCGGCTGTAGCTCTATGTATGGCAGTGTACTGCGGCTGTAGCTCCATGTATGGCTGTGTACTGTGGCTGTAGCTCCATGTATGGCTGTGTACTGTGGCTGTAGCTCCATGTATGGCTGTGTACTGCTCCTGTAGCTCCACATGAGAAAATGAATTAGAGAAAGTCTCTGTGTAGCCTCCCTCATAGACGAAAAAGCAAAGCACAGGGAAGATGCAGCAGAATTGTGAGCTCATGGGTAATTCCAGTATTTACTATAAATCCGGTTACTCACAGATTAAGGTTTTTATGAGAGTAGTGAAATTTTGTCTTATTGTAAGACCTACACCACGATGTTGGCTTCTCCCCTCCAATACTCATCTCTGTAGATTTTACAGCACAAATATTTTAGATTCTTCACTTCATAATCATCTCCTCTAACTTTTTTTTTATCTCAAATTTAATAGAATTAAAAAATAGTTCTCTTGCTCCCCTTCAAATCACTATTATGCCCCAACAGTAGCCAATACTGTGAAAGTGTTACAACAGTAGCCAATAGATTTACAGGGCTCTGCTATAGCCAATATAGTAATAGAGGCCCCACAGTAGCCAATATAGTAACAGTGTCCCTACAGTAGCCAATATAGCAACAGTGTCCCTTCAGTAGCCAATATAGCAACAGTGTTCCTTCAGTAGCCAATAAAGTAACAGTGTCCCTACAGTAGCTTATGAAGGAAGAGAGTAACTTTTCTGCCAGTTTTCTGGTGGAGAAGGAACATGAATCTATCTCTTACTCCAGTTTTGCTCATTTCCTGACCTGAGTACCTCTTTCAGCATATCAGGGAGCAGGTGGGTAGTGGGACTTTAGTCTCTGATGGACAACAGGCAGATAATATATTATGCCAGTTACAATCTAGTCTACAGGGCAGAGTTTGTGCCCATATTTGCTAAGAAGCCAAAGCCTCTTAGTGAATAGAATCACAGGAACACCAGCGGTGAGAATTTTAAGACTGATTTTATAGTAACATTGTCGCCACTGAAAGCCAATATAGTAAAAGACTAGTGGCCAACAGTAGACAATATAGGCACAGTGTCCCACTGCAGCCTTCAGAGAGCCCACAAGTCACCAATAATCATTGCCCCCACAGTAGCCAACAGTTACAGTGCTCCCTAGTAACAAATAGTCCAAGGGATCCCCAGTACCAAATAGTCCCAGTGGTCCCTAGCACCCAATAGTCCCAGTGCTCCCCAGTACCAAATAGTCTAAGGGGTCCACAATACCAAATAGTCCCAGTGCTCCCCGGTACCAAATAGTTCCAGTGCTCCCCAGTACCAAATAGTCCCAGTGCTCCCCAGTAGCAAATAGTCTCAGTGCTCCCCAGTAGCAAATAGTCTCAGTGCTCCCCAGTAGCCAATAGTCTCAGTGCACCCCAGTAGCAAATAGTCCCAGTGCTCCCTAGCACCCAATAGTCCCAGTGCTCCACTGTAGCCAATAGTCCCAATGCTCCCCAGCACCCAATAGTCCCAATGCTCTACAGTAGCCAATAGTCCCAGTGCTGCACAGTAGCCAATAGTCCCAGTGCTGCACAGTAGCCAATAGTCACAGTGCTGCACAGTAGCCAATAGTCACAGTGCTGCACAGTAGCCAATAGTCACAGTGCTGCACAGTAGCCAATAGTTAGAGTGCCCCCAGCGGTCAATAGCAACAGAACCTCATTATAGCCAGTAGTAAAAGAGAGCCCCGTAGTAATAGAGCTCACAGTAGCCAGAAACAAAAAAGTTACTACTCAGCTCTCCGACACTGGCGCCAGACCAGACATACACATAAGCTGACTGCGTTCTGTGGACACTGCACTTATTATACGGCTGTGCTCCTTGCATCTTATATGATGTAAGGAATCCCGTCCCCAGCAGTGCGGTCCGTCCAGTCCATGTAACATCCCCGGCCAGTGTGAATGTGCCCCAGTGTGTCTGCTACGCATCACGCCGAAGCCTATGAGGGATATGAACTTTGGGGCAGAGACACCAGGGGACACTATAGTCACTTTCTTTTGGTTCCCAAATTTCATTGAGAATTTGGATCTATAACATAAACCAGGAAAGTCCCAGAACTTCTTACTGTTTCTTTCTGTGTTGTTTCGTTGTTTCTATTCTGAACAATCGATTTGACAATGTGATCATTTTTATCTCACATCTTTATCTTCTGAAAACAACTTATTTCTGTTTCTCATTGTCAGATAAAAGGACCATTTCTACAGAAAACTCGACTTTAGGCCCCAAAATATGAGGTCTTCATGCACGTAATTGTAGGAAAGTTCTACTCACTAGCGGTAAGTGCTCCCTGGTGAGAGGTAGTTACTCACAGCAGTTACACGCAACCGATTATTCTGTGTAATCAGATATTGGAGGAGGAGCAGAGGTGACACCCAGCGATGATAAGTGACCACTAGGGGGCACTCTGTAATAACACAATGGGGCACATTTACTAAGGGTTGCGTTGTGCACCTTTTTTGGGACTAAAACTGCTCGCACAGGTATTAGAAGGATCTTCGCTGGGACTGGGATTGTGTTGCATGCAACTCTTTTTGTGGCGCAGCTCCGCTGCCTCCATGCCACACAAATTAGGGGCATGCCGGAGGACGATTCGACTGATTGTGACTGAGCGCCGTATATTTAAAGACTTTCCCCAACCCCAACTTATTAAATCTAACATACCAGAATGTAGGGGCTTGCACGCGGATTCAGGGGCACTTTGAATTGTATTTCTAGCCCCCACCGTTACCGAGATCTGAGCCCTGTTCTCTGACCATTCAATGTACCGGATCTTCAGAGAGGAGGTGCAGCAGCTGGGGTATTATCAGGGGTAAAATGGGGACAAAATGCCTGGCTGGAAGTGCGAGAGAGAGAGCGAGAGACGGTGGTTATTTGTGACTCAGCTCTGCAACATCATTGACCACTCCCTCAGTAAGGAGGGGGTGAGAGTGAAACTGGTTATGTGAAGAAAAATCAACTTTCCTCCTCACCCCTCCCTTAGAAATTCGGGTTAGGGTTAGTAGTGTCAGCGTCAGTATGGGGGTTAGCAGCGTCAGTTTATACTGCAGCTCCCCCCTCCATGAATGGAAAAGAGGAAATCAATAAAAGTATTGAAAAGTGTCTCCAATCCCATAGAAAGAGGCAGCAGGGGAACATGTATGAAGACATCAGAAAGGTACTGTCCGAGGCCTGTGATGGGGGATGGCTGGTGACAGGTTCTCTTTAAAGCAGCCGCCAAACCTCATCCTGCTGCCACCACAGGTACCAATACTGGGGGAAGAGGTTAAACCCTGCCAAGCCCTCAGTGCGCTGCCCCTGTACCCCATCACAGGAGCTGCTCAGCAATTCTAATATTCACAGTGTTACTTTGTTATCAGAGCTACAAATATCACAAAATATGGATTTTTCTAGAAGTGACAAACCACCTGAGTTCAGCTCTTTTTTGACAAATTTTGACACACCCGAGCTCAGACGGTTGTCCATCACTGAACTGAGCGCTCTCTAAATGGACTAACCTCTCTGGGATGGGGAGGTGCGCAGTTACAAGTCAGTCCAGCCTGGAGTTACCTGCATTTAGTAAAATGGCTCCGTTTATGCTTCAAGATTCCAGATATGGACCGGCATCAATTTCCGACTTTTTTGGCTTTTCTAATTTTACTTCTAAATTTTATTTAAATTGTTTAAGAAGCTCAAAAAAGATTTTATTAAACATCATCTTCAAATTGTAGCTGAAGTTTGACTTAAAATGTTTTTTTTTTTAATTCAGTTTTCAATATTCAATTGCTGTTTGAATTGCTTTATAATGATTTTAGCATTTTTTAAAGTGATTATCCCTTTAAATAAAATAATCAATTTCATTTTGTGCAGCTCTTCATTTTCTTTCCAGCGCAAAATATCATTTTTCTATTCTGAAGCTACTTATCAGAAATCCTCCTCAGCAGCAGGGAGACTAACCTCTTCCTATATTTGCTCTGAACTGAGTCAATTACAAGCTGCCCATAATTCTTTTGATAACTAGTGTTCTCTCATGAAGTAACTCAGCAGTAAATCCAGTCAAATTCCAACAATTAAATCTACTGAGCTCAGTTTAGTGTAGACATGCAGGAGCTGTATAGGGGCTAGCCTCCCAGCTTTCATCATATAGAAATACGCATAAACATAGAATACGCAGTAGAAACCAGTGGGGAGACCTTTTATATTATTATTTTTTGCAAGCGATGTTCGCACTCCCACAGCTGCGGACATGAGGCCCTCTGGCATCACTCTCCATCCAGAGAACAGAATCCCACAGGTACAGAGGGTGATGGGTGGATGTACAAAGGGTGGAGAGTAGAGGTACAGAGGGTAGGGGATAATGTCACAGAAGGTGAAGGGTACTGGTACAGAGGGTATAGGTAAGAGGTACAGAGGATATAGATAAGAGGTACAGAGGGGATATATAAGAGGGTGGAGGGTTGAGGTACAGAGGGTAGAAGTACAGAGGGTGGAGGTTAGTGGTACAGAGGCATCAGTCTGCATTTCGACTTTTTTGTTCTAATTTACTTCTAAATTTTATTAAATGTTTAAGAAGCTCAAAAAAGATTTTATTAAACATCATCTTCAAATTGTAGCTGAAGTTTGACTTAAAATGTTTTTTTTTTTATTCAGTTTTCATTATTCAATTGCTGTTTGAATTGCTTTATAATGATTTTAGCATTTTTAAAGTGATTCTCCCTTAAATAAATAATCAATTCTTTGTGCAGCTCTTCATTTTCTTTCCAGCGCAAATATCATTTTTCTATTCTGAAGCTACTATCAGAAATCCTCCTCAGCAGCAGGGAGACTAACCTCTTCCTATATTTGCTCGAACTGAGTCAATTACAACTGCCATAATTCTTTGATAACTAGTGTCTCATGAAGTAAACTCAGCCGTAAATCCAGTCAAATTCCAACAATTAAATCTACTGAGCTCAGTTAGGTGGACATGCAGGGCTGTATAGGGCTAGCCTCAGCTTTCATCATATAGAAATACGCATAAACATAGAATACGCAGTAGAAAACCGTGGGAGACCTTTTATATTATTATTTTTTGCAAGCGATGTTCGCACTCCCACAGCTGCGGACTGAGGCCCTCTGGACATCACTCTCCATCCAGAGAACAGAATCCCACAGGTACAGAGGGTGATGGGTGGATGTACAAAGGGTGGAGAGTAGAGGTACAGCGGTGGTGGGGATAATGTCACAGAAGGTGAGGGTACTGGTACAGAGGGTATAGGTAAGGTACAGAGGTATAGATAAAGAGGTACAGAGGGCATATAAGAGGGTGGAGAGGGTGTCCGAGGGACAGGACTCAGCACATGGAGGGGGAGGGGGGGGGGGGGGGGGGGGGGGGTGGGGGGGGGGGGGGGGGGGGGGGGGGTTTTGGGACAGAGGACAGGACTCAGCACATGAGAGGAGACGAGGACCAGGACTCAGCACATGGAAACGCGCCCGAGGGACAGGATCAGAACATGGAGGGAGACGAGGGACGGATCACACATGGAGAGGAGACAGAGGGACAGGACTCAGCACATGGGGGGAGACAGAGGGACAGGAATCGCAAATGGAGAGGAGGGAGGGACGAGGAGGGGGGGCAGGGGGGGGGGGGGGCCAGGGGTGAGCACGGGGAAATAGCCACCAGGAGGGGAGACAGAGGAAGACTCAGCACATGGAGAGGAGACAGAGAGACAGGACTCCGCACAGGAGAGGAGACAGAGAGATAGACTCAGCCAATGGAGAGGAAGACAGAGGGACAGGATTCAGCACATGGAGGGAGACAGAGGGACAGGACTCAGCACACGGAAGAGGAGACAGAGAGACAGGATCAGCACATGGAGCGGAGACAGAGAGACGGAATCAGCAATGGAGAGAGCAGAGGGATAGGACTCAGCACATGAGGGGAGACTCGAGGGCGGGATCAGCACATGGAGGGGGAGACAGAGGGACGGACTCAGCACATGGAGGAGACAGAGGGCAGGGCTCAGTCATGGGGGAGGAGACAGAGGGACAGGACTCAGCACATGGAGGGGAGACGAGGGATAGGACTCAGCAAATGGGAGGAGACAGAGGACCGGACTCAGCACATGGAGGGAGGAGACCGAGGACAGGACTCAGCACATGGAGGGGAGAAAGAGGGCCAGGACTAGCAAATGGGAGAGGAGACAGAGGGACAGACCAGCACATGGAGGGGAGAAAGAGGGACAGGGACTCGGCACATGGGAGGGGGACAGAAGGGACAGACTCAGCACCTGGAGGGGGCAGAGTACACCCTTGTTGTCATATGGGGGTATACACAGCGCCCCCTCGTGGTCATATTGATCACGGCGTCGTTCCACACCTCCCACTATATGATCCCAAAGAAGAACCTGAAGGAACTACCACGGCCACTTACCTCCGCATAGTAGAAGGAGTCATGAGGTATGTATCTCGTGGCCTCAAATTTTGTGACTTTAAGACCAGATTTTTCCTCAAACTCTTCCCGTAGCTGATGACACAGAGGACAAGGAATAGAATAAAGACATCAATGACAAGTTGTGAGAATACAAGGGGCACAAGCCTCTCATTAGGGACCATCCATCGCTCTGTCATTGTGTATATATATGATATCAGGGACATTATAGGGAACCTGTCAGGATGTGCTACCCCATTAATCTCTCAGCTCCCCAGGTCGGGGACAAAATGTCCTTTTCAAGAATCCGCTTATGTGAAACCCACCCATTACAGTTAACAATATCCCGCAAAGTCAGAGGTGCAGAAAAGTGTCCATATCCCTGCGATGCGTTAGATGCTGCAGGGGGAGGGTCACTTCAATGCCCAATAGTATATTAAGATAAAATTCCATCTTTCCAATGCAACAGGCTGTGGTATGTGATTACAGAGATGGGCTGGATCCCGGAACCCACAATCCTAAGGCATCTGAAGCGCAGCAGCATGTCTGTAGATACTACAGAAGTAAAGGTAGCTGTATCCGTAGTGACCCTCCCCTACAGGTCTAAAACTTGACTATCTCAGGCAAATGGCTCATCTAACACGTCACATGACTTGATGGATGTTTTTTGTATAGGTAAATCCATGAGATTCCACATAAAAGAGGAAATTCTAGGAGAGACATTTCATCCCCTCCCTGAGGGGTTTGTAGTTTAATATGGTAAAATCTGGAGACAGAGTCCCCTTAAGTAGTGTTCCCTGATAGACTAGAGCCCAAATCCTCCCAGAAATAAGCTGCAGATTTCTCTGATGATGTAACTTACCGATTCTAGAAGGCTCTTTATAGGTAGGTTAGCAACTATTTCTGCGCCATGTCCTGCCGGATAAACTCCATACACACAGCGCTGCGCAATGACAGCAAGGAGAAGTAATGCACAGTGCACGGCGGCCATGGAGGCTAGCGCTGTGTTATCCTAGGAGCCTACACCCTGTTATATATCCGGGATCAGCACAAACAATGGGGGAGGAAGAGTGAATTCCGCAAACTCATCACTTTCTATAGGCAGATTGTGTCCACCCGGATTCCTAACTAGAATCTTGTGCTGATGTCGGGGTCCATCTGACAAACTCAGAGAAAGTGGCCAGAAAGATTCCCAGAAAACTTACCTGGTGATCTCTGGGCTGCTTGAGAAACTTCAGGGATTTAACTCCAAAACTGCAGTTAAGATACAAAAATACAGATACAAAATATTACAAATATACAGCTACAGATATACAGAATATAAAGATACAGATATACAGAATTATCAGATACAGACTATACAGAAATACAGATCCGAAATAAAAAATATAAAATACAAAAATACAGAATAACAGATACAAAATAACAGAATAGATAGCTACAGAATATAGAAGAATAGACAGATACAACAATTAAGACAATAACAGATACAGCAATATAAGATAAATCTGTACAGACTATACAGACTATCCAGCATACAGATACAAAATATACAGAATATACAGATACAGAATATACAGAATATACAGAATATACAGATACAAAATATACAGAATATACAGAATATACAGATACAGAAATAACAGAGTATACAGAACAGAAGACCAAAAAATAAGACTATACAAAATATACAGAATAACAGCAAATAAGCTCAGAATATACCCAACTACAGAATACATATAAATAATGCAGATTACAGGATACAAAATATACAAAATATACTAAATATACAGATACAGATATACAGATACAAAATACAGAATAAACAGAACAGAATATACAGCTCAAATGTACAGAATATACAGAAATACGATACAGAATATAAAGACTATACCACTCTACAGATTACAGGCAGATACAAATTCACAGATTATAGATGCAGATATCCAGATAAATCATATACAGGCATATGACAGAAAATAATGTACAGAATATACAGAACAGAAAAAAGATATATAATATACAGAAGATATAGAATCATACAAAAATACAGAATATAGAACATTATAACAGAATATAAGTCATTCTCTAACAGATACAGATTACACAGGTAATAGGATAACCCATTTGGAACTATTAGATTCCCCTAAGTTGGTGGAAGAATCCGGGATTTGACTCCTGGGGCATGTCCCAAAAATTGGGTAATCCCATGTGATGCTATAATACAACATTCATACTTACTGTTTCCAGGATATAAGAAAACCCGGGGAATTCCCTATTGAGGGGGGTGGTCGTGATGCGGGATGGCACAGTGGGGCTCTGTCCACAGAAGGTCCGACTAGTAAAATATACTGAAGGGTTAACACCAAACCTTGTTGGATGAAATAGGCAGGGAGGTTTTCAGCGCCACACAAGGGCAATCATATCAGTAGTGATGACCTGCAGGGGCCACGTGTTGTACGGTGATATCTGCTATGAACGCCAAGGATCAGAGGAAAACCTGCCATCCAGACTTGTAGCGCCCCAGATGCTCTGTAATAAACAAGTGAACAAGCTTACTCATTTCATATTAACTACCTCATTCAGACACAATGACAGGTAGTTCCATGGTTCACCCATTCAGGGGACCCACCATGGCTTCGGCTGACAAGCTACCACGTGCTATTCATGGATAATGGCCACTCGGAAGACCAGATACACGACAGAGACATGGGCCTGAGACTACTCCCTTCCCTGCAGTCACGATAACTTGCTCATCTACCCAGCTAGCAGGGACAAAACTAGAAGACGTCATGGCCGTGACAAAAAAATGGCGAAAAGACAGAATAGACAACACAGAAGAAAGTATCCAGAGCCGGGTACAACAAGACAGCAAATGCAGTACAAAATCCAAGGTATGAGGGAAGGAGGAATAAAGGCAGAAGGTCAAGATACCAGAAAACTCAATATGGGAAGAGCACAACCTGGCTTATGGACAGAACATACTAGACTGCGGGACTACAGTCCTGTGGTGTATTATGAGGAATCAAATCGAAGGTCAAGCAATGATGCCAGGGTAACCCCCTTAATATGTGCCCGAAATTCCCTAGGATCAGGTGTCATAAGAGGTCACAGGGGTGACAATGAAAAGGAAAAGTCAAAGCTGACAACGCATTAAAGGTACACATGGACACCGATGGCGGGGGATGGGTGTTACGCGGGGGATGAGTGGGGGGATAGAACCATGGAGCTTCTTCATGAAGACTCATGGGGGGATAGATCCCGCATGTGGCCAGATATTGGCTGCCAGTGCTTTATTCTTGGCAAATATCTGGACATATAATTCCAGTGACATTAAGCAGGTGTGGAAACCACACATGGATTATTGGAGCATTATCATACGCTGCGTTATTGCCCCCGGTACGATGGCAGGTACCGGATTAACAGGAAGCCCTGATAAATCCCCGCGGGGCAGTTAAAGTGCACTTTACCAGAGGGAACTTAACAACCTGGTGTGGTTATAGGCACTTCACCGCCCGAGGTATGGAGGTCCCTCAACATCCCACGGCCCCCAGCCGGGGCAGGATGGCCCTCACCAGCCCACTGCACAGCCCAAGGCTGAGGGGCCTCAACCAGCTAATGCACAGCCCGGGGCAATGAGGGGCCCTCACCGCCTAGCACAGCCCCGGGGCATGAGGGGCCCTCAAGCCTACTGAAGCCCGGGGCATGAGGGGCCCTCGAGCCAGCCTAATGCACAGCCCGGGGCATGAGGGGCCCTCACCAGCCTACGTGCAAGCCCGGGCAGAGGCCCTCAAAACCCCCCCCCAAGGCCTACTGAACAGCCCGGGGCAGGAGGGGCCCGCACACAGCATACAATGCCACAGCAAGGGGCATGAGGGGCCCTCACCGCCTACTGCCACAGCGGGGAATGAGGGCCTCACCCGCTAATGCACCAAAGCCGGCGACATGAGGGGCCCTCACCCAGCATGACTGCACACCCGGGCCATGAGGGGCCTCACCAGCCTACTGCACAGCCCGGGGCATGACGACACTCACGGCCAATAAACAGCCAAGGCATGAGTGTCCCCCCCACCCCCCATAGCCCCGGACCACCTTCTTTGCACATTCAGTGGCGGGACCAGAAATTGCTACTTTTCCAAGAATTTGAAGGCACAATTCAGGCCCATCAGTTATCCCCTGTCCCAAAATGTTGCACCAATCAAAAACAATTATGTGTAAGGTGAACAGTGGAAAGGAAAAAACATCCAAATCTGAATATTTTGTGGGAGGGCCAATGGGGCGAGCGCCTCCATGTCTAATTGGGGGTTATTTACTAAGGCGCGATGTCGCGTTTCACGCACGTGTTACAGCGAAGATTTCCGATTTGCGCCGATTTCACGGGATTTGCCCCGGGATTTTGGCGCACGCGGATAGGATTGGCGCATTGGCGTGGCATGCAGCGCGGAAATGGAGGGGTGGCAGAACAATAAAACCGACGGATTCGGAAAAAACCGCGCATTTTAAAAAAAAAGTGTGCGAAGTTGCACTTACCTCAACTCAGCCCGGCTCAGTGTATTCCACTTGCGTCCGGAACTCAACGCAGCAGCGCACCTGCGTGGACGTCGGAGGACTTCCTTAAAAATCCCGGCCGGACACGAATCCAGTGAAGAACGCGCCGCTGGATAACGACTGGACCGGGTTAAGTAAAATCTGCCAGGTTTATGTTCGGTGTCTCGGTTGTCTCCTTGGCGGACATTTATCATACGCTGGCGCTCATACACCATGTATGAAAAGTCACCAGCGGCAGCGAGTGACTGTAACTCCCCGCGCCAGCCGACTCCCAGCCCCCCCCCCCAGCCCCACTGAGGGTGAAGGTGGCGGATTGGGGCAAAAATTGCAAGTGCTAAAGAGGCTATAGGCATTGTGCGATTATTCGGGCCTTTATGCCACTGAGTGGCAGAGCTCGTGATAAATAAGCCAAATTGGGGGTCATAATTTACTTACTGGTCCAGCGCGATCAGCGGATGGTGCCTGATGCTGAGGTCCAACCGGATTCACTAAAGTCCATGGCGATATCCACTAGTGTCGCTGCTGCGCCGAGGTCCACCGAGTCGTGGGTTACGGAGTTCACTCTTTCTGGGAAGGAGTGCTTGTACAGCGGACCACTTATTTTTTTTAAATATTGCGTTTTTGTCGAATCAATAGGGTTTTCCGAAGCCACCCCCAATTCCGTCGCCTGAGCCGGCGCCGAAAACTGTATACAGGCGCAAAAATCCCTGCGGAATTCGGCAGTACATCGACCAATCGTTGGGATAACTGACGGATGCGCAATTGGACCCTTAGTAAATAAGCCCCCTTGCTATTTGTGAAACAAATTACTTCTCCCCTTTCGGTCGGTCACAAAGACCCAAATCATGTAGGTTTTATACATCTTATACATAAAAATTTAAAAAAAGCGTTAGAAATGTAGTTGTCACATAAAAAATGACGTATTTTTTTTTCTTTACTTGCTGTGGACCCGGTGTAATGTGTCATTTTGAATAACCAGTTGACATTTAGATGGGGAATTTATATAACAAGTACCCTTACGACTTTCGGCCGAAAAATAAGTCGGCGAACAGTTCATCCTGTTGTGACAGCCTGTATCCTACCAGTGGGCTACCGCCATAACAGCTGGGTCATAATAGCGCGATGTTTACCCGTTCTGCAAATATTTCAAGAAGTAATATACAACTGAGGTGAAGAACAGACGTCACGAAAAAAAACATAGTCTAAAATCCCCTGGTAAGTTGAAAGCGTTCGAAAGTTAAAACCTCATACAGTGTGGGGTCCCTAAGGGGTTAAAGACGGCGCAATCCGTATCATTGCAACAATGACTTCTATATTTGATCTTTTTTTATACTTTGTACAAACCAAGATCCGTCTAAAGCATCAGTACCAATAAGTCACAGGTGAAAAATTCAAAAGAATACATTGAATAACTTTATTTACGACAGGAAGTAATTGTAAAAATAACAAAGGATAGTAACGCATGGGGCTCATTACTTAGGGCTCCGTGCCGCCACTTCGTCAGGTTTCCCAAATGTTTCGTTTTTGCGATACCTCGGGATTTTTGACTGTCCATGCTCGGTGTGGCGAATTGGCGCCGCTTCAGAAACGAAAAAAAAATTTTTTTTTTTCGGGGGGGTGGCCGGTGTACACCCGACGGATTCGGAAAAAATGCGGAATTAAATAAAAACAAAAATGGGGAATCATTTACTAAGGGCCTGATTGCGTTTTCCCGAAGTGTTACCCATATATTAGATTTGCGCACGAGGTTCCCTGAAGGCCCCGGGTTTTTGGCGAACGCGATCGGATTTGAGCATCGGCGCTGGCATAACACGCGATGAAAATCAGGGGCGTGCCGACGAAAAAACCCGACGGATTCAGAAAAAACCGCCGCATTAAAATCCGAAAGTGCGCGGGCTTGCAATTACCTTCATCCAGGATAGGCGGGTATTGAGTGTGTTCGATGCTCTTCAGCGCAGCAGCGCCACTGGTGAGTCGGAGGAATACCTTATGAATTCCCGGCAGGACCCGATTCCATGCAGAGAAGCGCGCTGGATCCGATGGGACGGGTAAATTAAATCTACCAAATGGGGTCACAAGATCAGCACTTACAGCCACCGGGAAAGAGCAGGGAACTCCGCGGAACCCGGCCGCCAGCGTGAAACGGCGGGCGGATATGGGCGCACGACCAGTGCATCCCGGCAGAACCCGAATACTCGTCGGACATGCGCCGCGGGATGCAACTGGACGGGGTAAGTAATTGCCTTCCATTGAACAAATGAGCACAGAATCTTAAATGGGGTCCCTCAGAAAAAGAAAAAAAATAAAATTATAACATTTGTGATACTACAATTAAAAAATCACCGAAGGTACCATAATGTGTTCTTGACAGCAAGTAACCCAGGCGTTGCACATATAGTGAGAGGGAGAGGAGGAGAAGCTGCTCACCCTCCCACTCTCATAGCGAATAGCATGATCACCATATCATCCCATAGCAAATAGCACTGATCACCCCTCTCCTCTCCATATCAAATAGGACTGCTAACCATCACACTTCAAAGCAAATAGCACAGCTCACCCCCCACTCTCAATAGAAATAGCACTGCTCACACCTCCCTTCCTAGCCAATAGACACGCTCCACATCCTCGCCCTCCATACCCCAAATCAGCACTGCTCAACCCGTTCCTCACATATCAATGAGCAAAATAGCTACTGCTCAACCTCTCACATGTATTCCCCATAGCAAATAGCAATTGTCAACCCTGCCCCTCTCCAAACAATATAACCAGTCACCATCCCCTCTCATAAAACAAAAGCAATGCTCACCCCCTCCCCTCTCCATAGCAAATAAAGAATGCTCACCCTCCCCCTCACTATAGCAATAGCAAACGGACTAACCCTCCCCTATCAATAACAAAATAGCACTGCTCAACCATCCACTCTCATAGCAAATAGCACTGTCACCCTCCCCCGTCATGGCAATAGCACTGCTCACTTCCTCTTCATGGCAAAACGCAAGCTCACTTCATCCCATCTACATAGCAAAAAGCATGTGCTCACCCATCCGCTACATAGCAAATAGCATGCTAACCCTTCCCCAACTCATAGCAACTAGCACTGCTCACTCTCCCCTCTCCATAGCAAATAGCAATGCTCACCTTACCCTTCTCCATAGCAAAGAGCACTGTCTCTCCCCTTCCATAGCAAATAGCATGCTCCAATCCGACCCTCTACAAGAAAATAGAATGCTAGCCACTCCCCTTCTAGCAAATAGCAAGCTCCCTCCCTCTCCATAACCAATGCATGCTCACCCTCCCTTATAGCAAATAGCACTGCCACCCTTGCCTCTTCATAGCAAATAGAATGACACCCTCCCTCTCATAGCAAATCGCACTGCTCTCCCCTCCCCTCTCCATAGCAAAAGCAATGCTCAAAAAACTACACTCGCCATAGCAAATAGAACTGATCACCCCTACCTTTCATAGCAAAGCATGCTCACCCCCTCCCATCCATAACAAATCGCATGCTCAACCCTCTTTCACTTAGCAAATCGCCCTGCTAACCCTCCTTTCATAGCAAATAGCCATGCTCACCCCTCCCCTCTCCATAACAAATAGCCACGGACTTTTTGCCCCTCCTCATGAAAATAGCACTGCTCACCCCTCCCCTCTCCATAACAAATAGCACTGCTCAACCCTCCCCTCTCATGGCAAATAGCACTGCTCACTCCTCCCTCGTTCATGGCAGAAGAGCATGCTCACCTTCCCCGCTTCATGGCAGTAAAAGCACAGCCACTCCTCCCATCTCCATAGCAAAAAAGCAGCTTCACCCACCCGCTCAATAGCAAATAGCACTGCTCACCCTCCCCTCTTATGCAAATAGCACAGCTAACTCCTCCCTCTCCATAGCAAATACACTGTCACCCTCCCGTCCCATAGCCAATAGACATGCTCACCCTCTCCTACCCAATAGCCAAATAGCACTGCTCACTCCTCCCCTCTTCATGGCAAATAGCACTGCTCACCCTCCCCATCGTCAAGCAAATAGCACTGCACCCCTCTACTCACATAGCAAATAGACTGCTCACAACCCCATATCATAGAAATAGCCACTGCTCCCCTTCCTCCCCATAGCAAATAGCACTGCTCACCCTCCCCTCTCCATAGAATAGCATGACTAACCTCCACTCTTCCCTAGCAAATAGCACTGCTCACCACTCTCCTCCCCATAGCAAATAGCAACTGCTACTCCTAACCCTATCATAGAAATAGCACTGCTCAACCCTCCCCCCTCATAGCAAAGAGCATGCTCACCTCTCCTCCCCATAGAAATAGATGCTACCACTCCCCTACCCATAGCCAATACACGCTCACCCCTCTCCTCCCCATACGCAAAGCACGCTCATCCCCCATCCCAGAGCAATAGACAGCTCACCTCACCACCTTCATAGCAAATAGCCCTGCTCACCCTCCATCCCCAGAGCAAAATAGCATGCTCACCCTTCCCTCTTCAGGCAAATGAGCACTGCCACCCCCTCTCCTCCATAGAAATAGCACTGCTACCCCTCACTAACCATAGCAAATAGCATGCTCTATGTATGGCGGGTACTGTGGCTGTAGCGCAAGGCATGCGGTGTGACTGGGCTTTAGAGCATGTATGGCTATGTACTGCTCCTGCAGCCCTGATGCTGGTACTATGGCTGTAGCTCCATGTACGGCTGTGTTACTGGCTGTAGCTCCCATGATGGCTGTGTAAGGAGCTGTAGCGTCATGTATAGCTGTGTACTGAATACTGTAGCTCCATGATGGCTGTGTAAGGCGGGCTGTAGCTCCAGTAGGATGGTACCTTCTTACCCCATTTATGGCGTAGCACCATGTATGGCTGTGTACTGGGGCTGTAAGCTCCAGTATGGGCTGGGTAATGTCCTGAATCTCAATGTAGGGCTGTGTACTGCTGGTGTAGTCTCATATGGACTGGTAGCCACAACTGTTAGCTCATGTATGGTGTGTCTGTGGCGTTCAGCTCGCAGGTGCTGGTACTGCTCATGTAGCCCCATGTATGCCTGTGTACAGAGGCGGTAGCACATGTAAGGCGTGTACTGTGGCTGTAGCTCAATTGTATTGCGGTGTACTGCGACTGAGCTCCAGTGTGGCTGTGTACTGTGGCTGTAGCCAGGTATGGCTGTTACTGTGGTTGTGCACCATGAGGAGGGGGGGGACGGCTGTACTGGGTGTAGATTCAGGTCTGGCTGTGTATGCTCCTGAGCTCATGTGATGCTGTGTTCTGTGGCTGTAGCTCCAGGGTGGCTGTGTACTGACAGCGCCCAGTATGCCCTGTGTACATGGCTGTGCCCACATGGCTGTGTACTGCGGCTGTAGCGTTATGTAGGCAGTGTATGCGGCTGTAGCTCATGTATGGAGTGTACTGTCGGCGTAGCTCAATGTATGGATGTTACTGCGGCTGAGCTCTATTAGGCAGTGACTGCGGCTTGTAGCTCAATGAGGCTGTTGACCGTGTGTAGCTCCATGTTATGGCGGTGTACGTGCGACTGTAGTCATGTGTCGGCGTTAATGGCTGCAGCTATGTCGGTGTGAACGTGGTTGTAGTCCAGTATGGATGTGTTATGGCTGTAGCTCCATTGATGGCTGTGTACTGTGCGTCAGCTAAATGTTATGGGAGGTGACTGTGGCTGTAGCTCCATGTCGGGGCGTGCACTGCCCTGTAGCCCATGTATGCATGTGATTAATATGGCTTGTCGCACAGGTCTGCTGTGTACTGTGGCTGAGCTAATTATGGCTGGGGACGGCGGCTGTCGCTCATGATGGCTGTTACTGCAGCTGTAGCTCCATGATGGCTGTGTACGTGGCTGTATCTCCATGTGTGGATGTGTACGCAGCTGTATCTCCATGTTGCTGTGTATGCGGCGGTTCTCCATGTTGGCGTGTACTGCGGCATGTGCTCCATGGTAGGAGTGTACTGTGGCTGTGGCACCATGTATTGGACTGTTACTGTGGCTGTAGCCCCATGGATAGATGTACTTGGCGGTACCTCATGTAGGGCTGGTATGCGGCTGTAGCTCCAGTATGGATGTGTACGTGGATGCTAGCTCCATGTGTGGCTGTGTACTGGGCTGTATCTCAAGTATTGCTGTGACTGCGGCTGTAGCTCAATGTGGCTGTGTCTGTGGCTGTGCTCCATGTGTGTCTGTGATACTGAGGATTGTAGTTCCATGTAGGCTGTGTACTGCCTGGTGGTGCTCCATGTAAGGCTGTGGTACTGGCTGTAGCTCCATGTATGGCTGTGAACGCTCCGGTAGCCCAGTAGCCTGTTACTATGGATGTTGCTCCAGTAAGGCTATGACAGGGCGGTAAGCTTCATGTCTGGATGGTTATAATGTGGCTGAGATCATGTATGGCTGTGTACTGTGGAGTAGCTTATGTGGCTGTGTACTGTTTGATGTAGCTCATGTATGGTGTGTAATTCGGCTTAGCTCCAGGTATGGCGTGTGTAATGTGATGTTACTCCATGGATGGCTGGTACGCGGCATGCGCTCCAGTATGGATGTGCATGCTTCCTGTAGGCCCCATATATGCCTTGTACTATGGGTAGCGTCAGGTTGGTGGAAACTGTGGTGTGCCTCCATGTATGGATGTGCTTACTGCGGATTGTAGTCCATTATTGGCGAGTACTGTGGCGGTAGCTCCAGTTGGGGTGTACTGCGGCGTAGCTCCATGTATGGCGTGTACTGCGGCTGCGCTAAGTATGGCTGGTACTGTGGAGTAGTCCACTTGGCTGTGCACTGCTCCTGTCGCCCCATGGATGCCTGGTATAGGCTGTAGCACCATGTCTGGCTGTGTTACGTGGCGTAGCTCCATGTATGGCTGTGTACTGCGGCTGTAGCTCCATGTATGGCTGTGTATGCAGCGTAGCGGGATCATGTATGGCTGTGTACTGTGGATGTATTCCAGGTGGGCTGTCGTACGGGCGCTGTATCTCCAGTATTGCTGGGTACTGCGGCGGGATCACAGGTATGGCTGGTAGAGGCTGTATTTCCCATGTATGGATGTGTACTGTGGCTGTGGCACCCGTAGGCTTGGTTTTTTTTTTTTTTTTTTTTTTTTGGGGTTTTTTGTTTGTTAAACTGTGGCTGTAGCTCCATGTATAGATGGTACTGTGGCGTACCTCCAGTATGGATGTGTTCTGCGGCTGCAGCTCCGTATGGCTGTGACTGGGGCTGTAGCTCCAGTGTGGCTGTGACTGCGGCTGTATCTCCCAAGTCTTGCGGATGTACTGAGGCTGTTGCCAGTAGGCTGTGTACTGTGATGTAGCCCAGGTGTGGTGTGTAATGCGGCTGTAGCTCCATGTTGCTGGGGTACTGTGGTTGTAGCTCCATGTAAGGCTGTTGTACTGTGGCCTGTAGCTCATGATGGCTGTGTACTGCTCATGTCGGCCCCCTGTATGCCTGTGTATATGGCTGTTGACTCCATGTAAGGCAAATGCCACAGTGGCTCTGAGCTTCATGTCTGGCTGGTACTGTGGCTGTACTCAATGGTATGGCTGGTATGTGGCTGTAGCTTCAGTTGGCTGTGTACTGTTGCTGTAGCTCCTGTATGGCTGTTACTTCGCTGTAGCTCCATGTATGGCTGTGACTGTGGCTGTCCTCAGGTATGGCTGTGACTGCGGATGTAGCTCCATGGAGGGACTGTGCATGCTCCTGTAGACCATGTAGCCTGGGACTATGGCTGTACCCATGTCGGCGGTACTGTGGCGTAGCTCATGAAGGTGTGTCTGTGGCTTCCCTCCATGTAGGGCTGTGTACTGCGGCTAAGCTCTCATGTATGGCTGTGTACTGTGGCTGTATCTCAATGTATGCTGTGTACTGCGGCTGTATCTCCATGTATGGCTGTGTACTGCGGCTGTAGCTCATGGTATGGCTGGTACTGGGGTGTAGCACAGTCTGGCGTGTATGTAGCTGAAGCTCCATGTATGGCTGGTACTGTGGCGTAGCTTAAGGTTGGATGTGTACTGTTGCTGAGCTCCATGTATGGCTGTGTACTTGGCTGTATAGTCATGTATGGCGTGTATGGGATGTACTCCATGTATGGCGGGTAATGCGGATGTAGCTCCACGTACGGCGTCACGCTCCTTTAGACCCATGTATGCCGGTGTACTATGGATGTACCACCATGTATGGCGGGTACTGGGCTGTAGTCTCCATGTATGCGTGTACTGTGCTGTATATCATGGATTGATGTGTTAGCGGCGATGTATCTCGTATGGCGGTACTGCGGCTGTAGCTCCATGTCTGGCTGTGTACTGTGGCTGTAGCACATGTATGGAGTGTTACTGTGGCTGTAGCCCATGTATGGGTGGTACTGTGGCTGTACTCATGTAGGGGGTATCGCAGCTGTAGCTCCAGTATGGCTGTGTTACTGGGCTGTATCCCATGTAGTGCTGTGTAATGCGGCTGTAGATCCATGTCTGGCGGGTATGGCGGCCTGTAACTCAAGTATGGCTGGGTATGTGGCTGAGCATGCATGTATGGTGGTAATGTGGCTGTAGCTCCATGTATGGCTGTGTACTGTGGTGTAGCTCCGTATGGCTGGTATGCGGCTGTAAGACATGTATGGATGGTACTTTGGCGGTAGCCCATGTGTGGCTGTGTAATGCGGTGCCTCCAGTCTTGCTGTCGGACTGCGGGTATCTCCATGTATTGGTGTACTGGGGCTGTAGCTCCATGTTCTGGCTGTGTACTGCGGTAGCTAATGGGTGGATG
The DNA here is from genome assembly GCA_019512145.1 of Engystomops pustulosus. Lineage (NCBI taxonomy): Eukaryota > Metazoa > Chordata > Amphibia > Anura > Leptodactylidae > Engystomops > Engystomops pustulosus. The sequence goes on from CM033646.1 coordinate 158,927,437, forward strand.
GTACTGCGGCTGAGCCTCCATGTAAGGCTGTGTACTATGGTGGAGGTAGCCTCATTCTATGGATGTGTACTGATCCTGTAGCCCCATGTAGCCTGGTAACTATGGCGATAGCTCACGTAAGGCATGCACGGTGCTTAGATTCATGTTGGCATGTGTATGTGGCAAGTAGATCCATGTATGGCTGGTACTGTGGCGTGATTCAGGTGGCTGTGTTCTGTGCGTTAGATCCAGTAGGCTGGTACTTCAGCTGTGCTCCATGTATGGCGTGTACTGCGGGTAGCTACTGTATGGAATGTGTACTGCGGATGTAGCTCAATGTTATGGCTGTGACTATGGCTTAGCTCCATGTAGGCTAGTACTGTGGATTGTAGCTTCCCATGTTGCTGGTCTTACGTGGCTGTAGTCCAGGTATGGATGGTACTGTGGCTGAAGCTCCATGTGTGGCGTTTACTGTGCGGCTGTAAGGCAGTTGGCGTGACTGTGGATGTAGCTTCATGTTGGCTGGTACTGTGGCCGTAGGCTCCAGTATGATGTTACTGCGGATGTAGCCAATGTAGGGCTGGGTACTGTGGCTGTAGCTAATGTATGCGGCTGTGTAATGGGCGTATCTAGTTGGATATGAATGTGGCGTGCCCATGTATGGTGGTACTGCGGCTGGAGCTACTATAGGCTGGGTAGGGCTGTAGATCCATGTATGCTGTGTATGCGGATGTGAGTCCCCCCACACAAGTATGGCGTGTACTGGCTGTCGTCCATGTATTGCAGTGTACTGCGGTGTAGCTCATGTATGAGTGTTAATGGGCGTAGCTCCATGTATGGATGTGTATACCCCCTTTTTTTTATTTTTTCTTTTTTTTTTTTTTTTTGTTTTTTCTTTTTTTTTTTTTTTTTTTTTTTTTTTTTTTTTTTCTTTTTTTTTTTTTTTTTTTTTTTTTCCCCCCCCCTCTTTTTTTTTTTTTTTTTTTTTTTTTTTTTTATTTTTTTTTTTTTTTTTTTTTTTTTTTTTGGCTGTAGTTCAAGTATGTCTGGGTTATGTGGCCTATAACTTCATGTATGGCTGTGTACTGTCCTGCTCCGTATGGCTGTGTACTGTGGCGTAGCTAAATGTAAGGGCTATGCAATGTGGATGTAGATTCATGTATGGGCGTGACTGCTCTTAGTCAATGTATGGCTGTTACTGTGGCGTTACATCCATGCGGCTGTGTCTTGTGGCTGAGCACCATGTATGGATGTTGTACTGCGGCTGTAGCACCAAGTATGAAGGTGTATGCGCTGTAGGATCCATGTATGGCTGGTATGCGGCTGTAGCTTCATGTAGGCGGGGTACGCGCTGTAGCCTCCATGTTATGGCTGTGTCTTGGTGTTTAGGGTCCATGTATGGCTGTGTACTGTGGCGTGCTCATGTATGGCTGGTTACTGCAGCTGTAGCTCCATGTAGGCTTTACTGTGGCCTGTAGAACTCCTGTAGGGCTGTGTACTGTGGCTGTAGATCCATGTATGGCTGTGTACTGCGGCTGTGCTCCATGTATGCTGATGTAGCGCTGTAGGCTCCAGTAGGCGTGTACGTGGTGTAGCTCAGTATGGCTGTGTACTGAGGCTGTATTCCATGTATGGCTGTGTTGCGGCTGTATCTCCCATGTATGGCTGTGTACTGGGCTGTAGATCCAGTATGGCCTGTGTAGTGACTAGATCCCTGTATGGCTGTGTACTGTGGCTGGAGCTCCATGTCTGGTGTGTACTGGGCTGTAGTCGTATGGGTGGTACTGTGGCTGTAGCTCCATGTATGGGTGTGTAACTGTGGGCCTGTAGCGCCAGGTATGGCGCGTACTTTGGGTTGTAGCTCACATGTAGGCGGTTACTGCTGCTGTAGCTCATGTATGCAGGTACTGCGCTGTTAGCTCTGTATTGGCTGTGACTGTGGCTGAGCTCCATGTAGGCTGATACTGTGGCTGTAGCACCTGTATGGCTGCTGTAATGTGGTGTAGCCAAATGTATGGCTGTGACTGTGGCTGTAGCTCCATGTAATGGCTGTGTACTGTGGCGTAGCTCCAGTATGGGTGTACGGCTCCCTGTAGCTCCACATGCGAAAATGAATTAGAGAAAGTCTCTGTGTAGCCTCCCTCTAGACGAAAAAGCAAAGCACAGGGGAAGATGCAGCAGAATTGTGAGCTCATGGGAATTCCAGTATTTACTATACATCAGGTTACCACAGATTAAGGTTTTATGGAGTAGTGACAATTTGGTTTATTGTAAGACTACACCACGAGGTTGGTTTCCCCGCCAAACTCATTCTGTAGATTTACAGCACAAAATTTTAGATTTCTTCACTCATAATCATCTCTCTTAACTTTTTTTTATCTCAAATTTATAGAATAAAACATAGTTCTCTGATCCCCTTCAAATTAATATTATGCCCCAACAGTAGAATACTGTGAAAGTGTTTAAACAGTAGCCCAATAGATTTACGGGCTGCTATAGCCAATATAGTAATAGAGGCCCCCCCAGTAGCCAATATAGAACAGTGCCATCCAGTACCAATATAGCAACAGTGTCCCTCATAGCCAATATAGCAAAAGTGTCTTCAGTATCCAATAAAGTAAAAAGGTACCTACAGTACGGCTTATGAAGGAAGAGAGTTACTTTATGCCAGTTTTATGTGGAGAAAGGAACATTGAATCTATCTCTTACCCAGCTTGGCTCATCATGACCTGCGTACCTCTTTCAGCATATACGGAGCAGGTGGTAGTGGGAATTAGTCTCGATGGACAACAGGCAGATAATATAAATGCCAGTTACAACTAGTCTCCAGGGACAGAGTTGGACCATATTTGCTAGAAGCCAAGGCCTCTTAGTGAATAGAATCACAGGAAACACGGTGAGAATTTTTAAGACTGATTTATAGGAACATTGTCGCCACTGAAGCCAATATAGTAAAGATAGGGCCAACAGTCGACAATAGAGGCACAGTGTCCCCTGCAGCCTCCGAGAGCCCAACAAGTCACCAATAATCATTGCCCCCACAGTAGCCAACAGTTAAGTGCTACATAGAACAAATAGGTCCAAGGGATCCCCAGGACCAAATAGCAAAAATCCCAGTGGGCCCTAGCACCAATGCTCCCCAGTGCTTCCCCAGTACCAAAAGTCTAAGGGGTCCACAATACCAATCGTCCCAGTGACCCGGTACCAATAGTTCCAGTGCTCCCCATACCAAATAGTCCCAGTGCTAACAGTAGCAAATGTCTCAGTGCTCCCAGTAGCCATAGTCTCAGTGCTCCCCAGTAGCAATAGGCTCAGTGAACCACAGTAGCAAAATTCCCAGTTGCTCCCTAGCACAACTAGTACCAGTGCCCACTGTAGCCAATAGTCCCCAATGCTCCCCAGCACACAATAGTCCAATTGCCCTACAGTAGCCAATAGTCAGTGTGCACAGTAGCCATGTCCCAGTGATGCACCGTAGCCAATAGTCACAGTGCGCCAGTAGAAATAGTCACAAGTGCTGCACAGGTAGCCAATAGTTAACAGTGCTGCACAGTAGCCAAATAGTGAGAGTGCCCCAGCGTTCAATAGCAACAGAACCTCATATTAGCAGTAGTAAAGAGAGCCCCGTAGTAATAGAGCTCACAGTAGACAGAAAACAAAAAAGGTAAACTCAGCTCTCCACATGGCGCCAGGACCAGTACAAACATAAGCTGAGCGTTGGGACACTGCACTTATTCTAGGATGTGCTACTTGCATCTTATATGATGTAAGGAATACAGTCCCAGCAGTGCGTCCGTCCAGTACATTGTAACATCCCCGGCCAGTGTGAAGTGCCCCAGTGTGTCTGCTAGCATCACGCGAAGCCTATGGGGATATGAATTTGGGGCAGAGACACCAGGGGACACTAGAGTCACTTTCTTTGCGTTCCAAATTCATGAGAACTGATCTAAACATAAACCAAGGAAAGCCCCGAACTTCTCCTGTTTCTTCTGGTTGTTTCGTTGTTTCGATCGAACAATCGATTTGACAATTGATCATTTTTCTCTCCACATCTTTATCTTATGAAAACAACTATTTCGGTTTCTCATGTCAGATAAAAGGACCTTTTACAGAAAAACTCGAATTTAGGCCCCAAAAGATGAGGTCTTCAGGCACGTAATTGTGGACAGTTCTACTCAACTAGCGGTAAGTGCTCCCTGGTGAGAGGTATTAATCACAGCAGTTACACGCAACCGATTATTCTGTGTAATCAAGGATGGAGGAGGATGCAGAGTGACACCAGCGATTGATAAGTGACCACTAGGGGGCACTCTGTACTAACACAATGGGGCACATTAATAAGGGGTGCGTTGGCACCATTTTTTGGGTACAAAACTGTCGAACAGGTATTAGAAGGAATCTCGTGGGATGGGATTGTGGTGCATGCAACTTTTTGTGCGAAGCTCCCTGACCTATTACGTGCCCCATGCCAACAAAATTGGGCATGCCGGAGGACGATTCAATGATTGTGACGAGCGCGGTATATTTAAAGACTTTCCCCAACCCAAACTTATTAAATATAACATACCAGCATGTAGGGGCTTGCCGCGGATTCAGGGGCACTTTTAATTGTATTTTAGCCCCCACGATACGAGATCTGAGCCCTGTTATCTGACCATTCAATGTACGGATTTAGAAGAGAGGTGCAGCAGAGGGGTATTAGAAGGGGTAAAAATGGGACAAAATGCTGGCTGAAGTGCGAGAGAGAGAGCGAGAGACGGTGGTTATTGTGGACTCAGCTCTGCAACATCATTGACCACCCCTCAGTAAGGAGGGGGTGAGAGGGAAACTGGTATGTGAAGAAAACAACTTTCTCCTCACCCTCCCTTAGAAATTCGGGTAGGGTTAGTAGTGTCCGCGTCAGGATGGGGTTAGCAGCGTCAGTTTATACTGCAGCTCCCCCCTCTGAATGGAAAAGAGGAAAGCAATAAAAGTATGAAAGGGTCTCCAATCCATAGAAAGGAGGGCAGCAGGGGAACATGTAGGAAGACTCCGAAAGGGACTGTCCGAGGCCTGTGATGGGGGAGAGAGTGTGACAGGTTTCTTTTAAGAGCCGCCAAACTCATCCGATGCCACACAATTTACCAATACTGGGGGAAGGAGGTTAAACCCTGCCAAGCCCACTGCGCTTGCCCTTACCCCATCCCAGGAGCTGCTCAGCAATTCTAACATTCCAGTGTACTTTGTTATCAGAGCTACAAATATCACAAAATATGGAGATTTTTCTAGGAAGTGACAAACCACTGAGATTCAGCTCTTTTTGACAAAATGTTGACACACCCGAGATCAGGACGGTGGTCCATCCACTGAAATGAGAGCTCTTATAAATGGACTAACCTCTCTGGGATGGGGAGGTGCGCGGTAACAAAGTCAGTCCAGCCTGGAGTACCTGCATTTGTAAAAGGCTCCGTGCTTCAAGATTCCAGATATGGACCGGCATCAGTCTGCATTCCCGATTTTTTGGTTTTCTAATTTACTCTAATTTTATTAAATGTTAAGCAAAGCGTCAAAAAAGATTGTTATTAAACTTCATCTTCAATATTGTAAGCTGAAGTTGAAGCTTAAAATGTTTTTTTTTTTATTCAGTTTTCATTATCAAATGCTGTTGGAATTGCTTTATAACTGATTTAGCATTTTATTAAAGTGATTCTCCCTTAATAAAATAAATCAATTTCTTTGGCACTCTTCTGTTTCTTTCCAGCGCAAAATCATTTTTATTATGGAACTACTTATCTAGAAATCCTCAGCACCGCAGGGGACTACCTTTCCTATATTTGCTCTGAACGGAGTCAATTACAAGTCTGCCCATAATTCTTTTTGTAAACCTCGTGTTCTCTCATGAGTAACTCAGCAGTAAGCCAGTCCAAATCCAACAACTTAAATCTAACTGAGCTCAGTTTTTGGAACATGCAGGAGGCTGTATAGGGGCTAGCCTCCCAGTTTCAATATATAGAAATACGCATAAACATAAGAATAAGCAGTAGAAACCAGTGGGGGGACCTTTTATTTTTGTTATTATTATTTTTGCAAGCGATTTCGCACTACCCACAGTGCGGACAAGAGGCCCTCTGGCAATCACTCTCCATCCAAGAACAGAATCCCACAGTATCAGAGGGTATGGGTTGATGGTACAAACGGGTGGAGAGTAGAGTGTACAGAGGGTAGGGGATAATGTCACAGAAGGTGAAGGGTACCTGGTACAAGGTATAGAGGTAAGAGGTACAGAGGTAGTAGATAAGAGTACAGAGGGATATATAAGGGGGGAGGTGTGAGGTACAGAGGGTAGAAGTACAGAGGGTGGAGGTTAGTGGTACAGAGGGTAGAGGTACAGAGGGTAGAAGTACAGAGGGTGGAGGTTAGTGGTACGAAGGGTAGAGGTACAGTGGTAGGATGGAAGGGGTACAGGGATGGAGGGTAGAAGGTAGAGGCATAGAGGATGGAGGGTAGGGGTACAGAGGGTAGAGGTACAGTGGGTGGAGGGAAGAGGTACAGAGGGTAGAAGTACAGAGGGTGGAGGTTAGTGGTACAGAGGGTAGAGGTACAGTGGGAGGATGGAAGGGGTACAGAGGATGGAGGGTAGAAGGTAGAGGCATAGAGGATGGAGGGTAGGGGTACAGAGGGTGGAACGTACGGGTACAGAGGGTAGAGGTACAGAGGGTGGAGGGAAGAGGTACAGAGGGTAGAAGTACAGTGGGTGGAGCTAGCCGGGTTGTTCTACAGCCCCCTTCACATCTACTGGCCTGTCTTCTAGCAGTGCACCAGTTTTTAGACACTACGCTGACAGACACAGCCTCTCGGCCACAACTGACATTGAGTGCATCTGTATGAGCTGTACCAGGTTGCTAAGACATTATGGGAGGTCATACAGGATGTGGAGGCCATACACACCATACGGAGCCGCATCAGGAGCATAACGAGGCATTGTAGGGAGGTCATGCAGGCAGTGGAGGTCAACACAATGCGAGTCTCATCAGGAGCATGCGAGGTGTTGTAGGGAGGTCATACACACAATCCGGAGTCGCATCCGGAGCTAATGTGGCATTGTAGGGAGGTCATGCAGGCATGTGGAGGTGAAATACAATACTGAGCCTCATAGGAGCATGCTGAGGTGTTGTATGGAGGTCATACAGGCATGTGGAGGCCACACACAATACTGAGCCTCATCAGGAGGAGCCTGAGCATTGTAGGAGGTCAAACAGGCACGTGGAGGCCACACACTATATTGAGTGTCATCAAAAGCATGCTAAGGTGTAGGGAGGTCATACAGGCACATGGAGGCCACACACAATACTGAGCTCATCAGGAGCATGTGAGGTGTTGTAGGGAGGTCATACAGGCATGGGAGGCCACAACAATACTGAGCCTCATCGGAGGAGCCTGAGCATTGTATGGGAGGTCAAACAGGCACATGGAGGCCACACACATATTGAGTGGTATCAAAAGCATGCTAAGGTGTAGGAGGTTCATACAGGCACATGGAGGCCCACACAATACTGAGCCTCATCAGAGAAGTCAGGCAGTGTAGGAGGCATACAGGCATGTGGAGGATGCACACAATACTGAGACCTCATCAGGAGCATGCCAAGGTGTTGTAGGGGGTCATAGGCACGTGGAGTCCACACACATACTGAGCAAATCGGAAATATTCGGGAAACCTGACGAAAGTGGGCGTTCGGACTGTTAAATGAGCCCCAATGAGTCACATCAGGAGCATGCTGAGCATTGTATGGAGGTCATAAGGCAGTAAAGGCTACACACAAAATGGGGCACGTTACTTAACCCGATCCAGTCGCTTCCCGCGGCGCATTGGCCGACACTGATCCCTCAACTTAGGAGATCACATGCAAAGTCAATTATAGGGTCTGATTTGCTTGTAGGGGAAATATCCCTAGAAACATTCCCTAATAGTTTTTGAATTTCTCTGATGTTATTATTACTTCTATATGAATATGGAATTAATTTTTAACCATGAAATAAAAGGTACATTTACTGCCACTTCTTCCTTTCTTTCCCTTCCCAATATTGAAATCAGCTATTCTTTGGTGGTGTACACCTGGCAGGAGAACAAGTAATGAGATTACACACATTAATTAAAAACAAAATATTCTTCTACTCAACAATACTCAGCATGCTGGAGAATGTGAGGTGTTGTAGGGAGGTCATACAGGCATGTGGAGGCCAAACACAATACTGAGCCTACACAGGAGCATGCCAGGTGTTTTTTAGGGAGGTCAAACAGGCACATGGAGGGCACACACATACTGGTCTCATCAGGAGCATGCTGAGGTGTTGTAGGGAGGTCATACAGGCAATGTGGGGGCCGCACACAATACTGAGCCTCATCAGGAGCATGTGAGGCCCTGAGGGAAGTTGTACATACGTTAGGCCACACACAATACTAAGCCTCATGAGAAGCATGCCAAAGTGTTGCAGGGAGGTCATACAGCATGTGGATGCCACACAATACTGAGCTATCAGGAGATGCTGAGACATTGTAGGGAGATCATACAGGCATGAGGAGGCCACAACAACATGAGCCTCATCAGGAGCATGCCGAGGTATTTGAGAGAGTTATACAGGAACGTGGAGGATGCACACACAATACTGACCTCATCAGGAGCATCGAGGTGTTGTAGGAGGTCATACAGGCACATGGAGGCCAACACAATACTGAGCCTCATCAGGAGCATGCCGAGTATTGTAGAGAGGTCATACAGGAACAGTGGAGGCCACACAATATTGAGTCTCAACCGTAGCATGCTGGAGTATTGTAGGAGGTAATGCAGGCATGTGGAGGATGGACACAATACGAGCCTTAAGGAGGATGCTGAGACATTGGGGGATATTACTAAGGCCAGAATCACGTTTTTCTGACGGGTTACCCGAAATTACCGTTTTGCGCCGAGGTACAGAGGGTAGAAGTACAGAGGGTGGAGGTTAGTGGTACAGAGGGTAGAGGTACAGAGGGTAGAAGTACAGAGGGTGGAGGTTAGTGGTACAGAGGGTAGAGGTACAGTGGTAGGATGGAAGGGGTACAGAGGATGGAGGGTAGAAGGTAGAGGCATAGAGGATGGAGGGTAGGGGTACAGAGGGT
>CM033646.1:158944134-159014565 GCA_019512145.1 Engystomops pustulosus
GCCACGCGGAGGCACACACACAATACTGAGCCTATCAGGAGAATGCCGAAGGTGATGTTGTTTAGGGAGGTCATACAGGCACGTGGAGGGCCACACACAAGACTGAGCCTCATCAGGAGCATGCGAAGGTGTTGTAGGGGGTCATACAGGGAACGGGAGGCCCCACACCTAATATGAGCCTCATCAGGAGTATGTGTTGAGTTGTTTATGAGGTAATACAGGCCGGGGAGCCAAACACACAATACTGAGCTCATCAGGAGAATGAGATTGTTGTAGGGAGGTCATACAGGCACGTGGAGCCCACACCACTATATGAGCCTCATCGGAGCATGCTGAGGTGGTGTAGGAGACCATACAGGCGAGTGGAGGCACACACCACAATATGACAGCTCATCAGGAGCATAATGAGGTGTGTAGAGAAGGTCCTTACAGGCACGTGGGGCCACAAACACAATTACTGAGCCTTCATAGGAGCATGCCCTGAGGTGTGTAGGAGGGGCTCATACAGGCACGTGGAGGCACAAACACCAATAATGAGCCTCATCAGGAGCATGCCCGAGGTGTTTAGGGAGGTCATATAGCACATGGAGGCACAAACAATACTGAGCCCCTCGTCCGGAGAATGCCCAAGGGTGTTCTAGGGAAGGTGAGGTCATACAGGCAAGTGGAGGCCACACACAATACTGAGCTCTCAGGAGGATTCGAGGCCACAGTAAGGAGGGTAATACAGCATGTGGAGGCCACAAAAATACTGAGCCTCATCAGGCGCATGCCCAAGGTGTTGTAGGAAGGTCATAAAAGCATGCTGGAGGCCACACACAATACTGAGCCTTCACAGGAGCATGCCAAGGTGTTGTAGGAAGCTCATAAAGGCATGTGGAGACCTTACCACAATACTTAGCCTCATCAGTGAGAAGCGGAGGTGTTGTAGGGAGGTCCTACAGGCAAGTGGAGGCCACACACATAAATATGAGCCTCGTAAGGTCAAGAGCATGCAGAGGTGTGTAGGAGGTATACAGGCAGTGGAGGCCACACACACAATTACGGAACCTATCAGGAGTGCAGGGGTGCTTAGGGAGTCATACAGCACGTGGAGGCCACAACTGTAATGAGCATCATCGCGGAGCATGCCGAGGTGTTGTAGGAGACATTACAGGCGGTGGAGGCCAAACACACAAATACTGAGCCTCATTTTGTCTTTTTACAGACATTGACATCACCATTTGGATCAGCCTATCGTGGGTTTCCACTTATTTGTGGGTGACACTCCCCCCCCCAATCCAGGCTCCATGGAACAGATTTGATTTTCATACTGATTTTCTTGGGCTTTGTTGTCAGAAATGCAACTTTCCAAATACAAGAAAAAATTATAAGGATAATTAAAGTGGCCAATAAATATAGAGATGGAAGCAGAATTGGCAGCGTCTGGCGGAAGAATCAGGTCCCTCCTCCCATTGTTATGTGCTGCTCTCCAGGAATATAACAGGGGTTGGACGGCTTTCTAGGAATAGGACCACAGAGGCTAGCATCACAGATGGCCGCCATAAAGTTTGCATTTATTATTATTTTGGCGTTATTACCACATCACTTAACCATGCGAGAGTATCAAATTCACTCGTAGAAGAGCAGGATGGGTAACCCGCCTATACAAGCATTGCTTATGCGTGTAAGGAACGAGATATTCTCATCCAGCTCCTTCTTGTTACTCTGGTTCACATGAACCTGCCCAGACCTTCTCAACACAAGTCAGTCCCAGTCCTCCATAGGTCATCAGTGTGTTAATATTACATGATGTGGCCGAATTAAGTGCCCACTAAGAAATGCCGCAGACAACTGATGAGATGGTAATTGGTGTTACCTGCGCCCACCTTTCACACATGTCTAAGTTTCGTAGACAGCTGCCCTCAACCAAGCAGCACCCCCTATTAGTGTTCCCGTACTCTACAAACTGTGAGTAAGTAATCAGCCTAGAGAAATCTTTAAGACATGTTAACATTGCATCTCCTCGGTTACATTCTATGGAATCCCTTGTGTATAGAGTCTATGGAGAGGTGAGGGGCCTAATTAAGCAAGTGAGAGACAGACTTAGAATTCATTTACAGTCCAGCAAGCAGACTATATGAGAGGTGATGGGCCGAAAAGAGTTATTAGCAGTTTAGGGAGAGGTGAGGGGCAGACAAGTATAGAGGTTATGGAGAGGTGAGGGGCAGAAAGATAGAGTCCTACTCTGTCTAATGCTGGAGTAGTAGGGGTTGGCAATGGGCAAGTAAACTTCGCAATGTACACATCGGATCAAAAAAAGCTAGAAATATAGGTGCGGAACCTCATTTATTATTGCAGAGATGGATTCCTCATGAAAAAAGTGCAATGATTTGACCTCAGTGACCAGATGGCCACAAAATCAAATGTGTGCACAAATGCGTGAAAAAATGAATCAAGGGGAATATTTTGATTAATATGTCTGAAACAGATGCTGATTATTTTATAAAAGTTACAAAATTCCCAGCCCCCCAGTGTGTGAGAGAGGGATCACAGGACACAGCCCCCGATGTGTGAGGGCGTGGGAACTCACGTTACAGCAGCCCGATGAGTGAGGGCGGGACCACATTACCCCAGCCCCCGATGTGGGCGAGGTGGGGGACGCACATTACCCCCCCACCAGCCTCGATGTGTGAGAGGAGGGGACTCACATACACCAGCCCCCAATGTGTGAGAGGTGGGGACTCAAATTACACAGCCTCCGATGTGTGAGAGGCGGGAAGCACTTTACACCGCCCTCGAGTGTGAGGGGGTGGGGGACCTAACGTTAACAAGAACCGAAGTGGAAAGGGGTGACTCACATTACACCAGCCCCCGAGTGGAGAGGTGGAAACTCCCGTTCACCAGCCCCGATGTGTTGAGAGGCGGGGAAGGGGACTCATCATTACCACCAGCCCCCCTTGATGTGTAAGAGGGGGGGGACCACATTATTACCCCCGCCCCTGAGTGTGAGAGGAGGGGGGAAGGAATCACATACACGAGCCCAGATGTGGGAATGAAAGGAAGGGACTCGCATTACACCGCCCCCGATGTGGTGAGAGTGGGAGACGCACATTACCCAGCCCCCGATGTGTGAGAGGCGCGGGACCTCCACATTAAACCAGCCCCGCTGTGTGAGAGGCGGGGATGGACCACATTACCACCAGACTACTGATGTTGTAAGAGGCCGGACTTACATAACACCAGCCCGATGTGTGAGAGGCGGGGACTCACATTACAAAAGCCCTGATGTGTAAGAGCAGGGAATCCCATTACACCAGCCCGATGTGTGCGAGGGGGGACATAACATTACACAGCCACCGATGTGTGAGAGGCGGGGAGGACTCACATTACACGCCCTGATGTGTTAAGAGGCAGGGACCACACATTACCCAGCCCCATGATTTGTGGAGAGGTGGGGGACTCCTTACACCACGGCCCCGATGTGGAGAGGCAGGGACCACATTACACAGTCCTGATGTGTGAGAGGTAGGGGACTCACATTACACCAGCCCCTGATGTGTGAGAGGCGGGGACACACATTACACAGCCACCAGATGTGTGAGAAAGAGGGGGTTCCACCTACACCAGCCCACGATGTGTGAGAGGTTTGGGGACTCACATTCACCGGCCCCGATGGTGTTAGAGGTGGGGACGCACATTTTATACCAGCCCTGATCGTGTAAGAGGTCTGGGACTCACATTTACACCAGCCCCAATGGTGAGAGGCAGGGAAACATTCCACAGCCCCCGAGTGTGAGAGGTGTGGACTGGGACACATTAAAAACGCCCCCGATGTGTGAGAGGCGGGGACTCACATACACCCGCCCCGATGTCTGAGAGGCGGAGACTCACATTACACAGCCACTGATGTGGTGTGACAGTTGGGGGACTCAATTACACCAGACCCCGATGTGTGAGAGGCGGGGAGGTACTCACATTACACCAGCCCCACGATTTGTATGTAAGAGGCGGGGACTCACATTACACCAGCCCCTGATGTTAGAGAGGCGGGGGATCCCACCCTTACCCCAGCCCCTGATGTAGGAGAGGCGAGGACTCACATTACACAAGCTCCTGAGTGTAAGAGGAAGGGACGCACATTACACCAGCCCTGAGGTGTGAGAGAGGCGGGGACTAAAGTACACCAGCACCGATGGTGAGGAGGCAGGCCGCTCAGTACACAGCCCCGATAGGAGAGGCGCGGCCTCCCATTACAAAAGCTTAGAGGGTGTAAGAGGCAGGGGACTCACGTTTACACCGGCCCTGATGTGTGCTTGTGGAGGGGGGACTCACATTACACATAGCCCTGAGTGTGTGAGAGGTGGAGGCTCACCTTCCACCCGCACCGGATGTGTGAGGGTGGGGGGGACTCACATTACACCAGACCCCCGATGTGTAAGAGGCCGGGATTCACATTTACACCAGCCACCGAGTGTGAGAGGTCGGGGATCAATTACACCCGCCCCGATGTGTGAGAGGCGGGACTCACATAACACCAGCCCAGATGTGTGAGAGGGGACTCACATTACACAGCCCTGATGTGTGACAGTTGCGGACTCAATTTACACCAGCCCGATGGTGAGAGGGGGACTCAAATTACACCAGCCAATGTGTTGTGAGAGGTGGGGGACTCACATTACACCAGCCCCCGAGGTTGTGAGAGGCGGAGACTCACATTACACCAGACACATGATGTTGGCACCGTGGGTACTCAATTACACCAGCCCCCGATGTGTGAGAGGTGGGATCACATTACACAGCCACTGATGTTGAGAGGCGGGGACTCACATTACACCAGCCTCGATGTGTGAGGGCGGAGACTCACATTACACAGCCACTGTGTGTGACAGTTGGGGACTCACATTACACCAGCCCCGAGTGAGAGAGGGGGACTCACATTACACCAGCATGTGATGTGTTGTGAGAGGCGGGGACTCACATTAACCGACCCCCGATGAGTGAGAGGTGGGGACTTCACATTACACAAGCCATGAGGAGTGAGAGGTGGGGACTCAAATTACAACAGCCCCCGATGTGTGAGAGGTGGGGACTCACATACACCACCCCCGATGTGTAAGAGCAGTCCAGAGTACTCCCAGACACAAGCCCCTGAAGATGTGAGAGGCGGGACTACATTAATCAGCCCACGATGTGTGAGAGGAGGGACTCCCCCATTACACCAGCCCCCGATTGGGTAAGAGGTGGGAACTCACATTACACAGCCCCGATGTGTGAGAGGAGTAGAATCACATACACCAGATCCCGATGTCTGAGGGCAGGACTCCCATTACACCAGCCCCCGATGTGTGAGAGTGGTGGGAACTACATTACACCAGCCCTCGATGGGTGAAAGGAGGAGGAGACTCACTTACACAGCCCCTGATGTGTGAGCGGCGGGGAAACCTCCATTACACCAGCCCTGCGTGTGAGAGGAGGGTTCACCATTAACAAGCCCCCGATGTGTGAGAGGTGGGGGCCTCCCGTTACCCGGCCCTGGTGTGTAGGGTGTGAGATGGTGTGGACTAACAGTACACAAGCCCCTATGATGTGTGAGAGGAGGGCCTCAAAGTAACACCGACCCCCGTATGTGTGAGAGGCGGAGACTAGAGAAGACTCAAATTACACCAGCCCTGATGTGTGACAGTTGGGGACTCACATTACACCAGACACGATGGTGAGAGGTGTTGTGCGACTCACATTACACCAGCCACTGATGTGTGAGAGGCGGGGACTCACATTACACAGCCCGCGATGTGTGAGTGAGGAGGCGGGGACACACATTACACCAGTCACTGATGTTGAGAGGTGGAGACTCACATACACCAGCCCCCGTGTGTGAGAGGTGGGGACCACATTACACCAGCCCTGACGTGTGACGAGGGGGGGCTCACATTACACAGCCCTGATGGTGAGAGGCGGGGCTCACATTACAAGCCCCGATGTGTGAAGAGGTGGGAACCAATACACCTGCCAAGATGAGGTGAAAGGTGGGGACTCACATACCCCGTCCCCAAGGTGTGAAGAGGAGGGGTTTCACATACCCAGCCCCGAGTGGTGAGATGGTGGGGACTCACGTTTACACCGGCCCCGGATGTGTGAGAGGTGGGGACACATTACACAGGCTTCCTGATTTCGTGAGAGGCAGGGCTCACATAACACCAGCCCCGATGTGTGAGAGGCGGAGAACTCAAATTACACCAGCCCCTGATGTGCGACAGTTGGGGATAATTACACCAGCCCGTGTGTTGAGAGGTGGGACTCCCATTACAACAGCCAATGATGTGGAGAGCGCTGGACTCACATTACACCAGCCCGCGATGGTGTGAGGGGCGGGGACACACATTAACAGTCAGCTGATGTGTGAGAGGTGGAGAAGCACATTGACACCAGCCCCCGTATGTGTGAGAGGGGGTGACTACATTACACAAGCCCCCGATGTGTGAGAGGGGGGCTCACATTACACCAGGGCCCGGATGTGTGAAGAGGCGGGGCTCACATTACACCAGCCCACGAGTGTGAGAAGGTGGGAAACTCAAAGTACACTGCCCCCGATATAGTCAATGGAGGGGGACACACATTACCCCAGTCCCAATGTGTGATGAGGAGGGGTTTTCAAATTACCACCAGCCACGATGTGTGAGAGGTGGGGACTCACATTACACGGCCCCTGATGTTGTGAGAGGGTGGAGGTCACATTAAACCCGCCCTCGAGTGTGAGAGGGGGCGACTCAAATTACACCACCCAATGTGTGAGAGCCAGGGATTCACATCCACCAGCCCCCGATGTGAGCAGCGTGGGGACTCAATTACACACGCACCAGATGTGTGAGAGGGGGACTCACATTACACCAGCCCCGATGTGTGAGAGGCGGAGATCACATTACAACCAGCCCCGATTGTGGACAGTGGGGACTCACATTACACCAGCCCCCAGAGTGTGAGAGGCGGGACTCACATACACCAGCACATGATGTGGGAGAGGCGGGGACACAAGTTACACCATGGGGGACCCCCGATGTGTTGAGATTGTGAGAGGTGGGATCACATTACAACGCCCCGATGTGTGAGAGATAGGGATTACATTACACAGCCCCCCGATGTGTGAAGAGGCAGGGACCACATTACACCAGCCCCGATGTTGTGAGAGGCGGGGCTCACATTACACCAGCCCCAAGTGTAGAGACCGGGGACTCACTTACTGCAGCCCCCAATGTGTGAGAGGTGGGGACTCCAATTACACAGACCACGATGTGTGAGAGGTGGGAACTCACAGTACACCGCCCCCGATGTAGTGAGAGGGGAACTCATATTACACTGACCCGATGAGTGAAAGTGGCGGGGGATCACATACCCAGTCCCAATGTGTGAGGAGAGGCGGTGTTCACATTAACAGACCAAACGATGTGTGAGAGGGTGGGATTCACATACCACCGGCCCCTGAGGGTGAGAGGTGGAGGCTAACATTACACGCCCCCGATGTGTGAGAGGCGGGACTCACTACACCAGCCCCATGTGTGAGAGCGCAGGGATTCACGTTACACCAGCCCCATTGTGAGAGGTGGGGACTCACATTACACCCGCCCCGATGTGTGAGAGGCGGGGACTCACATTACAAAAGCCCCGATTGGTGAGAGGCGGAGACTCACATGACACCAGACCGCGATGTTGTGACAGTTGGGGACTTCACATGACACCAGCCCCCGATGTGTGAGAGGCGGGACTCAAATTACACCAGCCCATGATGTGTGAGAGGGGGGAACACCATTACACCAGCCCCGATGTGGGAGAGGTGGGGAATCAAATTAAACCAGCCCCCGATTGTGTGAGAGATAGGACTCATTACACAGCCCCCCAATTTGGTGAGAGGCAGACCCACCTTACACAGCCCCCGATGTGTGAGAGGCGGGAGGCTCACATTACACCAGCCCAATGTGTGAGAGAAGGGGGACTCACTTACTGCGCCCCCAATGTGTGAGAGCCCGGTGGGACTCACAGTACACCAGCCCGATGAGTGAGAAGAGGTGGGGATCACATTACACCAGCCCAGATGTTGTGAGATGTGGGAATCACATTACACCAGCCCACGATGTGTGAGAGGCGGGGCTCACATTACACCAGCCCCGATGTGGAGAAGTGGGAACTCACATTACACAGCAAACGATGGGTGAGAGGAGGCGACCACTTACACCAGCCCTGATGTGTGAGCGACAGGACTTCCCATTACGACCCGCCCCCGTAGGGTGCAGAGCGGGGCTCACATTAACCGCCACGTTGCTTTGAGAGGAGGGGTTCAGTGTCATTACACCAGCCACCGATGTTGGTAGATTGGGGGGACACACATTACACCAGCCCCTGATGTGTGTGAGATGTGGGACTCACATTATTACCAGCCCTGAAGTTGTGACAGTTGGGGACTCAATTACACCCAGCACCGAGGTGTGAGAGGCGGGACTCACATTTAAACCAGCCACTGATGGTGGGGAGGGGGACACACATTACACAAGCCCCCGATGTGTGAGAGTTGGGGATCACATGTACACCAGTCCCCGATTGTGTAAGAGGCAGAGACTCCAATTAACCAGACCAGGATGTGTAAGAGGCCAGGGACTCCCATTACACCAGCCCCCGATTTGTGTAATTTTTTTCGTCTTTTTTTTTTTTTTTTTCCCTCGAGGTGGGAACTCACATTGCACAGCCCCCGATGTGTGAGAGGAGTTAGACTCACATACACCAGCTCCAGATGTCGAGAGAGGGGGCGGGACTCCATTACACCAGCCCCGATGTGGAGAGGTGGGAAACTAACATACACCAGCCCCGATGTTGTGAAAGTAGGAGGAACTCACATACACCAGCCTCTGATGGTGAGAGGCGGGGACTCCATTTACACCAGACCCCTGATGTGTGAGAGGAGGGGTTCACATTCACACCAGCCCCCGATGTGTGAGAGGTGGACTCACATTACACCAGCCCCTGATGTGTGAGAGGAGGGACTCCACATAACACAGCCCCCGATGTGTGTGACAGTTGGGGAGGACCCACCATTTACACAGGCCCCGATGTGTGAGAGGTGGGCTCACCTTACACAGCCACTGATGTGTGAGAGCGGGGACTCACACACAGCCCCGATGTGTGAGAGGGCGGGGGGGGAACACATCCACCAGTCACTGATGTGTGAGAGGGTAGAGGGTGAAGACTCACATTACACCAGCCCCCGATGTGTGAGATGGTGGGGACTCACATTACACGCCCCGATGTGTGAGAGGCCGGGGACTCACATTACACCAGCCCAGATTGTGAGAGGCGGGGTCCTACATTACACCAGCCCCGATGTGTGAGGTGTTGGGAACCACGATTACAGGCCCCCGGTGTTGTGGAGGGTCGACCTCACATTACCACCAGACCACCGATGTGTGAGAGGTCGGGGACTCAAATTACACCAGCCCCGGCATGTGGAGCCAAGGCAGGGGACTCAATACACCAGCCGCCCAATTGTGTGAGATGGCGGGGACTCACATTACACAGACCTGCCGTAGGTGAGAGGGGGGTCAGTTACACCAGTCCCGATTGTGCGAGGGGGGACTCACGATAAACCAGCCCCGAGTGTGAAGAGGAGGGAGTTACATTACACCATGCCCCGATGGGAGTTGAACGGTGGGACTCACATACACCAGCCCCGCAATGTGTGAGAGGCGGGGACTCACATTACCACAGCCCGGAAAGGGCTCTACCAGCCCTGAGGTGTGAGAGGGGGAGGATCACATTACACCGCCCTCGATGTGTGAAGGCAGGTGGTCGTTCAAATACACCAGGCCCCTAATGTGTGAGATCGGTGGGACTCACATACACCAGCCCACGATATGTAGAGGCTGGGGACTCAAATTACACCCGCCCACATGTGTGAGCAGGCGGGGACTCACATTACACAAGACCCGATTAGGATCCCTAACAGACCGATGTGTGAGGAGGCGATCAATTACACCAGCCCCTGATGTGTGAAGGGCAGGGATCATCACCCCCCATTGATAGAGCGGGGATCCATACCCAGCGATGTGTGAGAGGCGGGAATCAATACTTACCAGCAACCACTGATGTGTAGAGAGCAGGGACACACATTAACACACCTATTGAAGGGGCCCACCAGACGTGTGTGAGGGCAGGGGACTCACATACACCAGTCGCCCTGATGTGTGAAGGATAGGGACTCCATTAACACAGCCCTCGATGTGTGAGAGGCAAGGGACACACATTACACCAGCCCGCGATGTGTGAGAAGGGGGGGTTACAATTACACCAGCCCCGATGTGTGAGAGAGTGGGGAACTAACATGAGCCCAGCCTGAGTGTGAGAGGTGGGGAGACATTCACATACCAGCCCATTATGAGTGTAGAGGTGGGATACTATCCACACAAGCCCCCATGATGGTGAGAGGCGGGAGGATACACATTACACCAGCCCCCGATGTGTGAGAGGTGGGAATACACCCCCCCGATTTGTGAGAGCGGGACCACTCACCGCCCCCGATGTCGTGAGAGGGGAAGACTCAACATTACACAGCCACCTGATGTGGACAGGGCGGACTCATCAGTTAACACAGCCCCGATGGTGTGAGAGGCGGCGGCACATTAACACCAGCCCCGATGTTTAGAGCGGGGGCTTACATTAACCAGCCCCCTGATGATGTGAGAGGTGGGGACTTCACATTACACCAGCCCCTGATGTGTGAGAGTGGGGACTCCACACCTGATTAGAGGAGGAGACGATCACAGCCCTGATGATGTGAGCTGGGGACTCCACATTACACCAGCCCCGATGGTGAGAGGCAGGGCGCTCATCCACTGATCAGAACGGGATCCTTAGCCATCTGATGTGTGATGAGGGACCAACGTTACACAGCCGCCCTGATGTGGTGAGAGGTGGGAGGGGACTCACATACCACAGCCTTGATTGTGTGAGAGGATGAGGACTCACATTACACAGCACCCGATGTGTGAGAGGCAGGGGACTCACTTAACCAGCCCCGATGTGGAAGAGGCGGGTCACATACACAGCCCACGAATGTGTGAGAGGCGGGGACTCACTGACCGCCGCACCAGTGTGTGAGAGGCGTGGGATCCCACATACCACCAGCCCCCAGGAGAGGCGGGTGAGGACTCACATTACACCAGCCCCGATGTGTGAGGTTGGGGAACTCACATACACCAGCCCCGATGTTGTGAGAGGGAGGGGTCACATATACAAGCTCCTTCCGATTGTGTGAGAGGTGGGGATCACAGTTAACCAGCCCACCGATCTGTGTGTGAGGGGGAAGCACATACACCTGAACAGTGGTACTCAATACCAGCCCCGTTGAGGTGGTTACATTACACAGACTGATGAGTCGGAGAGGACTCATTACACAGCCCCCGATGTGTGAGAGGCGTAGGAGTCACATACACACCCGAGCCCCTGATGTTCTGACAGTGGGGACTTTCAACATTACACAGCCCTGAGTGTGAGATGTGGAGGTCCGGGAATCACTTATACCAGCCTCTGATTGTGTGCAGATGGGGGATCACATTACACAGCCCCCGATGGTAGAGGGGGGACTAATTACACCAGCCTTGAGAGTGATCAAATTCCATCCCGACTGTGGAAGAAGGCGGGGTACATAACCGCCATGCGTGGAGCAGAACCCTCCCCCCTGATGGTGTGAGAGGCTGGGACTCACATTACTCCAGCCCACGATGGTGAGATGGCGGACTCACATATACCAGCCCCGATTGGTTAAGAGTGGGGAGACTCACATTACCACCAGCCCCCGATGTGTGGAGAGGAGGCTAGACTCACACTTACACCACAATCCCTGATGTCTGAGAGGCGGGGAACCATTACCACCAGCCCCGATGATGTGAGATGGGTGGGACTCACATTACACAAGCCCACCGATGTGTGAAAGAGGCAGGAGAAAGAGAGACTCACAATCACCCAGCCTGATGTGGGAGAGGCGAGGGAACTACCATTACACCAGCCCCTTGATGTGTAAGAGGTGGGTAATTCACATTACACAGACCCCGATGTGTGAGTGGTGGACTCACGTATTACACGCTCCCTGATGTCTGAGAGGGCAGGACTCACATTACACAGCCCCGATGGTGTTGAGAGGATGGGATACAATTCACTACAAGCCCCCGATGTGTGTGACGGAAGGCAGGAGACTCACATTACACCAGACCCTATGATGTCGTGACAGTTGGGGACTCACCATTAACACCAGGCCCGATGTCTGTGAGGGGTAGGAGGTTCACAGTACACCAGACCCTGATGGTGAGAGGCGGAATACATTACACCCGCCCCGAGAGTGTGAGAGGCCGGGGACTACACATTACAAGCCTGATGGTGGAGTTGCGGAGACTCACATTAACACCAGCCCCCGATGGTGAGAGTGGGGACTCACATTACACCAGCCCATGATGTGTGAGAGGCGGGGGCTCACATTACACCAGCCCTGATTGTGATGAGAGGCGGGGCCACATGTACACCAGCTCCTGATGTGTGAGAGGGGACACTCAACCATTACACCGCCCCCGAGTGTGTGAAGGGGGGAGAATCACATTACCACAGTCCACCTGATGTGTGACAGATGGGGTTATCATATTACACCAGCCCCGATGTGTGAGAGGTGGGGACTCCAATTACACGGACCACTATGTGAGAGGTCGGGGATCACATTTACACGCCCCGAGGTTGAGAGAGGGGGACCACATTAACACCAGCCCTGATGGTGAGGGTGGGATCACATACACCAGCACCCTGATGTGTGAAGTTGGGGACTCAATTACACCACGCCCCGAGTGTGTAATGGCCGGAATCACCAGTTACACAGCACCTGATGTGTCAGAGGCGGGGACTCACATTACACCAGCCCGCCGATTGTGTAAGAGGCTGGGACACACTTACATCGGGTATCTACACCAGTCCCCCGAGTGGATGAGTGAGGAGTCAATTGACACAGACCGATTACGGATCACAGTACACCGCCGATGGTGTGAGAGGCGAGGGCTCACCATTACACCAGCCACCATGTGTGAGAGGTGGGAACTCAACACACCTAGCCCCGATGAGTAGAAGGATGGGAGACATCACCATTACACCAGCCCAGATGTGTAGAGAGGCAGGCGTTCACATTACACAGCCAATGCGATGTGTGAGAGGTGGGGACTCACATTACACCGCCCCCGATGTGTGAGAGGGGGGCTTCACATATCACCAGCCCCAGAGTTGTGAGAGGTGGGGACTCACATTCACCGCCCCCATGTGTGAGAGGCGGGATCTTACGCCCCCGAGGAGGTGGTACATACAACAGCCCCTCCAGATGTGGAGAGGCGGGGATTCACATACAAACCAGCCCCGATGTGTGAGAGGGGGAGACTCATACACCGCCCCTGATTTGTGACAGGGGGGACTCAAATGTACACCAGCCCCGATGTGTGGCGGGCGGGACTCAACATTACAACCAGCCCGATGAGTGTGAGAGCGGCAGGACACCACATTACACCAGGCCCCTGATGTGTGAAGTGAGGAATCCACATTACACCAGCCCGAGGTGTGATAGGGTAATCTCACATTACACCCAGCCCCACTGATGTGGGAGGAGGCAGGGACCAAATAACCAATGCCCCGATGTGGAGAGGCGGGGACTCACATTTACACAGCCCATGTGTGAGAGCTGAGACTTGGGACTCACATTAAACGCAGCCCACATGGGTCTGAGAGGTGGGGCGACTACACATTACACCGGCCCCGAGTGTTGGGGGGGATTAATACGCACCTAGATGGTGGGGAGATCTCACATTACACCAGCCCGATGTGTGAGAGGTGGAAACTAATTAACACTGCCCGAGAGTGAAAGGGGGGACTCACCATTACCCAGTCCAAATGTGTGAGAGAGGGGGCATTACAAGCACCGAGTGATGGGACTACATTAACCGGCACCCTGAGGTGAGAGGTGGAGGCTCAACATACACCGCCCCGATGTGTAGACGGGGGGGACTCACATTCAACAACCCCCAGATGTGTGAGAGGCGGGATCACGATGACACCAGCCCCCAATGGGAGGGGGGACTTCAAATTACACAGCCCGCCCGATGGGTGAGAGGCTGGGGACTCACACATTACACGACCCCCGATGTGTGGGCTCTGACAGCCGAGGACCGGGGGATCACATTACACCAGCCCCCGATGTGTGAGCATGGGGCACATCAGACCCGTGTGGGGGGCAATTAAAGCCAGAGGAGGGCGGGACACAATTACACCCAGCCACGATTTGTGGAGAGCGTGGGACTAACATAACCAGCCCCCCGAGTGTGAGAGGTATGGAAGGACTCACAGTACACCAGCCCCCGATGGGTAGTAGGGATACTAACGACCCAGGAGGCGACACCAATTACACCAGCCCCCGATGTGTGAGAGGCGGGGCCACATTTACACCCAGCCCCCCATGGTGAGAGACGGGGACTCAACTTACTGCAGCCCCAATTGTGTGAGAGGTGGGGACTCACAATTACACCAGCCACTCGTGAGTGAGAGGTGGGGGACTCACATTACACAGCTCCCGATGTGTGAGAGGTCGGGAGAACTCACATTACAACAGCCCACGATGTGTGAGAGCGGGGTCACATTACACCAGACCCCGATGTGTGAGAAAGTGGAGGGGGAACTCACATACACACAGCCCCACGAGTGTGAGAGGAGGAGGACTCACCTTAACCCAGCCCCTGAGTGTGAGAGACGGGGACTCCTATTACACCAGCCCCGATGTTGAGAGGGCGGGGCTCACCATTACACACCGGCCCCAGATGTTTGAGAGAGGGAGGGTTTCACATTACACCAGCAACCCCGATGTGTGAGAGGTGGGGCACTACATACACCAGACCCTGATGTGTGAGATGTGGGGACTCACTTATACCAGCCCTGAGTGTGACAGTTGGGGGACTCACATTAACAGCCCCCGATGATGATGAGAGGCGGAGGAACTTCAATTACACCGCCACTGATGTGATTGAGAGGACACGGGGCCACATCCAGGCACTGAGGCCAGAGATCCATTACACCCATCGTAGAGCGTCCATTACCACCCCGATGTGTAGAGGTGGGGAACTCACTTATTCACCAGTCCCCGATGTGTAAGAGGCAGAGATTCCATACACAGCCTTGAGTGTCAAGAGGCAGGGCTCCTTACAAGCCCTTGAGTGGATACACACCAGCCCAGAATGGGTGGAGAGGGAGGACTCACATTACACCAGCCACGATGTCGTGAGAAGGAGGGACACATTACACAGCCCCTGATGTGTGAGAGGGGGGAACTCCATTACACAAGCCCTGAGGTGTTGAAAGTAAGGGCTCACCATTACACCAGGGCCCCTGATGTGTGAGGGGGGACTCCAAGTTACACCATGCCCCTGATGGTGTGACGAGGGATGGGGATCACATACACAGCCCCGATGTGTGAGATGTGGGAACTCACATATACACCATGCCCCTGAGTGTGAGAGGCAGGAGACTCATATACACCAGCCCCTGAATGTGTGACACAGTTGGGATGCTCATTACACCAGCCCACCGATGTGTTGATGAGGTGGGACTCACATTAACCCATGAGGGGACATACACACCACTGATGTGTGAGAGGCGGGGGACACTCACATTACACAGCCGCGATGTTGCTGTGAAGGCGGGGACAACACATTACACAGTCACTGAGTGTGAGAGGTGGAGAACTCAACAACACAGACCCCCGATGTGTGAGAGGTGGGGACTTCACATTACACAGCCCCCGAGTGTGAGAGGACGCGGGCATCACATTACACAGCCCCTCGAGTGTGAGAGGCGGGGCTCACATTACACCCCCCCGATGTGTGAGAGAGGTGGGAACTCACAATTAACCAGCCCCGATGTGTGAGAGGAGTGACTCACATTACACCAGCTAAGCGTGTGTGAGGGCGGGATCACATTACCACAGCCCCCAATTTGTGAGAAGGTGGGGACTCACATTAACCGGCACAAAATGTGTATGTGAGAGGCGTGGGACTCACATTACACAGCTCCGATTGTGAAGAGGCGGGGCTCACATTACACAGTCCGGATTGTAGAGGCGGGTATCCACATACACCAGCCCCCCGATTGTGTGAGAGGAGGGTTTTAAATTAACCTGCCCCCGATGGAGTGAAAGGTGGGGGTCAAACCCCAGCACCATGTGAAGGTTCACATTACACAAGCCAACCGGTTGAGAGGTGGGGACTACATTCACCGGGCCCCCTGATGTGTGAGAGTTTGGTGGAGCTACATTACACACACGCCACCCGATGTGTGAGAGGTGGGGGCAACATTACACCAGCCCCAAGGTGTGTGAGAGGCAGGGATTACATTACACCAGCCCCCGAATGTGAGAGGTGGGGAGACTCGGTGGGACATAACCCCCTCCGAGCCCCGATGTGTGAGAGCGGGGACTCCACATTACACCAGCCCCGCATGTGTAAGCGGGACCCTTCACAGCATGGCGACAGATTGGGAAATTCACATACACCAGCCCCTGTGACATTGGGGATCTAGCACCGATGTGGGGCGGGACTCACATTACAACAGCCCACTGATGTGTGAGAGGCGGGACACAACATTACACCACGCACCGACTGTGAGAGGTTGGGGACCTCACATTACACCAGCTCCTGATGGTAGTGAGAGAAGGGACTCACATTACACCAGCCCCCCGATGTGTGAGAGGCAGGGACCACATTACAACCAGCCCCCGATGTGTGAGAGGAGCGGGCTCACATTACACCAGCCCCATGATGTGGAGACGGGGATAATCACATTAACGCAGGCCCACAGATGTAGTGAGAGGGAGGGACTCACATTACACCAGCCCCTGATGAGTGAGATGGGGGACTCACCATACACCAGCCCATGATGTGAGAGGCGGGGCTCACATTTACACCAAGCCCCCTGATGTGTGAGAGTGGGACTCACTACACCCGCCGTGTGATGAAGGGTGGAGCTTCACATTACCACCAGCCCTCAGGTGTGAGAGGTGGACTCCATTACACCAGCCCGCTGGTGAGAGGGCCGGAGGATTCACATACACCAGCCCCCGATGTTGAGAGGGGGTGCCCCCACAGTACACAGCCGCCCGATGTGTGAGAGGGGGGACTCACATTACACCAGCCCCTGATGGTGAGAGCGGGGATAACATATACACCAGCCCCTGATGTGTGACAGTTGGGGACTCACATTACACCAGCCCCGATGTGTGAGGGAGGCGGGACTCAATTTAACAAGCAGGAGTGTGAGAGGCGGGGACCACATACACCCAGCCCCGATGTGTGAGAGGTGAGGGTCACATCACGCTTGAGATACGCTTACACCAGCCCCCGATGTGTGAGAGCAGGGACTCACATTACACCAGCCACGCCATTGTGGGTGAGATGAGGGGCTAATATAACAGCCCATGATGTGTCGAGAGCGGAGGCTCATCTTACGACCGCCCCCAATGAGTGGGGTATCACAGACCCGAGAGTGGAGGTGGGGATCACAGTACACCCGAGCCCCGAATGTGTGAGAGGTCAGGAATTCAATTACACCAGCCCCCGGGGTGAGAGGTGGGGCTCAAATTTTACACCAGCCCCCGAGTGTGAGAGGTGGCGTGGGGTCTACCATTACAACGCCCCCGAGTGTGAGAGCGGCGACTCACATTACACCAGCCTTGATGGTGAGAGGCGAGGGACTTCCACCATTACACAGCCCGATGTGGGAGAGGGGGGCTCACATAAACCAGCCCCGATGTTGGGTGAGAGGCGGGGTCTCACATTACAACAGCCCCTGATGTGTGGAGGGGGAATCACATTACCACCAGCCTGATGTGTGAAAGGGGACTCACATTTACACCAGCCCCCCGATTGTGTGAGATCGCGGGGATCCACATTACACCAGCCTTGGAGCGGGACCAACCCAGCCGATGTGTGAGAGTGCGGGACTCACATTACACAGCCCCGATGTGTGAGATGGGGGACTCACATATACACAGACCCCTGATGTGTGAAGATGGGGGACTCACCATGTACACAGCCCCCCGATGTGAGAGTGGGGATCACATGACACCAGCCCATGAGTGTGAGAGGCTGGGGACTCACATTACAACAGCCCCCGATGTGTGAGAGGTGGGGACTCACATTCACACCCATAGGCGAGCCACATCAGCCCACAGGAAGGGGAATCATCAGCCCGTTCGTGTAAGGGTGGGAATCAATACACAGACCCCCAGATTCGTGGAGTGGTAAGAACTCACATTACCAGCCCGAGCAGAGGCGACTTCGTTGACGAGCCCGCGTGGGGCGTGGGCTCACATTACACCAGCCCCCGATGTGTGAAGGAGGACGGGACTCACCAATTACCACCAGCCCGATGTGTGAGGGCGGGGATCCAAATTACACCAAGCCCCCGATGTGTGAGAGGAGGGTTTTAATACATACACCAGATCCCGAATGTGGAGAGTGCGGGACTCAATACACAGCCCCCAATGTGTGAGAGGCGGGGTGGAGAAAAAAAAAAAAACTTTCTTCTTTACCTCTAATCTCGGAAGTCCCTTCAAGTCGTCCTCCCCTCTCCTACCGCTCACCCTTTTTGCTTGTTTGGTTTCCTTTCACAGCGGTCCTCCGTCTCTTTTTAGCGTCTTTCTCTCCCTCTTTCTTTTGTCCCCCTTTTTTCCCCTGTGTCTCTGTCCCCTTTTTCGCTCCCTTTGTTCTCTTCTCCCGCTATGCCTCGGCTCCTAGCTCTCCGATGAACTTCATAGGGTGTGCTGTGCTATTTTATGTCGCCTACACCTGTCTTTTTTGGTGGTTTGTCCGTGTAGCAATATGGTTTTAATGTTTTATAATGGTATGATTTACGTCTGTTCCGCTTTCAAACCCGCCGCCGCTTTCTTTCCGGCTCGGACGCGACAAAAAAACACTGCTTTCTTTCCCTTTTTACTACTGGTTACCTCTTGGGAAAATTCCCTGTCAGTTCTCGATTTTAGTCTTCGGTCGTATCTGCGTCACAGCGCCCCCTCGGTCATGTACTCTTGCTATCACCTCCTCTTCCTGTTTAGTCCATCTTGGTTTTTGCTGGTCCTCCGGTTGTTACCCCTTTCTTTTTTCCCATTTGCCCCAACAATATCTCCACATAGGTTGCCTTCCTCTACCTTTTCATCTTTCTTTGCTTTTTCTCTCTTTATCCCTTTGCCCACGTCTAGGTCGAAGGTGCCGCTCTTCTAGGGCACCGCTACCACCCTTTTTTTGTTTCATATCCCATTTCTTACTTTCTTCTGGCCTTTTGTGCACCTTTTTCTTTCTTTTGGGTAATCTCCCGCCCCATGCCCCGATCTCGACTCTTGCTCATCGATCGCCCCTTATGCGTGGGACTTCGCCTCTCTTTCGATGATTCTCTCCCTGCCTCTACCCTCGCCCCACTGGCTATTCCGCATTACTCGGCTTCCTCCCGAACTGGGGGTTTGTTTAAGCATTGTCTTTCGCTAACTCATGCTATTTTCCCTCGTTTCTGCCTTTAAACCGTCCGTATGGCTCCTAGGCTTGCATCTTCTTATTTCTTCCGCATTGGGAGTGTTTTATTTTGAGGGTAGATACTACCCTGGTGCAACTGCTCTTTATTCGCCCGTATGTTGTTTTGTGTTCTACTGCACGATTCTTTTCCCTTCCGGTTGTCAATTTTGGTTCGATCAGTTTCTTTGTTGAAGCAGAGTCTAGTCTTAGCTGCGTGGCCCTTCTTGCGGATTTTTCTTTTCATCTCTCTCATTTCTGGTTGGTTAGACTTATCTTTGGTGAGTGACGCCCTCGTTCGGTGTTCGCTCACTCTCGACATCTCCGCACCGTACTCTTTTACAATCTAACCCCGCCACTCCCTTTTTCGGTGATTGTTCATTTCCTATCCTTAGTCCCAACCTTCCCGAGCTAGTCACTCCTGTCTGCGCTGGCCTATCCCTTCTTCGGCTGCCCCCAATGCCCTAAGCTTCCCTAATTGGGGTTGGGTTGTCATTTCCTCGGTCTTCTCTCGATTCTTGTTTCCTTTTGTATTTCCCCCGTAGCTCGCGCATCAATTTTTTTGCTGTCTCTTATTTTTACCATGTTTTACCCAATCCCGAATATTTCACCCGCCTCATTCTGTTGTTGTGTTCTGATATTATTTGTGGTCCGGGGCTTGATAACTTTTCCCTTTTCCGTTTCTTTCCCAGCCCCTTGTTTATTTATTTCATTTTCTTTCTGATCTCTTGATTGGTTCCCTTCCCGATTCCTTTCCCCTGGGACCCTTCTGTTTTCTTTTTCCTCACCACTCTCCAGATTGTCAGTTCGTCTTTTTTCCCTGCATCCTCCTCTGGCCTCTCTCCGCGGTCGGCTTGTTTTGCCCTGGGTGGTTTGTGGGACTTTAGCCGACCCCTTAACCGTTTCAGCTTATCCGTTAACCTCTATTTCTTTCTTTGTTCTCAATGCTTCGTCCACTCTCCCCTCTCTCTGTCCCCTGCTTTTTTTGCTTTGCACTGGTCTCCCGCTGCCCCTTGTGGTCGACGTGACACGTTTTTTTCACTTGTCTTCTTAAACCTAAAGTTGCCTTTCTTTAATATAGCTTTCTCTCTTTTTCGCTTGTTCTTCCTTTTCTTCGGTCTTTATTACTTTACAGCAGCCCTCATGGAGTTAATAGCCGACCATAAACAGTGTCTGCCCAGGCGGAGAAGAGGGAATGGGAACGTTAACATGACAAAAAATCGGAAATGTAGTGTTGGTCGAAGGGTAAGACTTCCTTCCCGTCCCAACTATGTCCCGAATGCCGGGTCCTGCCTTACATTAGAGGTCCATAACCCCTGGCAGCAGACCTGCCCCGATCCAGGGGTCCCTCATAGGGCGCGGGATGTCGTAAATCTGGTTCTGGGCTTCCTATTAGCTCAGAGCAAGGCCTCACTCCACATTGCAGAGGTGGCGTTTATGTTTCTTATCAAGACTTTAGTTGTCTCTATGTATTGCTTAACTTTTTCAGCAGTGGTAAAGATAAATTTCAGGAAAAATCGAAGATGAAAGTCAGCGAAAAGGACCAGTTTGTCGTCATGCAATACCTCATTATGCAAACAACTTACTCTGCTAGCGAGAAGGTATTACCGCACACTATCAAACACGTATTAAGGTTATTCTGTCCAATCACATGGTGGGGGAGGGTCATAACAATAGTAAAGTGTAACTCTAGGGGGCAGCTTGTTAACCCAATAGATGTATAAGGTCCCCACGGATCACCAGGTAAATTGTTGTTCCAATCCCCCCGCCACCCTAGGTCCACCATGTCACCTGTACGGCCTACTGTGTCGCCTCCAGTCATAGTCCTAGGTCCCCGCTGTCACCTGTCGGCAGTCTGTGTCCCTCCGTACAAAAAAGAAGAACGGATCGGCAGCTAAGGTCCCGACGTCATTCCCTCATGGGTGCCCTCTCCTGTGGATCACCTGTCTTGTGCGAAAAATGCCCATGAACTGTCCCCTACTGTGTCCACCCTAGGATACACAATGTCACCTCTGTGTCCCTCCTTCAAGCACGCTGTGTCTCGCACGGCCTCTGTGTGCCCCTCACTGTCCTATCCTGTCATCATGTCCCTCTGGTGTCTCACTGTCACTCCTGACCTGGTCCAAGGCTGGGTGTCAGGCATCCGAAATCCTGTCAATCCGGTTCGAGCGGCTCTGTGTCTGGGCACGCACGTCCTTGGTCACCAACTGGAAAGAGAAACAACCTGTACCGGCTCTGTGTCTCCTCCTGGTCACAACAAACATGTCCTCGTGTGTCCCCCCTCACTGCCTGTCAACTGTCGCCTCTGTGTTCCTCCTGTACACGCTTGTCGCCACTGTGTCCCTCCATCCCTGTCACCTGTCGCGCTCTGTTGTCCAGCTCACTGTCACCGTCCCTCTGTGTGCTCAATCCTGTCACACGCCCGTGGTTCCCTCTGTGTCCTCTTCCTCCCTGTCCTCGTCCCCCTTCAAAATGCCCGTCACGTCCCCTTCTCTCTGTCCCTCCTGTGCTCTCCCCTCCATCCCCTGTCATCCTTTGTCCCGTCCTGTCCCGTCCCTCTGTCTCTCCGTAGCGGGCCGTGCTCCTTCCGCACCTTCCCGTTCCCCATACTGCTGCGCCTTGCTAGATCAATTGAGGGATCAGTACGTGTCACGTGAAGATTCTCTCGGAGACCTGGTCTCTCTCCCGGAAAAACCCGCATGTCATCGTATTCAGTGTTGGGAATGAAAAGAAGTGATTTGCTTATGATCCTTCTGAAAGGAGCGAAAAATCTACCAGGACACATTATACAATGTATCTCAACACTAACATACGATAGAAACCTGATTGTATCCAACACATCATACAGGTATCCAACACTAAATATACTACAAACTGATTGGATCCAACACATCATACAGGTGTATCAACACTAAACTACACATAGAACTGATTGTAATCCAACACATATATATCATGTATGCCAACATAACTAATACATAGTAAATAAACTGATGGAGTCCCAACACATCATACAGTGTATTCCAACACTACTAAAAAAACAATAAGGGAAACTGAATTGTATCCAACACTAACTATACAAATAGAAACTGATTTATCCAACAATCAACAGTGTATCCAACACTAACTCTACACATAGTAAACTGATTGTATCAACACATTAGATAAATGATCAACACTAAGCGAACATAGAAACTGATTGTATCCAACAAATCATACGGTATCCAACACTAACATTAAGACAAGAAAAAGATTTACCAACAATCATACAGTGTATCCAACATAACTAACAAGAAAAACGTGATGTATCCAAACAAATTATACAACAGTGGATCCAACACTAACTATACATAAAAAACTGATTGTATCCAACACATTATCTATGTATCCAACACTAACTATACATAGAAACTGATTATCCAACACATATACAATGTATCCAACAACTAACATGCATAGAAAAAGGATGTATCAACACATTAACAGTGTACCAACACAACTACACATAGAAACTGATTGTATCTCAACAATCATACAATGTATCCAACACTAACTACACATAGAAAACTGATTGTATCCAACACATTATTACAATGTATCCAACAAAACTACACATAGAAACTGATTGTATCAACACATTATACGTGTATCCAACACTATACTACACATAGAAACTGAGTATCAAAACATTATATAATGTATCCAACACATAACTACACAAAAAGATGTATCCAACACATTATACAGTATCCAACACAAACGATACATAGAAATTGATGTATCCAAACATCATACAGTGTATCAACACAACATATACATAGAAATGATTGACCAACACATTATAAATGTATCCAACACTAAACTACAATAGAAATGATTGTAGTCCAAACACAATACAATGTATCCAACAATAACTATACATAGAAAACTGATTGTATCCAACACATTATACAGTGATCCAACACTAACTATACATGAAAAACTGATTGTATCCAACAATAACTATTGTAGAATATAATAATAATTTATTTATATAGCGACACACGATTAAGCAGCTGCCACAAAACCTGTCAATTGTCTAGAAAAATGATTGTGCACATTATATAAGTGACGGAGGCAAAAAATAACTCATATAAATATTTAAATAAAGTCAAAGAAAAAACACCAAAATCATCTTCTATCTACGAAAATCAAGCAGTTTTTTGGTTTGTATTGTAACAATAATTGGGGGGATTGGTATGTAAGTGCCGATCTCTCTTGGGGTCTTTGCAGCAAATTGTGCACCAAAGGGTTGGCCGTAAGTGACTAGAGCCGACGTCGCGACCAGTGCTTCTGAATGATCTATGCTTGTGCCAGATTTAGTTTAGCGACTTTCTGGTTAGACGCACAATTTGTCTCAAAGCGGCTCCGGTGCTGTGGAGGCAACAAGACAAAGCGGCAAGAGGGGACCAAGAATGCATCATGCAAGATAGGACAACGTCGAGCATTGACACATTCAAAACAGACGCACCATTAACAGCGAGCACAAATTTCCAGTTGGGGACTCCGACTTTGTTACCACCCTCCTTATGGTCAGAACAGGGAACATCACACATCGCCTCATCCTCAAGCTGTGACAAAAAGTCCCCAGAACAACCAATGGAATTACAGTAGGAGGAGCCAATGTCAGGAGGGCTGTAATACAAGGAAGTCCAGGGGGAGGGGCTGCTGGTTCCCATAACAGGAGGTCAAAGCAATTGGACTCCCCCGGAATTAGAAATGTATTCCCCATTATGTGGATGGGGGATAAATGTCAAATTATGACAAAAAAGAAGCCCAGGTTCAGATGTTGTGCACAGCGCAGATATCGCCTATGATTTCATGTTCTTGAAATAAACATATTTTATTATATTAATTTTGCTCTTATAAAGGGCCGGGGCTTATTTTCAGGGGATCCACATTTATTTAAACAAAGAAGTAACCATTTAATAATTCTCCAAACCTATCATCTTGGAACGGCAGTTTCCCTCGGTCCATGTAGAGCTCGTCAACATGCATCTGTCAGCTCTCTTCTCCTCCTGCAGGTTTCAGTTGAGGGGAGAAGACTTAAACAGTCATTCTTTTTGAACCCGAAACCTAGAAACACAATTCTGGTATCATTTTCAAGAGAAAGTCTACCTTTGTTTCTTGTTGGTGCCACAGCACAAGATATCTCAGTTACAGGGAGCTGCAATGAAAGGAGCTTATGATTTTACAGAGGGCGCTTTGTGGCACAAGTCTTGTGTGTCATTAAGTGGAGTTTTTCTCCTCAAAATGACAGACAGAACTGTGTTCTAGGTGCCATGGTTGTGAAGAGGAGGGGATTATTTTTGGAGTAGGTCATTAATGTCAAAATAACAAACAACACAACAACGATTAACAGTACTAACAATAACAGAGGTCAACTTAAGACCTAATCATAAAGGTAACTGCACTATGCCAGAGTGGTCAGAGGTGGCCCACACAATTATTGAATAAATACCAAAAACTAGACGAAAAAAAGGAAATCATGCCAATAATGAACTTGTAATAATAAGAAGAAAATTATTGATAACAATTAATTCTTTAAAATATACTAAAAAAATTCCAGGAGAGACAATGCATGAACATCCCAGTAAGGGGAGGGACACAGCTGTATAGGAGTAGTGCAAAGGGAGCGCGTCTAATGGCAGTAATGTGTACTGCCACCACATAACAAAAACTCATGCCAGACAAACAGAAGTAAGCAAATAAATACTACTAAATAACATGCAATTATTTGAAAAAATATCAGACCCAAAAAGGATGAAAGGATCCCCTTTCACAGATTTCATCCTTGTTTGGTGTGATATTTTTCAATAACTGCATGTTTATTGTAGTATTATTTGCATTCTTCTGTGTCTGGGCATGAGTTTTGTTATGTGGTGCAGTACACATTACTGCCATGGAGCAGCGCTCCCTTTGCACTACTATATACAGCTGTGTATTTAATGTCACAGGAAAGCCAATTTTGAAAATATTCATCTATCCAGAACACCGCAGAAAGTCAGTTTGTTCATGGTTTCTATAGAATCAGCCATTAACAAATAGACTAGTAAGGAGCCGACCATTTGGACGAGTGGTCACTCACCCCCAGCGAGCCGTCATATCTGTAGCATCTGTTCAGGACAATAAAATGCCCTCTATTGTTCTATTCAAGAGAAAAGGACAAATTGCTCTGTCATTGATCTGTGACGCTGAACTGGGCGACACAATATACAATATCAGAGGAGGCTGAGGACGTACAGTACATGTACAGGGATCCAGGATACATTTATTGCGTATTTATTATTAGTTGTCATTATTATTTGTGAGTGTCCTGTGGTTCCTAAGATCCTGACACCACAAGAATCACTAAAAATGAAGCAGAGTTTATGTACATGGATATCCTGTCCATCCTAGATACAACCCATCCGTCAAAAAAACAAGCCAACATACAGTTACACATCAGCAGAAAAATTGAAACGGGAGGATAAGAGGAGAATCAATTAAAGAAATGTGAAAAATGTCTTGTTCCTTAAGACTCAGATGAAAGATGAAAACTTTGGGGCACATTTATCTACCTGCCGTTGTCCGTGCGTTCCACGCTGTGGCTTCTCCGGCGTGATTCGGTTCTTTCCGGGATTCACTAAGGTCATGGCCTGTCCACTAGGTGCCGCTACTGAGCCTCATCAGGAGGATGTGAGGTGTTATAGGGAGGTACATAACAGGCACATGGAGCCAACACAATACTGAGCCTCATCGAGGAGCCTGGGAGGTGTTGTAGGGAGGTCATACAGGCATGTGGAGGCCAAACACATACTAGAGCTCATCAGGAGCATGCGAGGTTGTAGGGAGGCCATACAGGCACATGGAGGCCATGCACAATACTGAGCCTCATCAGGAGAATGCCGAGGTGTTGTAGGGAGGTCATACAGGCATGTGGAGGCCTTGCACAATACTGAGCCTCATCAGGAGCATGCCGAGGTGTTGTAGGGAGGTCATACAGGCATGTGGAGGCCAACACAATACTGGCCAATCAGGAGCATGCCGAGGTGTTGTAGGGAGGCCTAAAGGCACATGGAGGCCACACACAATACTGAGCCTATCAGGAGCCTTATGCGAGGTGTTGTGGGGAGGCATACAGGCACGTGGAGGCCACACACATACGTAGCACCCATCAGGAGCATGCCGCGGGTTTTGTAGGAGGTCATACGGACATGGAGCCACACACAATACTGAGCCTCATCAGGAGATGCAGGTGTTGTAGGGGGTCTACAGGACATGGAGGCCACCAATACTGAGCCTCATCAGGAGCATGCCGAGGTGTTGTAGGGAGGCCATACAGGCACGTGGAGGCCACACACAATACTGAGCTCATATGGAGCTGAACGGTGTTGTATGGAGGTCATAAGGCACGAGGCGAGCAGAACCATACGAGCTCATAGGAGCGGGCACAGGTAGGTGGTAGGGGAGCAATAAAAAACTGATTGTATCCAACACATTATACAATGTATCCAACACTGACTATACATAGAAACTGATTGTATCCAACACATTATACAATGTATCCAACACTAACTAAAACTGATTGTATCCAACACATTATACAATGTATCCAACACTAACTATACATAGAAATTGATTGTATCCAACACATCATACAGTGTATCCAACACTAACTATACATAGAAACTGATTGTATCCAACACATTATATAATGTATCCAACACTAACTACACATAGAAACTGATTGTATCCAACACATCATACAATGTATCCAACACTAACTATACATAGAAACTGATTGTATCCAACACATTATACAGTGTATCCAACACTAACTATACATAGAAACTGATTGTATCCAACACTAACTATATGTAGAATTATAATAATAATTCTTTATTTATATAGCGCACACAGATTAAGCAGCACTGCACAAAACCTGTCAAATTGGTCTAGAAAACTGATTGTGCACATTATATAAGTGACGGAGGCTAAAAATACTCATATAAATATTTAAATAAAGTCAAAGAAAAAACACAAAATCATCTTCATATCTACGAAAATCAAGTAGTTTTTTTGGTTTGTATTGTAAACTAATTGGGGGGATTTGGTATGTAAGTGCCGATCTTCTTTTGGGGTCCTTTTGCAGCAAATTGTGCACCAAAGGGTTGGCCGTAAGTTGACATAGACCGACGTCGCGACCATTGCCTTTCTGAATGATCTATCGCTTTGTGCCAGATTTAAGATTAGCGACTTTCTGTTTAGACGCACAATTTGTCTCAAAGCGGCTCCGGTGCTGCAAGACAAAGCGGCAAGATGGTGACCAAGATGCATCATGCAAGATAGGACAACGTCGAGCATCTGACACATTCAAAACAGGCGCACGACCATTAACAGCGAGCACAAATTTCCAGTTGGGGGACTCCGACCTTAATGGTCAGAACAGGGAACATCCACCATCGCCTCATCCTCTAAGCTGTGACAAAAGTCCCATAACAACCAATGGAATTCCAGTAGGAGGGGCCAATGTCAGGAGGCTGTAATACAGGGAAGCCAGGGGGAGGGGCTTGCTGGTCCCCAATAACAGGAGGTCAAAGCAATTGGACTCCCCCGGAATTAGAAATGTATCCCCCATATGTGGATGGGGATAAATGTCAAATATGACAAAAAAAGAAGCCCAGTGTCAGATGTTGTGCACAGCGCCAGATGATTTCCATGATTCTCTGAAATAAGACATATTTTATTATATTATTTTTTGCTCTGATAAATGGCTCGGGGCTTATTTTCAGGGGATCTACATTTATTCTTAAACAAAAAAAGTAACATTTAATAATTCTCCAAACCCTCTCATCTCTGGTAACTGCAGTTTCCCTCTGGTCCATGAAGGTTTCAGTTGAGGGGAGAAGACTTCAAACAGTCATTTCTTTTGAACCAGAACCTAGAAACACAATTCTGGTATCATTTTCAAGAGAAAGTCTCACCTTTGTTTCTTTGTTGGTGCCACAGACACAGAGATACCCTCAGTTACAGGGAGCTGCATATGAAAATGCCGCTTATGATTTTACAGAGGGCGTCTTTGTGGCACAAGTCTTGTGTGTCATTAAGTGTGAGTTTCTTCTCCTCAAAATGACAGCAGAACTGTGTTTCTAGGTGCCATGGTTGTGAAGATGGAGGGATTATTTTTGGAGTAGGTCATTAATGTCAAAATAACAAAACAACACAACAACGATTACCAGTACTAACAATAACAGAGGTCACTTAAGACCTAATCATAAAGGTAACTCCACTATGCCAGAGTGGTCAGTGGTGGCCCACACAATTATTGAATAAATACCAAAAACTAGACGAAAAAAGGGAAATCCATGCCAATAATGAACTTGTAAAATAGAGAAACTTTATTGATAACAAATTAATTCTTTAAAATATACTAAAAAATTCCATGAGAGACAATGCATGAACATCCCAGGTAAGGGTACACAGCTGTATATGGAGTAGTGCAAAGGGAGCGCTGCTCCTAATGGCAGTAATGTGTACTGCACCACATAACAAAAACTCATGCCCAGACACAGAAGTTAAGCAAATAAATACTACAAATAAACATGCAATTATTTGAAAAAATATCACACCCAAACAAGGATGAAAATCTGTGAAAGGGAGATCCTTTCATCCTTTTTTGGGTCTGATATTTTTTCAAATAATTGCATTTTTATCTTTGTAGTAACTTATTGGCTTTACTTTCTGTGTCTGGGCATGAGTTTTTGTTATGTGGTGCAGTACACATTACTGCCATTAGGAGCAGCGCTCCCTTTGCACTACTTTATATACAGCTGTGTATCTTTAATGTCACAGGAAAGCCAATTTTGAAAATATTCCATCTATCCAGAACACCCGAAAAGTCAGTTCTGTTCATGGTTTCTATAGAATCAGCCATTAACAATAGACTAGTAAGGAGCCGACATTTGGACGAGTGGTCACGTCACCCCCAGCGAGCCGTCATATCTGTAGCATCTGTTCAGGACAATAAAATGCTCCTCTATTGTTCTATTCAAGAGAAAAGGACAAATTGCTCTGATCATTGATCTGTGACGCTGAACTGGGCTACACAATATACAAGATCAGAGGAGGCTGAGGACGTACAGTACATGTACAGGGATCCAGGATACATCTTCATTGCTATTATTATTAGTTGTCATTATTATTTGTGATGTCCTGTGGTTCCTAAGATCCTGACACCCAAAGGATCATAAAAATGAAGCAGTTTTATGTACATGGAATATCCTGCCATCCCTAGATACAACCCATCCTGCAAAAAACAAGCCACATACAGTTACATCAGCAGAAAATTGAAACGGAGGATAAGAGGAGAATCAATTAAAGAAATGTGAAAAATGTCTTGTTCCTTAAGACTCAGATGAAAGATGAAACTTTGGGGCACATTTACTTACCTGGTCCAGTCGCGTTCCCGCTGTGCGTTCTCCGGCGCTGATTCGGGTTCTTCCGGGATTCACTAAGGTCATGTGCCCGATGTCCACTAGGTGCCGCTACTGAGCCTCATCAGGAGGATGCTGAGGTGTTATAGGGAGGTCATACAGGCACATGGAGGCCACACACAATACTGAGCCTCATCAGGAGCATGCCGAGGTGTTGTAGGGAGGAACATGATAAAGGACCAAGGAACCTCACTTGTGACATGATGAAGGACAAAGTTGGTCCTGTGAACGCTGGCACTTGTGACCAGTTGGAGGTATCAATGTATCGGCAGGAACAAAGAGCCAGAGGAGAATAAGTAATGTTTTTTTGGGCACCTCTGTCCTGACCCCTTGAAATCATAGCAGAATTTGGATATAAAGAATTTCTGCTTTGTAATCAGTGTTATACCTCCAGACACACACTAATCACCCAACTGGTTAAGATATTGGAAGTGCAGACTTTTCTAAACAACATAATTTGGTGATAATCTGTTGTGAAATGCCGATACTGCATGTCTCGATTTGTGACCTCCTAGTGGTTGCATTGTGAATAGCATTTCGTCAAAATGGAATTGAACCATAAACTAAGGGTGGACAGATCTGGATACACAAGTGCTTTAGTATAATGTATCATAAGTTGCTTCATAATTTGTTGTTTACTAATATTTCATATATTCCCCTATTACCTCCACCATTCTCTGCCAGGTTTAGTACAATAGTTGAAATTGTTGTGTTATACTTTATAATGTCTTTGTCGCTTTTTCTTATATGTTATTCAGTTATTGGAACTCAATACTTTTTTTTACAATAAAACAAGCACAGGAATAGAAAAAACATTACAAAATTTAAATAAATCTGTTATTCAGTGATATTCACCATGTTACCGCCCCAGTCTCTGTTTACTGCACTGCTGTAATAATTTTCTGAAATTACCCGCATGACTACTACTGCCAATCACTGCGCAATGTAATACACAACAGCGATTGGCTGTCATCATTACAACTTGGCCAATTTCCAACTTGGCCCAATTTTACTGATCTCAGAAATTGAGAAAAACTTTTCCCCCATTGTTGAAAAATTCATCTATATAAATGAACAAGTCGTCTACTAAATATGGAGAGGATAAGAGGAATTATAGAATATGGCAACATATGTTGTTTTGATCCCAAAAGCCGGGCCGGAGTGTCCTGACAAGGGGTCATGTGTCTTGTATAGTGTTTGAGTGACTTAATCCGAATCCTAACTTCCTTCATGCCGTCGGCCTGGCGTATAGCCATGACATGAACAGCGGAGTCACATTCCAATCTGCATGAATTACATTGTATGACGCGTATTGTATTGATTTTATGCGCTCTGTGTAAATGAGTAATCTCAATTTCAACAAACCAAAGCTGGCCATATATTTCAATTAAGTGTTGACCTAACACTTGCCAAGAGCTATTCCCGCAGACCCCCCATTCACGTAAATGTTTGTTAATAGAGGGAGTGGGAGTGCTGCCAGATATCACTAGTGAGCTAAAGGATCGGCAATATTGAAATCCAGCTGCTCTTGTTTTTGTACCCAAGGGACACATACCCCTCAAACTCCATACACATTAGATGATTGGCTACTCCTGCCGAATTCATGGGTCTGGCTGATCTTGATCTTAAAATTTTTCAATTTTTATTTATGATATCTAGTAGCTGAACCTCAAACCATTGAGATTTTGAATATCACAGCACAAAGTTTATATCCTTAGATATACATAAATAATGCATAAGACATGACCGCCAGTCGTTGGTGTCGAGTGGACCATTCCATCTTATTCTCACAATCTATAATGAATGACTCAGACACACTTAACTCCAGCTTAACTTGTGGGTTGACTCGTGGTTGACCACAACTTTATTAAAGATTGGCAAGAGTACCTTTAAATTACTTAACATCATGTAAGCATAACAAAGGACCAGAACGCCAGCCAACCATGGAATGGGAATGTAAGTCAAGTCTCATACCCCAGATCTAGCCCCAACCTATGACTTAAAAGAAAATAACCAATTAAAACACGACCTTAGGCCTAAACCTAAAAACATGAGCATGGTTGGTAGAAGAAGCCTTCGGGAACCTCGGAACTGCATAAACCTCTTCTAACCTCTTAACTTTCTGCATTCCCTGGCTATATAGCTATACGCCCAAGGGCCACAAGTTAAAAGCAAAATCGAAGACAAACATCCATTCAGCACTGTTGATTCAAAGCAACCCACCCCCCCCCCCCTTTTGATGAAGAACACAAAATTCACCATTTTAGGTGAAAACTTTCTACCTAAATACAAATCTGGGAATAAATCCCTCAATCATTGACCAATCTTT
Source organism: Engystomops pustulosus (assembly GCA_019512145.1). Classification (NCBI taxonomy): domain Eukaryota; kingdom Metazoa; phylum Chordata; class Amphibia; order Anura; family Leptodactylidae; genus Engystomops; species Engystomops pustulosus. The sequence goes on from CM033646.1 coordinate 158,976,567, forward strand.
ATTTATCTAACTTCTTATAACAATACATATCCAGGCCATCTGAGAAATCTTTAGTACTTTCCCCATGATAATTTCTTCTAGGAGACCGTTCCATAGACTCACTGTGGGAGATTTATCATAAGTCTCTTTGAGCATAATTGTTCTAGTTGCCCATTGCAACCAATCAGAGCTCAGCTTTCATTTCCCCACAGCTGTTTATAAATTAAATTAAAGCTGAGCTCTGATTGGTTTCCATGGACAACTAGAACATTTATACCTCAGAAACCTGATGATAAATCTCCCCCACTGCGCTTACAGTAAAGAACCCATCTCTTTGTAGGTTTAGAAACTTTCTTTCCCATAGATATAGAGGGTTTCGCCTGATCTTGTCCCGGATATAAATAAGTCATGGGGAAGATTTGTAAATTTCTTGATTTCCTTGTTGGTAAGTGTATCTCTTGCCTATGATTTGGTTAATACCAGACACAGAAGAGTGTTTGAAATTATATCTTTCGTTTTCTTGAGTTTGATCATTTATAGGCTATCATATTGGTAATTTATTTATTTGGATTTTTTGTAGATATTCAGTAATACCAAGATTCAAGGACAGACGTGTACATTGAATATTGACAGGCATGTAGAACCGGTATACCGCAGATTCAAGGTAAGTTACTTGCCTCGGACATTAGAATTAGAGATTACGGAAAATTAATCATTCCGGACCAGACCCCAGAGCAGAGACAGTTTGACACATTGGTGGGCCCAAGCATTAGGTTACAGAGTGCTGGTCCTGGTGAAGCTACACTCTTGTCCTGGTGAAATAACCCGGCACCAGAACGTCAGGTGGAAACCATCAGAATATTTTTCGATCCATGCATCCATTGTCGTATACAGAAAATCTGGCAGTATGTATCTATAAACACACATTAGACCAAAAACAAGACCAGGTTGTAATTACACCATGTAGGGCATCACTGGTGTGGATTACTTGGTATTACCAAAGAATAGGCAACCGTTCCAGGGTCATGCCCACCCAAGACATAGTAATGTGTATGCGGATCACTGGCTAGCCTCTATTGTAGCACAATTGCTAATAATGTTGCTGGACACATTCATAGGTTTTGTAGAGTCCATGGCTCATTGGAGCTTATTTCAACATTATAGAGCCCTGAGGTGCCATTTGTTTGCTATTTTGCTCTACATATATCATGCGAGAGAGACTAGCTTACAATTATCTTCGGAATACCTTAAAAAAAATCTTCCTGCATCTAAATATTGATGTCCTGTTCATAGGATAGATTAACCATATTAGATTGCTTGGGGGTCCGACACTTGAGACCCTACCAGTCAGCTAATTCTGGTGAACCTTCCACCAAAAACCAAAAGATGACCTATGTTTGGTTGGCCAATGTGATCAAGATTGGTGGGTTTGGCAGAAAATTATGTAAAGTGTATGGCCACCATTATACTGTTTGTTTTTCTATGAGAATTAGGAGTAAAGCTGGCCTTACACTTTAGATTTTTTATGTCAGAATCTGTTAACTTTGGGTCAAAGTAGCACCTTTGTTTCTTTCATACATAATGGTTCCTATGTCCAGCCATCCATGATTAAGGGCACAAGAAGTGTCTGAAACACACAGGGGTCATTTTTCTTTTTTATTCTTCCTTATGTTGTGCCTTTTTTGCAACTTTTTTTGGCGCATTGCAATTTTTGTGTCTTTTTCGGGACTTTTTGAAATGTGCACTGAAGTCTGTCTGACATTAGTGTATTTTCAGAGAGACAAGAGATTTATCTTCTATTGCACATTTTCTAAATGTCGCTAAATTACATTTATCTTCCCAAATTGTCTAAAATTTGAAACTTTTTGGGGCACAAAAAACTCCAGGTGAAACCATACCTAAAGAAAACTTACAAAATGAGACACTTGAGACATTTGTGCAGCATTTTTGAGACATTTGTTACAAATGTTGCAAAAAGAGATCTGAAGAAAAACCTGTTTAACACAAGGAAAACACAGATAAGATAAATGACCCCAATGGACTGTTTTGTTTTTACCATCTGGATGTTTGCAATTTTGCACCAATGAAGTATTTTTTGGACACTAGGCTGGATCATTATGCTTTCTTTGATCCTGGGGACAGGTACATCCCTACTTATTTTTTCTTTCCTTTATATTAGCGTTTAGTAAAATCCTGATATTTTGTTCCTAAACCAGAAAGCTCTGGGTTCTAGGTGTATCGTATTTAGGAAAGTGCAGCCATGCATGAAATATAGAAGGACATAGTAAAATTAGAATAAATAAGATATAAACACTAATACAAAATCAGTCTACAAGATGCCTACGAAAGATTCCTTTCGAAGGACGGATTCCTCCGTCTAGAGAATATTGCTTTTATCAATGTAGAGGTTGTCCCCAGCCTACAACACAAGTAATATCTAACCTCCCCCACCACTCTGCTTCCAACCCTTCCCGTTCTCCGTTCTTCCTACTCATGTCGCCACCACTTTGATACGCGACCAATGATTCCTTCATTCACCACTGCAACCAGTAATTCCGTCAGTGGTTACAAGTCATGTTGACATATCATCACCGGGGTCAGAAGAACATAGACTGGCGGAGGACCAGGGAAGCATTGACAGGGGAATAGTAACGTGACTTATACTCCTTTTGTTCTTTTACACCATTGTAAGCTGTTTTATAAGGTTTCATGGGCCGGACATCCTCTTTAAATAGCAGTGTTATTATTGCTGAAAAATGTGAATTAGAAAAGATGGCATGCTTAATTTTACATCCCTGGAATTTTGAGCACTGCACTGTAAAATATGACTCTTAATAATTGAGGATATTCTGCTGGAGAAGCTGAGACGTTTCCATTTTAATTCTGCAAAAAGATTCTTCCTTAGCCGGCTCAATACATTTTTTATGTAATGGTGGGGGGTGTCTCATCCTATGTGCTTTGATGATTATTTCCATTTTCACTTTTGTCATAGTCCTTTAAATAGAAAGGATTTTTGTATGTACTGGTGCACTTCTTAGGCAATGACAGGGAAGTAATTTGTGGGGTTGTAGAGGGTGTAGTGACGCCCTGGCCCAGTTGGGGGAGAGGTAATAATTCTTCCCCATACAAGGAGACAAGAACACTATATGGGATATTGGTCTACATTTAACTTTAGGGGCCAGTTGCTTTCTGTCTTTACTACGTGATCCCTTTTTCTCATATGTTGTATTTTTTTCTGTTTAAGGCACTTGTAACTGAGATGATAAACCTGGAAGAAGAATATTGAACTATGAAAATAGAAGATGGTCACCAACCATTGCACCCACAGGATGCTTGGTTTGAAGATTTTTAGAATGATTTTGAAGCAAGTTTTACTCATCTCATGGGTCTCATCCCTGGCCCTGGGAGGAACATCACCATCTTGTCCCTCTGCCTGTTCTTGCAGCAATCAGGCCAGTCGAGTTGCATGTACACGGAAAGAACTGGTGGAAGTACCAGAAAGTATCTCAGTCAATACGCGATACCTGAACCTTCAGGAGAACATTATTCAGGTTATCAAAACAGACACTTTTAAGCACCTCCGACATTTGGAAATCTTACAGCTCAGCAAAAATCTTATTCGGAAGATTGAGGTTGGTGCTTTTAATGGACTCCCAAACTTGAGCACATTGGAGCTTTTCGATAATCGTTTGACCACTGTTCCTACCCAAGCCTTTGAATATCTATCCAAGCTAAGGGAGCTGTGGCTAAGAAACAATCCAATTGAAAGTATCCCATCATATGCTTTCAACAGAGTTCCTTCTTTGAGAAGACTTGATTTGGGAGAACTCAAGAAGTTGGAGTATATTTCTGAAGCTGCTTTTGAGGGTCTTGTGAACTTAAGATACCTAAATCTGGGCATGTGCAATTTAAAAGATATACCCAACTTAACAGCCTTGGTCAGACTGGAAGAACTAGAGTTGTCTGGAAACCGTCTAGAAATGATTCGTCCTGGTTCCTTTCAGGGTCTGACAAGCTTGCGAAAGTTATGGCTGATGCATGCTCATGTGACAACCATAGAACGCAATGCCTTTGATGACTTGAAATCATTGGAGGAACTTAATCTTTCTCACAACAATTTAATGTCTCTTCCCCATGATCTTTTTACTCCTCTTCACCGCCTGGAGCGAGTACACCTTAACCATAATCCTTGGCATTGCAACTGTGACGTTTTGTGGTTAAGCTGGTGGTTAAAAGAGACGGTACCAAACAATACGACCTGTTGTGCGCGCTGTCATTCCCCTCCAAACTTAAAAACTAGATACATAGGAGAACTAGATCAGAGTCACTTCACATGCTATGCCCCGGTAATAGTTGAGCCACCCACTGATCTCAATGTGACTGAGGGCATGGCTGCAGAGCTCAAGTGCAGAACAGGTACATCAATGACATCGGTCAACTGGTTAACACCAAATGGGACGTTGATGACTCACGGTTCCTATAGAGTACGTATTTCTGTTTTACATGACGGCACACTGAATTTTACAAATGTTACGGTACAGGACACGGGACAATACACGTGTATGGTGACAAATTCAGCAGGAAATACAACAGCATCTGCAACTCTTAACGTTTCTGCTGCAGCTGATCCAGCAACTACCGATTATACATATTTTACAACTGTTACGGTGGAGACTATGGACTCATCCCCAGAGGAAATAAAGCCTACTGATAAGGAGCCTGGTCCAACGACAACAGTTCGATGGGGGATAACATACTCTACCACGTCACTTACTCCACGAAGTACCCGATCCACAGAGAAGACATTTACTATCCCGATAACAGATGTGACAGAGAACATCATGAAAGATCTAGACGACGTCATGAAGACAACCAAGATCATCATCGGGTGCTTTGTGGCCATCACATTTATGGCAGCCGTCATGTTAATCGCATTTTACAAACTCCGTAAACAGCACCAGCTACACAAACATCACGGGCCAACACGAACTATTGAAATTATCAATGTTGAAGATGAAATACCAGCTACTGCCCCAGGAGACAACCATATGGCGCTCCCTGCTATTGAGCATGATCACCTTAACCATTATACAGCATTTAAGTCCCATTATAACAACAATACAGGAACACTTAACTGTGCCAAAAACCCCATGCTGAACTCCATTCATGAACCCCTTCTGTTCAAAAGCAGCTCGAAGGAAAATGTGCAAGAAACACAAATTTAGCTTCGCAGAAAGTTACTTAGAAAAGTTTGTTTTTCCAGAGTGCGCGAATGAAGAAGACCTAGCTACCGCCAGTTTCTCTGGGTTCTAATTCATACAAAACTCATCTTCCTGTTTCCAAAACGACCCATCCAAAACAGAGGTGCCCCCAAATCGAAGCACTGACACAAACCCGAAAAACGAAGACTCTTTTGATAACTTTAAAAGGGATAATTCACTCTCTGACTACCTGATGTATTACTAAAAAACATAAAAGAAAAAAAAACACGCGAAAAGGGAAAAAGTTACGTAAAGAAAAAAAAAAGTATGAAAATGCTTATTTTGTGGTACAGCTCTTTATGTGTAAATTCTATTTCAGATCTATTTTCATCAAAGATGTTGAGAACAGGAAAACCACTCAAGAGATTTCCGATGGAGATTTTTTTTTTTCTTTTTTTTTTAGTGTCGCTAAGGAGTCTCATCCTGGGTCTGTGACAACAGTGACATCTTTGTCCACGTAGAGAAAAAAAAATACAAAATAGATTTTTTTTTTCCATTGCTCATTACCATGGGTGCCTGCTATGACAGAGAAAAAGTGGTAATGCGGTACAGGCCCCAGCGATTGTAAGATGGTTTCTTTGTAATAGCTTGGACAATGTGTAACAAGTCAGAACTGAGTATTGTGGGGAGGAATTGGGAGGAAAGTTGTTCCTTGCCACTTGATATCACCATCCTTCTCTGAGGGTTTTCATTATGCTTTTTTAAAAAATTAAATAAAATAACAAAATATCAAAAAAGGTGTTTACAACCTTGAAGAGAACTTTATTTTCAAAGGTACTGTGCCATATAACCCTTTACAGATGTGCCAATTATCTTCAGAACTTTACATAAAATGAAAACTGTATGAAAAAAAAAAAGATAAAAAAAAAAAATCAGTTTTTACTAAATATTTTTGTTTTTCGGGAAAGGAACACGGAGAACTTTACGAATTTTGAAACTTCTGCCACAGGAATATTTGGGCCAGTTATTTTGTCTGGATTTCTATCAAAAAGTGTAAGGTGTGTGAAATAATGAAGTTACTATGAACTTTTTAAGTCCTCCCTCCTTTTTTTTTTTTTTTTTCTCTCGGGTGGGTGATTAGTTGCTTTGGATTTTATTTTTTTTTTTCGTTTTTGGAGATTTTGATTGGGTGGGAAATGTATTCTTGTTATAAGAACAGAAAAGAGTATAATATGTCTGTGGCTCTTTATTGAGACGGAAAGTAACAAGCTAAGTTGGTGACATTGCCAAGAGTCTGCAACAAAAGTATAATAAAAATGATGAAAGACGCTCTTCTTGTTGATTGACATATGTAAGTAAAATTTGCTCCCCCAATATAATATTTAGAAATATTTCATCATTTTATATTTCGTATAACGGAGGGTTTAAGATTTCATCATTTTACTCTACGGATTCTGGCCAAATTGACATTTTTTCTGTAGCCACTACCATTCCGGAGCAAAGATTGTTGCTCATTTCAGGCCCACTGATGTCAGGTGGGCGGTTTCCTCCAGTTAAGGACCACCCACCTGATGGTAGCCTATTTAGTATATCTGGTATTAAAGTTAACCTAACCTATTCGCAAGAATGGTATGGGCTAAAGAAGAAGTTCCAACAGTCCTGGAATAAGGGGAGTTGCAAAGATTTGGAGTTGGTGGAGGTGCTGAAGGTGCCTCTTTAAAGTGACCCTTGATCATCATACTATAACTATCTATTGGGGAATCTACTTCATTGGTGCCTTCCATTCAAGTCCAAATTGCATAAGTTGCCTTTGGCAGTCCTTCACCACTAAACGGTCGCTGGTATCTACAGGAGTCCTAAGAATGATATCGGGTTGATGAGTTTTGGACCAATCACTTGTAAGAAGAGATGAAGACAGTTGTTTCTACTACTACTAGTAGTCTACATAGCATAGTGCTGTACAGCGACTGTCTTTGGTATCGCATGTCCAAAGACATGTTCACTTGAATAGGACTAGACTACAAACAAGTCATGCAACCGTTTGATATGACATCAAAACAGTGCCCATCGACCGATCTGGTGTCTGACTTCTGTTTATCTGATATTGATGTATAGGTGTATATATCAAAAAGTCCTTGAATACCCCATTCATATAACATGAAAGGAGTTGTACCAAGATCGGTGAGGTTCCTACTGCTGGGAACTCACTAATTATGAGATGGGAACCAAGCCCTACACAACAATAGGGGGTCTATTTCTCACCCAATGAATGTAGCTGCAGGTTGAGTATACATCCTACCCCTCCACTCAATGCTATGGGAGTGTTCGAAATTGTCGACCACTCGGTGGTCGAAATTGTCGACCACCAAGAACACTGGAGATAGACAAGTGATGTGCTTGACAATTTCCAACACTCCCCTAGTATTGAATGGAGCAGCAGGACGTATGTTCAACCTGCGCTCAATCAGTAGGTGAGGAAAGATTGTGTGGGCCTGATTATGTGATCGTTGGGGATCCAGCAGTTGGACCCCACTGATTAGAATGTCATCCCTTGCCTGCATGACAATAAAACCTGGGAGAGCCAATTTAGCTGAAAAATTACTTTGATGCAGGTAGATTTACATGAAGATCTCTGCCAGGTTTGAGACTATAGTAAAAAGAGTGGGCTGAAGGGTTTATGCCAGCTGCCTGCAAAATGGCTTATCGGGTGGAAATCCACCAAAACTGGTAAAAACGGGGCTTTATAAATGCCTTTTCTGGCAGAAAACTGGTGGAGAAGACACAGTGGGGCACATTTACTTACCCAGTCCTGTCGCGATCCCACGGTGCATTGTCCAAGGAAGATTCGGGTCTGCCGCCATTCACTAAGCTCGGGCGCCCGTGTTCCTGCATCCGTCGCTTCCGCGCTGAGGTTCCCCACGGAGTTCGCCTTCTTATCCTTTTTTAAATTCTGCGGTTTGCTAGAATCCGCCGGATTGTCCGACGGCCAGATTGTCCGTTTGTCCGGTAGTCCGATTTCTGCCATGTGCAAACCAATGCGCCAAAATCTGATCGCATGCACCAAAATCCCGGGGGAATTCGGTGCAAAACGGAAAGCGTTGGGAAACCCGATGAAAATGCGTCCGACTGACCCTTAGTAAATGAGCCCCAGTATGTCCGCCTTAGTATGCACCAATTTAGGGATTTTTTCTCAGTTAACCAAAAGAGTCTATCAATAATTGATTGCAAAATTGAGATGGGGAATGTAATATCATGAAAACCCTACATCTATGTGGTGGACGCTGGACATGTATTGACCCTGAAAGGAGGAATAAGTTGATTCATCTGAGCTGATTGTATTCCAAGAAAGAATTCCATGATTAATTGGGACAGTTCACACACAGCGAACCTCTTACTTTAAATGCATCTGTATGGACTTCCTAAGTATAATGAGATATTACACTAAAGACCCAGACTCACGCTTCTTCACATTAGTGGTTTGTCAGGGGAATCCTTTAATGGAGCCGCATTAAATTAAGCAAAGACCTGAAGACATACAAACCATTCAATGACGTGTGAGGTCATCGCCTGCTTCTCTTCTGCATTCAAGTCATTCAGCTGCTACATGAATGGCATGAAGAATCTAGAACGTTAACATATAACAGCACATTTTTACTTTTAGGAATCTGCATATTTTGAAAGGGGTATTCCACTGATAATTAAATTAAACTTGGCGTAGGATCAGGCATGCTAGATAGATATGGTTTTCAGATTATCACATTCCGGAGAATGGGTGCAGCATGAGAAAAGTCTACGACATTATAATGGATCAGGGAGCACTATTCTTTACACAGGTTCTAACAGTCATAGAGTGTCAAAATGTAAAAACAATGCTGTGCATAAACAGCATTTTAACTGAGATTATTAACATGTGATTTTGAAATCTATAATTAAAAAAAAAAATTATTCACTTATTGAAACATTTGCTTTGGCATATACACTCACCGGCCACTTTATTAGGTACACCATGCTAGTAACGGGTTGGACCCCCTTTTGCCTTCAGAACTGCCTCAATTCTTCGTGGCATAGATTCAAAAGATGGCATCACACAGTTGCGCAGATTGTCGGCTGACATCCATGATGCGAACTCCCGTTCCACCACATCCCAAAGATGCTCTATTGGATTGAGATCTGTGACTGTGGAGGCCATTTGAGTCAGTGAATCTCATTGTATGTTCAAGAAACCAGTCTGAGATGATTCCAGCTTTACGACATGGCGCATTATCCTGCTGAAAGTAGCCATCAGATGTTACAGGTCATGTGGTACATAAGGATGGACATGGTCAGCAACAATACTCAGGTAGGCTGTGGCGTTTGCAACATGCTCAATTGGTACCAGGAGCCCAAAGAGTGCCAAGAAAAATATCCCCACACCATGACACCACCACCACCAGCCTGAACCATGATACAAGGCAGGATGGATCCATGCTTTCAGTGTGTTGACGCCCAAATTCTGACCCTACATCCGAATGTCGCAGCAGAATCGAGACTCATCAGACCAGGCAACGTTTTTCAATCTTCTACTGTCCAATTTCGATGACTGTGCAATGTGCCTCAGTTTCCTGTTCTTAGCTGAAAGCAGTGGCACCCGGGTGGTTTTGCTGCTGTAGCCCATCTGCCTCAAAGTCAACGTACTGTCGTTCAGGGGATGCTGTTCTGCCTACCTGGTTGTAAGGTGGCATTTGAGTCACTGTTGCCTTACTATCAGCTCGAACCAGTCTGCCCATTCTCCTCTGACCTGGCATCAACAAGCATTCCGCCACAGAACTGCCGCTCCTACTGGATGTTTTTTCTTTTTCGACCATTCTCTGTAAACCTAGAATGTTGTGCGTGAAATCCCAGTAGATCAGCAGTTTCTGAAATACTCCGACCAGCCTTCTGGCACAACAACATGCCACTTTTAAGCCATCAAATCACCTTTCTTCCCCATACTGATGCTCGTTTGAACGCAGGAGATTGGTCTTGACCATGTCTAACATGCCTAAATGCACTGAGTTGCCGCCAGTGATTGGCTATTAGAAATTAAGGTTACGAGCACTTGGACAGGTGTACCTAATAAAGTGGCCGGTGAGTGTAAGGGCTACTATATTTTAGGGCAAGTTTATTATGATTTTTGGTTAAAAAGTTTTGTGCATTTACACATCGGGTAGATTATGTTGGTCCCACCCCTCTGCTTCGAGCTTTTGAATATACATCCAACAGGTGGGTGCACCAAGCAAAGTCCTATGCCAGGTCCTGTGCCTTGATCCACTCCATGCCCGGCATGCCCCCTACCCACCCAAGTGGTGTAAAGGGGAAATTAGTCGCAATTCCCAGCTCTGAACCAGGATTGGTGTAGCATTCAGGTACAAAACTGTGATAAATCTCCTCATTGTGCCTATCCATAAGATGATAAACACCAACCCCCTCCTTCCCAAGGGACTGATGCAGGCTATGGACAGTGCTCACCACACCACCAGCCTGCACCCATACACCATTAAGGGAATCTCTCACAGGTGTGACAATTAAACTCTGAAGACAGATAGTGTCCCTTGAGATCTAGGTAATAATACCTTTGGTGGTTTTTAGTAGCAGCCGGACTGTGAACAGTTTCTGCATTTACTGATTCGGAGCACTCTGTGCACAGGTGTGAGATCTTCACTGCTGCACAGCCCTCCCTTTTGAGTACCTGTTGTAGAATTCAAAGATCAGTGTTATAGCTGTGATAGCAGTGACTCAGAGCAGGGGGAGGGGTTGTGTGATATATTATTATATACATATATGCAGGGCTGTACAGATCACGGAGGACATTTACAATAAAATAAGACAGTACAGAGTAATAACATAATCAGATGAAACAATAGAATAGAAGATCCTTCACACAAGAGCTTCCAGTCGATTAAATGAAGGGGGACACCAGAAAGTGATGTGTGGCAGCCGATATATATTTATGTTGGGGTCGTGAAGGGAAGTATTGAGAGGTCTCACAGACCGAGACCTCTCCATGCGTGTGGGGGGTCAGTTGTATGACACAGCTGACACCTGCCGAAGCTGCTGCAGCTGCTGCCACCAATCAGGCAGTCAATATTGGAGCCTAACAGGTCTGCAGATGGGTGCCGCATCTTTAAATGGCTCCCAGCGCCTCCATGACTCACCAGAAATTGCGATCTCAACATGGCAATAAAGTTTTGGGTTCCTGTATGTGGTGACATAAGCATTTCCCATAAATACAAAGTCAGTTATCCGAGGGGATCGGGAATCCGGTTCTTTCAGAGTAAATCAGAGCGTCTTATTTTAAGGAGTAAATTCTAGACTGTAACCAGAGGAGCAGCAGCTTAACTCATGTTTATGACCCTGCCCAGCCACAGCAGCCGTCAGGCGGCAATGGCGAGCCACAAGCAACCATGGCAGAGAGAAGAGAAGCTTGCTGCAGGGGATAGAAACAGGCTAGAGTATTGATTTTTTTCTTTTCCAATTTAACTTCACATTGGGGTGGGATTGTGGACCATCAGGGGAGAGAGCTAGGCAAAAAGGGCACCTATAAGGTATTAGCTATAGGTTACTAATGAACTAATTGTTTTGTTGAAAATAGACAGTTGGGTATAACTAAATACAGACCCAAGCAAATGATCCAGATTTTCAGCATCCAGTCTCCCTTTTAGAACTTGAGGGTGGATCTTTATAATTGAAATGGTTTAGCGCAGGACTAATGGTTTGGGATTTCAAGGGTCCAGTTTTTTTTTACCCTTTATCCTTTTACAAGAGGTGAACTCCAAGGTCATGGTCAGTGGGTGACTGGGGGGGGGGGGGGGGACAGAGAACAAGAGGTGGAGAAGAATGAAACTAGGAACTTGGATACCAGGAACCACATGTGAATAGTAAAGCCACCACGGAAAAAGGAACAGGGCAACAGACATCAGAAAAGGCCCAAAAGCTAGAAATCAGAACACCACAAAAATTGGACAAGAAGGAGGGGTTCAGGACCAAAATCAGAAGGTACAGGAGACAATCAGGAGTCAAGTTAAAATTCTTAACCATTGTTGCACTCTTATGTGCAGTGGTGACCAAAATGATAGAGGAGTAAATCAAGAATCAACAAATTCAGACTTAAATAGGCCTACCAGGATCAAATGCCATCCTACCAGTTATATTCTGGAGAAGGAGCCCAGGTGGGACTTGGAACAAATCTTCAGATACACAATAAAAGAAAGGACTTCATTCTCTCTGCTATGATTAGTACAGGAGCACAGGAGAAAGAGGTAGCTTCATTTTTAACCATCTAAGTGACTATAATCCTGTCACTGGGAAGAGGTAAGTAACAGCACAGTTTCTAGACACGTATATGGAGAGAGTTTGAGGAGCTGGTTGTTGGAAAAGAAATTATGTACAAACATAATGTTGTTAGAAATTATAGATGCCAATCATCCCCCACCGGGGGGCCTCGCCTTTTCTTGGGGCTCGGGAAGCAGAAGTGGGGCCCAGAAGACCGGGAGTGGATGGCGGTTGCGCGTCCTAGCACGCTATGTCCGGTGCTTGGTATTATGGGGGGGCGGAGGGATGTCTACAGCCTGGCAGGGCTCCCGCAGGTGGTGTGTTCTCTAGGGGATCGGTGTCCGGACGCGGATTCACTAAGGTAGTTCCTCCGCCCTCTGCGCTGAAGTTCCCCGGAGGCGCGCTGGAATGGCCCTGTGAAATCACCGGCCTATATTGGTGAAGGTAAGGTAATTTTCGCAACACATTTTTTTCTTAAATGCGGGCCAGTATTTCCGAATCCGGGTTTTCTTCGACAACGCCCCCCGATTTCGTCGCGTGCATGCCGGCGCCGAGGCGCCACAATCCGATGCGTGCAAATCGGGCAAATCGGAAATATTCGGGGTAACACGTCGGGAAAAAGCGAATCGGGCCCTTAGTAAATGACCCCCATAGTCCGTGAAGATCTGTGTGTAAACCATACCAGCAGATCTTTGAAAAATGCATCAATTTTCAGGGTTTGTAGCGGGACTTAAATATTCTCCTGTTGATCTCTGCATTCAAACTTATCTCCAACCCCATAGTCTATGCAAATATAATCAGAATCCTTCTACAATCTTACTCAGAGTACAGTCAGCTACTGTTAGGGAATATCATTTTTTTTCACAGTCCATCCTACTATAAAGGCATGAACCCAAATAATGGCTGGAATTGGGTGTCACACATAAATATGTGGTCAAAATAAGGGGTTCCGGCAACCTTAAAACTGCTTAAATCTTTGAATGCCCTTTTTTAACAGAGAGCACTAATAATAAGTATAAATTCACTTCCAGCTTCTTCATTTTCTTAGAAATATGCCCATTAGGAATTCTGCGTTGCTTCGTATTTAGGTCATATTCCTTCAACCATGAGTGCAAAAAAAAAAACTGCTAAATATTACCGGCCTAAATATTCTATACTAGAGAAATAGCATCTCTAATTTAATATTTCTCTAAATCGGAGCAAAGTGAATGAATTTTGGTGAACCCTTAAAGGGGCACTACAGGTATTTCTCTTTGTAATTTCATCTGTTCTTTCCCATCAATACTATTATTCAGACAATGAAATTACTGGTAATGAATAATTTCATGGTAACTCCCTGTGATCATCAATCAATTATTTTGGATGGGGGGTTCACCATTAAGGACTACAAGGCCTGGGAAAAAACAGCAATTCCTTGGAACCTCCCTGAACTGTGATTAATTCCAACTTTGGCCTCCTCCAGGCCAATGTGGACGCTTAGGGGCGCCAAGGCAGGCGTTGCAAGGGCAAAGTGGGGCTCGTGGGTGTTCTGCCAGGCCTGTGCAATCCCCATAGCCCTCACTCAACATCTCCTGGATTTGTCTGTGCTCCGCCCAGCTTGTAGTCGCACCGCTGCTCACTGCAGGCGCGCGACTCCCGCCACTGGGGGGGCCACGCGGACTTCTCAAGCCTAACGGGCACAGCGTCCTGCTGATTGGCTCCTGCAATCCAGCTCAGCCCTATAATCCGGACCTCCCTTCTCCTCTCGCCGGTTCTTCTCCTCGGATCTCTGTCCTCATCAAGAGTTTAGAACCCATAGCTTGACATGGGTTCGTTTCCATCGTACAACGTCCTGGTGCCTTCTCAGTTGAACTACGAGAGCCTATATCGAATTCCCTACTTCTTTGTCATTAGCCTTTCAGCGCTTATCTGTGTTCTGTTCTCCAGTCAGGGGTACTCCTCCAGCATAAGTTAGTCTGGTGTGTGCTCGTTCTCCCAGGCGTTTCCAGCACAGGCCTTGGTACATCTCGGCTCGCCAACGTTACGGTGGGACCTACATCTCCACGCGTTCCAGTGTGAGTCCTCTGGTCCTCAGTCTCCAGCACCCCGGACTCTGTCCACATTACAGTTTCCGTTTGTTGCTGTGTCGATCCCGTTAGGCATGTTTCCTGCACATGTACCAACTGTGGCACGGGAATGCCCCCTAATCTTGGGCGTGATACCTGGGGTGCACAATGGTCCACTAGAAAAAACATCACACGTTCGGACTTTGCCCAAGAGACTCTTAGTTTTGCTTGTCGGAAGAACAATCTGCGCAGAAGGAATATCCGGTTTACTAATACAGCATTTGCCTATGCTCAGTGCCCAGAGCCGCGCTTGAGCATGAAACTGGCCAGAGTGTTATCGGTCTTGATGTTGTTCCGGCGGCAAAAACTGCGAATAATCCTGCAGCCATCTGCAACGTGAGGGTGCCCTTGTGTTCCCTTTAAAGCTCATGTCTTTTTACGACCTTTACCCCAGTATGTGTGCGTTGTATATACATAAAAGATATAAAATACATAGACATACACCCATCATGCACTTTTATAGACTCAAGAACCTTCTTACAGATTATGAAATATAGTACATATGCATACGCTTAAATACTGAACAAACATCACTTATGCTGGATGCAGGAGTTTCTTAGCAGATCAACATTTTCCCCAAGAGCAGAAGGTTGTAGAAAATACTCATTCGTCACAGGAGGCGAGCTTTGGTGGCACAGCTGAGACGAGAAGACAGAGATTTGCGCATCCTGTGACTCGTACAACCCTCCCTTCCTCATGACCTGACTATGAAGGAGAGGGAGAGGACCAAGCTCTAGCCAGTGTTGTCTGACTGCCCTTTTCTCTGTTCAGCACCCCATTGCGGTTGGTCCCCATGTTGGCATCCCGATGTAAAATGGCCATGATAGAGATATGGATATACCACATCCACTCCTAAAAGGCAGAAATAAGTTAATGTACGTCTCTAGCGTCTATGTGCTGTCTATGCTAGATCGTCAGTGATAACAGACAAACATATAAAGGCAATTGTAAATTAAAATTCCTGGAGTGTACTTAATATTACAAATGCTTAAATCTATTCACGGGAAAGGGCACGTTGGTATTGAGATCTGACTGCTGGGACTACCGACATCTCTCGTGAGCGGATTCCCGTTCCCACTGATGGATGGGGGAGCCAGCAGCGCTGTCCTGCCGCTTCCCCATCACGATGATGATGACCATACATTGTCTTCATTAATCTGTGGAAGTGCTCCAGAGCAGGTTTTGACACAGCACCAAACAGGATTCGTGGTTATGAGGCTGGGACGTAAATAAATTTAGGAAAGCCCCTTTAAGTGAAGATAGACACCTTAGACTTTCCTTACGACTATGTACATCTTAACAGGTGGAGGACGAGATAAGGGCGATCATTTACTTTACCCTGCACCTAGTCTACTTGATGAAAAGGGAACTAAACTGCCACTTTACCTGTAACCTTGTAACAGCCGGGCACCTCTCATGAATATAAGAGAGCGCGGACAAGATTCATCCTTACATTCGGTACTAGCTGCATCGCACACAGAATCGTGATTAGAGTTAATATGATATACGTTAGCCATTACATTTCCATGCTCTTGGTCGAGCTATCTGGAATATGTCTGTACGGAGGGGCAGTATGTTTAAAATCCACGAACTTAGCACAACTCATGAAAAAGGGCAAAAAATTAGGAAAAATCTAGGAGAAACAAACACGTTCGCCAGACCTATTGCACTGCTTTCAGGATTATCTCTTTCTTCCATGATGGGATTGTTCATTCTCGCCATTGGAAGTGTATCTTTAGAGCGATTATAAAGGCAAAAGTGGGGCATATATCATACTAGGTCCATTATTTTGGGCACATCTTATTTTTGTGCAAAATGGCTATTTCACTGGGATATTAGAGTTGGTGGTGTATGGACTGTGAAGCATGACGAAAGGTTTAACTAACTCCCAATTTAAGAGTGGAAGGAGGAGAATTCCACAGACAGATTGTGTTAAGATCAAGAATGTACCAAAAAATACGCCAAAAAAATGTGGGATAAAATGAGCAAGGAATGTGATGTTGTGATAAAATGTGTTTAACGATCCGTTGCATAGAGACTCCTATCAGATACAAGCTCGGTGGTCTTAAATGCGTGTTTTTTGTTGGCAGCTCTTTTTGAATACCCCAAGTTGACACACTGGTAATGTTTTATTGGCTCATTTGGCCCTTCCTGATTCATTGTTTCTCATATGAACTGTCTCTATGTGTCGTTTGTGCGTTGTTTGAGCTCTGTTTTGATTTGCCTGCCACAGCTGATTTCTCGGGATAATACGCGGAAGTGACATGTAGGGGAGCTGCAACTTGGCATTGCAGTTTCTAGGGTTAGGGTGGTCCTAACGCTATTGTCAGTTCCCACAGACATGCTGAGGTTGCACCACATGCTTGCTGCTGTCAAGATCTCTAACCTAATGCTTGACCTGGGGGTCAGGAACCATTTTGGCGGGCAAGCCATGAACCCGCACCATTTTAAAAAGTTTTCTAAGAGTCGTTACAATATGACATTGCCCCCAAGCAGATAGGCTAGTCACAGATAGAACGGGTGCCCCTGCCGATCTACATCTGAGATTGCGGCACACCCGGGCCCCTCTCCTGTGGCGGCTCCCCTTTCGGTACTCACTCAACCTCACTCACTGCCCGGCACTATAGCAAGCACACGACCACCGGCACTCACGCTTTAAAGGGCCAAGTGCTCCGCTGAATTTGGCGATTGCCACTTCCCCGTGTTCCTATAAAGACGGCGGCGCTCCAAGCTTTACGGCCAGCAGATCTTAGTCGCCAATGCCTTAGTGAGGAAGCATTGTCCACGATTTCCTTCGAAGTGTGACTCCCGTATGGTGACCCAAAGTCGATTCTCCCGTCACTCGACTTTCTGTACCCACCCTGGATCCGATGCTTGACCGTCTTCTTCTTACAACTCCTTTCGAACCCCCAACGCCTATCCAACTATCGACCTCTCTCAATTCCAACCACTGCCTGACCAGTCTTGTTGTCCTTTTGACCTCGCCAAAGCACTGGTAGATATCTTGGGAACTCCTTCAGGAACGTTGGAAGACATTTCAGGTGACTACCTACTTGAGCTACTGAACGATGAATTGCCAAGAGTGTGCACAAGCAGTAGTCAAAAGCAAAAGGTTCGCTTTAAGACAAGCTATCAGCCATATTTTCGTTGTTTCACACATTTTTTGTTAAGATATAATTTTCACAATACTTGTTACATCATAGTTTTGGATGCATTCGTGTGACTTCTACATTTGTATAGTCATCAAAATACGACAAACTCTTGATCTCATGTATGAAGGTAGTGTCCAAACTTTGTGGGTTGTACGTTATATAAAATTGTCCCATACTGCTGACCCCCTGGAGTGTAAATCAATTTAAAACAAGTGGGTTCCGTTTCAGTCATTTAAAAAAGTGCCCTCTGTGATAAAATAATATACAGCTGACCTTCTCCTGGCTGTCTCCCGGTGTCTGTGGACAAAGTGATGATCAGAGAGAGTCATTGCAGAGGTCTTGCAGTGACTCATATCATGTTATCCACGTCTTAAAGCACACATTGTATTGATTCTAGTACAACCAGGTCAAGGTGTCCAATGCCGCGGGGTACCAGGATGTGATTGGGCACTTGGATGGTGGGGATATGTTACATGGTTGTAATGTATCCTAGGCAGTATCTTTGGTTCTGATATTTGTACTAAGCAGTAGACTTTAGTATGGTATTGTAGTAATTAAGCAGATCTTTGTATCTGGAGTTTATGTAGGTAAGCGTTCGTAGCGTTGCATGGTTTTGTCTGGTATTGATAATTGTAACAGTAGCTTGGTTCTGGATTGTATAAGCAGATCGGTGGGTTCGTATTATGTAAGACAGCTTAAACTTTAGTTCTGGTATGTATGTAAGCAGTACATTTGTTTGGTGTTGTATAGCGTAGCTTTGGGTTGGTATTGTATCGTAAGAAGCTAATTAGTTCTGATATTGTATGTAAGCAGTACTTCTGGTTCTGGTATTGATGATAGTCAGTAACTTTGGTTCTGGTATTGTATGAAGCAGGGTTGGTTAAACTTGGTATTGTATTTAGCAGTACTTTGATGGATGTATTAAGCAGTAGCTTGGTTATGGTTTGTATTAAGCAGTAAGCTTGGGTTTCTGGTTATTGATAGCAGTACTGTATAGAGTAGATAAGGGCTTTGGTTCTATTGTAATGTAAGCAGTTACCTTTGCGTTCTGTATTGTATAGTAGCAGTAGCTTGGGTTCTGGTTTGTGTATTAGCGTAACTTTTTCTGGTATTGATAGCAGTAGAGGTCTGAGTTAGCTTACTTGTTCTGGTAGTGTATTGAAGCGTAGCTTTGCGGTTCTGGTATTGTATGTAAGCAGAACTTGTTCTGGTATTGTATGCTAGAAGGATTGTTGGCTATGTAATAGCGTAGTTGTCGTATCGTCTGTAGCAGTCTGGTTTGTGATCAAAGCAGTAGCTTGGGTTCTGCGTTATGTATTAAGCAGTAGACTTGGTGGTCTGGTATGTTGTAGCATAGCGTCCAGTATTAAGATAACTTGTGTTCGGTATTGTATGGTAAGCAGTACTTGGTTCTGATTAGTCTTTAAAGCAGAGCTGTTGGTTCTGGTTATTGTGATTAAAGCAGTAGATTTTGGTTCTGTATTTACTAGCTTGTGTTTGTATCTAAGCAGATACTTGGGTTCTGGTATTGTAGGTAAGCAGTAGCTTTGGTCTGGGTATTGAATGTAAGCAGTAGCTTTGGTTCTGTAGTATGTCTATAAGCAGTAAACTTAGTTATGTATGTGATATAAGCAGTATAGCGTGGTTAATGGTATTGTATGTAGCAGGAAATTTGTTCTGGATAATGTATGATGATGTAAGCAGTACTTGGTTCGGTATTGTATGTAAGCAGTAGCTTTGGTTCTGGTACTATGGTTTGATGTAACGCAGGAAATTTGGTTCTGTATGATGGTATTGTATTAAGCAGTAGATTTGTTCTGGTATTGTATGTAAGCAGTAACTTTGAGTTTCTGGTTAGTATGTAAGCCGTAGATCTTGGGTTCTGGTAGTTGTAGATAAGCCAGATTGTAACTTGGTTCTGGATTGTGCATGTAAGCAGTTAGCTTAGGTCTGTTGTATTAAGCAGACAGCTTTGTTCTGGTATTGTCTGTAAGCAGTGCTTTGGTTTGGTATGTATTGTATGTAAGCAGTAGTAGCTGGGTTTGAATTGATGTAAGCAGTATTTTGGTTCGGGATATTAGTAAGCAGTAGCTTGGTTCTGATATTGTATGTAAGCAGAGCTTGGTTCATGGTAGGTATTGTAATGTTAAGCAGTAGCTTTGGTTCGGTATTGATTGGAAGCAGTGAGCTTTGTGTTTGGTATTTTATTAGAGCAGTGGCTTTGGTTCTGGTAGTTGTAGTAAGCAGGAGCTTTGTTCTTTCTGATATGGTATGTAATGCATTAGCTTTGGTTCTGTATTGTCCCTATGTAAGCAGTTCAGCTTTGGGTTCTGGTTATTGTATAGATAAGCTGTAACATTGGTTCTTGTCTGTATGTATAGCAGTAGCTTGGGTTCTGGTATGTATATAAGCAGTAAACTTGGTCTATGAGATTGATGTCAGCAGAGCGTGTTCTGGTATTGATGTAAACAGTTAGCTGTGGTTATGGTATTGTATGTGTAAAGCAGTAGAGCTGTTGGTTAGATATGGATGTATGTAATGTACAGTAGGCTTGGGTTCTGGATATGTATGTAAGCAGTTAACTTTAGTTCTGGTATTGAAGTAGCAGTAGCTTGGTTCTGGTTGGTATTGTTAAGCAGTAGCTTTTGTTCTGGTATTGTTTATATAGGTCACAGTACAGCTTTGGTTGTATATAGTATGTAAGCATGTAGCTTTTTGGTCTGGATTTGTATATAAGCTAGTAACTTTAGTTCCTGGGAGTGTATATAAGCAGGAGCTGTGGTTTTCATGGTCTTGTATGTAAGCAGTAACTTGTATATGGAGATTGTATGTAGCCAGTTTAGCTTGTTCGGTATTGTATGTAAGCAGTAGCTTGGTTCTGTATTGTATGTAAGCAGTCGCTGTGGTTCTGGTATGTATGTAAGCAGTAGTAGCTTTGGTTCTGGTATGTATGTAAGCAGAAACTTGTGGTTCTGGTATTGCATGTTGTAAGCAGTTAGCTTTGGTTCTGGTTTTGGAATGTAGCAGTAGCTTTGGTTTGGTTATTGTATAGTAAGCAGTAACTTGTGGTTCTGTTATCTTGGGTTTGTATGAAGCAGTTTAGCTTGGGTTTCTGGATTGTATGTAAGCAGGAGCTTGGGTATGCGGATGATATATAAGCAGTAACATTTGGTTCTGGTATTGGAGTGGTAAGCAGTAGCTGTGTGGGCTGGAGTAGTAGCAGTAACATTCGTTTATTATTGTATGTAAGCTAGTTAGTGAACCTTTGGTTAGCGGTATTGTATGTGGAGCAGCAGTAGCTGTTCTGGATTGCATGTAGCAGTAACTTTGGATTTCTGTTTGATGTAGCAGTTAGCTTTGGTTCTTGCGTATGAGTATGTTTGTAACGCAGATAGCTTTGGTCTGGTATTGTTCTATGTAGCAAGAATTTAGTCTCTGGTATTGTTATTTGTATGTAAGTCAGAATCTTTGGTTCTGGTATTTGTATACTAAGCAGTTAGACTGTGGTTCCTAGATATGGTATTCTTTTGGTAAGCAGTAGATTTGGTTATTTATGGTGGTTATTGTAGAAGGACAGAGTTGGTTCTGGTATTGTAATATAGCAGTAACTTTGCGGTCTCTGGTATTGTATGTAAGCAGTGTAACTTTGGATTATTAGATCTGGTTATCTGTATGTAAGCAGTAAGCTTTGTATTCTGGCAAATTGTATTGTCTGTAAGCATTAGCTCATTTAGGGTTCTGGTCTATTGATATATAGCAGACTTTTAGCACCTGGTAGTATAGAAGCATGTAGCTTGGTTTCTGCGTATTGTTGTAAGCAGTAGGATTTGCGTTGGTATTGTTATTATAAGCAGTAACTTTAGTTCTGGTCTAGGTATTGTAATAAGGCAGTAGCTTTGGTTCTGGTATTGATGTAAGCAGTAGCTTTGGATTCTCGATTGTATATAAGCATAAGTTAGTGCTTGTTCTGGTATGGATGTAAGCAGTAGCTTTGGTTTCTGGATTATGTATTGTAAGCATATGCTTTGGTTCTGGTATGTATTGTAAGCAGTAGCTTGGTTCTTTGGTATTGTATGTAAGCAGTTTATGCTTTGGGTCTGGGTATTGTAGTAAGCAGTTAGCTTTGGTTCGGTGATTATATTGTAAGCCAGTAAGCTTTGGTTCTGGCTGTTGTGTATATAAGCAGTTAAGCCTTTGTTATAGGTATTTATTGTAGATTAAGCAGTACGCTTGAGGTCTGAATTGTATGTAGCAGTCGGTTTGGGTTCTGGTATTGTAGGAAGCGCACTATGTAATCTTTAGTTCGGCTTTATGTATGTTATCGCAGTTAGCTTATGGTTCTGTGATATGTATTGTATGATAAGAGCAGTAGCTTTAGGTATTCTGAACTGAATGTTATGTAAGCAGTAGTAGTTTGGTCTTGGTATGGTATGTAAGCAGTGTAGCACTTAGTTATGGTCTTGTAGACGCAGTCGCTGTGGTTCTGCTATTTTGTATGTAAGCAGTAGCTTAGTTTGGTATTGTATGTAAAGCCGTTAGGCCTGTTGGTCTGGTATTGTATTGTAGGGTAAGCAGTAGCTTTGGTTCTGGTATTGTATATAAGCTGTAACTCTGGTTCTGATATTGGATGTAACAGTAAACTTTAGTTCTAGGTATTAGTCCACGTAAGCAGTTAGCTTTGGTTCTGAGTATTGTTTGGTAAGATAGTAGGCTTTGGTTCTTGTATTGTGATGTAAGCAGTAACTTTGGCTTGTGGTATTGTATGTTAAGCAGTAACTTTAGTATTCCACATATTGTATAGTAAAGGCAGCTAGCCTTGGGTTCTGGTATACTTGATAGCTAAGCTAAGTGTAGTGTAACTTTGGTTGGTTATTGGATGTAGCAGTAGCTGTAACTGAATGTGGCGTTCTGCGTTGTGTTTAGTCGTCAGTTAGTGGGTTTGGTATTTATTAGTAGCTGTGATCTTTGGTTTGTATGCTAGTATGGCTATATAAGCAGGTTTCGCTTTGGTTATGGTATTGTATGTAAGCAGTACTTGGGTTCTGTGTATGTATATATAGAAGTAATCTTTGGATTCTGTTATTGTATGTAAGCAGTAGCTGGTTTGATATGTATGTAAGCCAGTAACTATTCGTTATCTCGTATTGTATGTTAAGCACAAGTACAACTTAGTTATACAGGTCTTGTATGCTAAGCCAGACAACTTTAGTTCTGGTATACTTGTATGTAAGTCAGCAGCTGATTGGTTGCTGGTATTATGTAAGCAAGTTAGATGGGTTTTGGTTGGTTATTGTATGTAAGCAGCGAACTTGGTTGGATTTTCTGGTGATTGGATGTAAGCTTAGTATGCTTTGGTTCGTTATTTGTATGTAAAGTAGTAGCTTAGTTATGCGTTGGGTCTGTATGATAAGCAGTCGCTTGGTGTCTCAGGTTTGTATGTAAGTACAGTGAGCTGTTGGGTTTTCTGACTTCTGTTCTGATTGTAGTAAGCAGTTATGCTTTGGTTCTGGTATTTGGTATGGAGCAGTTAGCTTTGGGTCTGGTATTGTAATGTATATGCTGTAGCTATGGGTTCGGTATTGTATGTAAGCAGTTAGCTTTGTTCTGGTATTGTATATAAGCAGTAACTTGGTTATGGTATTGTATGTAAGCAGTCAGTAGCTTTGCGTTCTGGGTCTTGTAGTAAGACAGTTAGCTTGGTATCTCGGTATTGTATGTAAGAGTAGTAGCTTGGCGTTCTGATATGTATGTAGCAGTAGCTTTGGTTTGGTATTGGATATAAAGCAGTGTAAACTTGTTTGGTATTGTATGTATGACAGTGCTTTGGTTGCAGGTATTGTATGTAAGCAAGTTTATTCACGTGAAGTTTAATTAGTAGGTATTTTTATGGAGTCGTGTTAATTCTAATCGTTCGGCTATACATCACTAGTAAACTTTAGTTCTTGTATTGTATGTAAGCAGTAGGACTTTCAGTTTGGTATATTGTATCCTAAGCAGTAGCTTTGGTTCTGGTATTGTATGGTAAGCAGTAGCTTTGGTTCTGGATTGAGATATATGCATGTGATTGTAACTTGGTTCTGGTATTCTATATAAGCAGTTAGCTTTGCGTCTGGTACGTATGTAAGATAGACTAACGTTAGTTCTGAGTATTGTAGCGGTAAGAAGTATGTGAGGAGGTTATGTAAATTCCTCTGAGATTAAATACAGTTCCTTTGTTGCTGGTCGATACTGGTCTTTGATTTAGGTATGGGATTGTAAGCAGTAAATTGGGGTTCTCGGTATGTATCGTAAGGCAGTAGCTGTTAGCTTGGGTTTGGTATTGTATATAAGAGTAGTAACTTTGTTATGATATTGTATTGTAAGATTAGCTTTGGTTCTGGGGTAGGTATGTAACCCAGTTAGCTATTGGTTCTGGTATAGTATGTACTACGCTGACTGTAGTTAACTTTATTATTGCGGTCGTGTATGGAAGCAGTAAACTTTGGATCTGAATTGTATGTGTATAGCAATTAGCTTTGAGTTATTTCTTATGGTATTTGTATGCTAATAGCAGCTAGGTTTGGTTATCTTCACGGTATTTGTAATAAGCAGTAATTTGGTTCTGGTATTGGATGTAGCAGTAGCTTTGGTCTGGTATGTATAGAAGCAGTAACTTTCGAGTTCTGATTATTGTATGTATTTGTAAGCGAGTACACTTTAGTTACTAGCGTATATGCTATACTAACGCAGTTTAGCTGGGTTTAGGTCGGTATGCTATAGCAGTAGCTTTGGTTCTGGTATGTGTATTATAATATGCTAGTAGCTTGCGTACTGGTATTTTTAGAATGTATACTGCAGTGAGCTCTTTGGTCTGGTATTGTATTTAACGCTCGTAATGCTTACGTTCTGGTACATTGTATGATATCAGCAGTAGCTTTGGTTTCTGGGTACTAGTGTAGTAAGCAGTTAAGTTAACTGTTGGTTATATTCTCGATCAGTGTATGGTTAAGCAGTTACTTTCGGATCGGGACTTGTATTAATGAAGCATATCCTTGGTTCTGATAATTGTAGGAGAGCAGTGATTGATGCTTTTGGTTATGTGGTTATTTACTGTAGCAGTTAACTGTAGTTCTGGTATTGTCTGTAATGCAGTCATTAGCGTGGTGCGTTGTATGTATGTAAGCATGTTTTATAGGGGTACATTGTGGTCATAAAGGGATGGACATGGTCAGCAACAATACTAGGCTGTGGCGTTGCAACGATGCTCAATTAGTACCAAGGGGCCCAAAGAGTGCCAAGAAAATATTCCCCACACCATGACACCACCACCACCACCAGCCTGAACCATTGATACAAGGCAGGATGGACCATGCTTTCAAGGTTGTTGGCGCCAAATTCTGACCCTACATCCGAATGTCGCAGCAGACATCGATACCATCAGACCATGCAACCGTTTTTTCCAATCTTCCTTCTACTGTCCATTTCGATGAGCTTGTTTCCAATTGTCCTCAGTCCTGTTCTTAGCTGAAGCAGTGCACCCGGTGTGGTCTTCTGCTGCTGTAGCCCATCTGCCTCAAAGTTCAACGTACTGTGCGTTCAGGGATGCTGTTCTGCCTACCTTGGTTGTAACGGGTGGCGATTTGAGTCACTGTTGCCTTACTATCAGCTCGAACCAGTCTGCCCATTCTCCTCTGACCTCTGGCATCAACAAGGCATTTCCGACCACAGAACTGCCGCTCACTGGATGTTTTTTCTTTTTCGGACCATTCACACACAGAGATATCACAGTACAGGGATAATACATACAGCAATGTCATAGTACAGGGATAATACACACAGTGATGTCACAGTACAGGGATAATACACATAGTGATGTCACAGTACAGGATAATACACACAGTGATGTCACAGTACAAGGATAATACACACTGTGATGTCACAGTACAGGGATAATACACACAGTGATGTCACAGTACATGGATAACACACACAGTGATGTCACAGTACAGGGATAATCCACACAGCAATGTCACAGTACAGGGATAATACACACAGTAATGTCACAGTACAGGGTAATACACACAGTGATGTCACAATACAGGGATAATACACACAGTGATGTCACCGTACAGGGATAATACACACAGTCATGTCACAGTACAGGGATAATGCACACAGTGATGTCACAGTACAGGGATAATACACACAGTGATGTCACAGTACAGGGATAACACACACAGGGATGTCACAGTATAGGGCTAATACACACATTGATGTCACTGTACAGGGATATTACACAGTGATGTCACAGTACAGGGTAATACACAGTGATGTCGCAGTACAGGGATAATACACACAGATATGTCACAGTACAGGGATAATACACATAGTGATGTCACAGTACAGGATAATACACACAGTGATGTCACAGTACAGGGATAATACACACAGTGATGTCACAGTACAGGGATAATCCACACAGCAATGTCACAGTACAAGGATAATACACACAGTAATGTCACAGTACAGGGTAATACACACAGTGATGTCACAATACAGGGATAATACACACAGTGATGTCACAGTACAGGGTAATATACACAGTGATGTCACAGTACAGGGTAATACACACAGTGATGTCACAGTACAGGGATATGCACACAACCGGGACGCCAGAGTACAAGGATAAGAAACGGATTGACGCCACAGTACAGACATTGTACATTATAATGATGCCACAGTACAGTGATAATACACACAGTGATGTCACACTATAGCAGTAATACACACAGCAATGTCACAGTACAGGGATAATACCAACAAGTCACAGTACAGGGATAATACCAACAGCATTATGTTAATAGTGTGTTAATAGACACAGTGATGTCACAGTACTGAGATAATACACATAGTGATGTCAAAGTACAGAGATAATACACACAGTAATGTCACAGTACAGGGATAATATACACAGTGATGTCACAGTACAGGATAATACACACAGTAATTTCACAGTAAAGGGTAATACACACAGATCTCACTAACATCATGACCCTCTTGGGTTGATGTGGCATTTGCAACAACCCCCACCAGGGCCTAGCCTTTTCTTGGGGCCTGGAAGCAGCCGGGGCCCAGAATACCGGAGTGGCTGGCGGTTGCGGCCTAGGGCGCGCTGGTGTCACGGTGCTTGGTATGGGGACCGGAGGGCTGTCATACAGCCTGGCAGGTCTCCAGCAGGTGGTGTGTGCAGGAAATTAGATGAGGGAGAGGCTGATGTACTGGTTCTCCCTGGGGCAACCCCTGAGTGTCTGGGTAATGGATGGGGAGCCCTTGGTGTTACAGCCAAATCCAGGGAACAGACAGAGACAGGCAATGTTACGGATCCCGAATTGTCGGAGATTCTGGATTACTGGAGTGGTCATGGAGAGTGATCCTCAGGAGTAGATTCACCAGCCTGATAGTAGGTGCAGGCTGGGAGGTAGCTGTGTCCAGATATGGAAGCTGCAGCTTTGTCCTGGGTGTTCTGTGTGTTGCACGGAAGGTGTGTGTCACACTATCTCTCTGTCTACACTGTGACCGCTGGCGGGGCGTGCTGGGGTTGTGTCGGCACGCCCCCTCACTGGCAATCTGTGCGCTATAGTGAGAGGTGAGGCCTAGGAGCTCCTCATGTGGTGAGAGCAGGGGCCCAAAGAGAAAAGAGAGCACTTGCCCCCTCCTGTCCCGGGGTTTTGTTAAACCCTGGTCAGGTGTTGGCTCACTTTACAATCACACTCCAGTTCACTTGAAGGAATACAATTGGACAATAACTTTAGAAAGCTTAACCCTTGCCTGCACAGGCAGTATCTAGAGCTGCTAATTACCTTACAATGACTGTATTATCCTAAAAGCGAGTTGATTGGACTCTTCTAGAGGGATCCTACAGGTAGAGGGCCTTATTCGCAAGCACCCCCTTGCCTATACGTCAGCAGGGGTATTGCACATTAGTTGGAAATACTGTATATACTCGTGTATAAGCCGTCCCCTCGGCTTATACATGAGTCAATACGCCCCACAAAAAATACTTAAAAAATAATAAACTTATATACTCATCCTCACCCCGATGCGCAGCGCTGCTCCCCCGATGTCCGTGCGGGTCCTCTTCTGGCTACCGCGCCTGTCTTCTGTCTTCTCTATCATCGTGCTGGGCCATGTTTTTTTTTCCGGGCGGCGCCTAGTATGACGTCAGCAGCGGCGCCCGGGAGAGAGCAATGGCAATGATAGAGAAGACAGAAGACGAGCCGCGCGGACATCGGGGCCACCGGAGGGTGAGTATAAAAGTTTATTTTTTTTTTTAATGCTGGGCCGTGCTGTATACTACTGGGGGCAAGCTGTATACTACTGGGGGCAGGCTGGGCAGTGCTGTATACTACTGGGGGCTGGCTGGGCTGTGCTGTATACTACTGGGGGCAGGCTGGGCTGTGCTGTATACTACTGGGGGCAGGCTGGGCTGGCTGTATACTACATGGGGCAGGCTGGGCTGGCTGTATACTACTGGGGGCAGGTTGGGCTGGCTATATACTACTGGGGGCTGGGCTGTGCTGTATAATCCCTGGCACATGGCCAGAACACCAGTACAACCCTTGATAAATGACCCCCTTGTGTCATTGATTGGAAGGTTATCATCCACAGTACAGAGATGTTATTTGAGTGGGTGTCCCCAGACATAGGAGCCTCGTGTTAAAGTTAGGCTCCGCAGCTTCATGTTTCTCCTCTTATTATTCATAAGGGGTCATTTTCACATGAGTGTTGCAGAAATCGTCAGAGGAACAGGAAGAAGGTGAACGTTTTCTAATGAATAGACAGAAGCAGAAAAAAAGGAACTAAAGATAGAAGATAAAATATAATACAGTTATACCACAAGGTCACACCAAGGCATTGTTAGTGTGACTAGATAAGGTATTCTTGCCATATTGTGCCTTACATCAAGCGGAATAGATAAATAAATGAACATAAAGACTTGCATCACATCTATTTGGTAACTTTCATTTCCACAAAAATGAGGCCTAGTAGTAAATATACAGGCAGTCCCTGAACTGCAGGAGATTGTCTTGACCATGTCTACATGCCTAAATGCACTGAGTTGCCGCCATGTGATTGGCTGATTAGAAATTAAGTGTTAACGAGCACTTGGACAGGTGTACCTAATAAAGTGGCCGGTGAGTGTAAAGGGCTACTATATTTTAGGGCAAGTTTTATTATTGATTTTTGGTTAAAAAATTTTGTGCATTTACACATCGGGTAGATTTATGTTGGTCCCACCCCTCTTGCTTCGAGCTTTTGATATACATCCAACGAGGTGGGTGCACCAAGCAAAGTCCTATGCCAGGTCCTGTGCCTTGATCCACTCCATGCCCCGGCATAGCCCCCTACCCACCCAAGTGGTGTAAAGGGGAAATTAGTCGCAATTCCCAGCTCTGAACCAGGAATTGGTGTAGCATTCAGGCGTACAAACTGTGATAAATCTCCCTCATTGTGCCTATCCCATAAGATGATAAACACCAACCCCCTCCTTCCCAAGGGACTGATGCAGGCTATGGACAGTGCTCACCACACCACCAGCCTGCACCCATACACCCATTAAAGGGAATCTCTCACCAGTTGTGACCATTAAACTCTGAAGACAGATAGTGTCCCTTGAGATCTAGGTAATAATACCTTTGTGTGTGTTTAAGTAGCAGCCGGACTGTGAACAGTTCTGCATTTTAGCTGGATTCGGAGCACTCTGGTGCACAGGTCTGTGAGATCTCTTCACTGCTGCACAGCCCATCCCTTTTGAGTACCTGTTGTAGAATTCAAAGATCAGCTGTTATAGCTGTGATAGCAGTGACTCAGAGCAGGGGGAGGGGTTGTGTGATATATTTATTTATATATCATATTATGCAGGGCTGTACAGATCACGGAGGACATTTACAAATAAAATAAGACATTACAGAGTAATAACATAATCAGATGAAACAATAGAATAGAAGATCCTTCACACAAGAGCTTCCAGTCGATTAAGATGAAGGGGGACACACAGAAAGTGATGTGTGCAGCCGATATATATTTATGTTTGGCGGTCGTGAAGGGAAGTATTGAGAGGTCTCACAGACCGAGACCTCTCCATGCGTGGTGGGTGTCAGTTGTATGACACAGCTGACACCTGCCGAGAGCTGCTGCAGTCGGTGCTGCCACCAATCATGGCAGTCAACGTATTGGAGCCTAACAGGTCTGCAGATGGGTGCCGCCATCTTTAAATGGCTCCCAGCGGTCTCCATGACGTCACCAGAAATTGCCGATCTCAACAATGAAATAAAGTTTTGGTTCCTGTAATGTGGTGACATAACATTTCCCATAATATAAAAAGTCAGTTATCCGAGGGATCGGGAATCGGTTCTTTCAGAGTAATCAGAGCGTCTTTTTTAAGGAGGTAAATTCTAGACTGTAACCAGAGGAGCCGCAGGCTTAACTCAGCGTTTATGAGCCTCTGCCGCACACAGCAGCCGGCAGGCGCAATGTGAC
This sequence comes from Engystomops pustulosus, assembly GCA_019512145.1. Classification (NCBI taxonomy): domain Eukaryota; kingdom Metazoa; phylum Chordata; class Amphibia; order Anura; family Leptodactylidae; genus Engystomops; species Engystomops pustulosus. Next base: position 159,006,813 of record CM033646.1, read on the forward strand.
GAGCCACAAGCAGCCATGGCAGAGAAGAAAGAGAAGCTCTGCTGCAGGGGAATAGAAAAGGTGAGTATCTGATTTTTTTCTCTTTTCCAATTTAACTTCAAATGGGTGGGATTTGGACCATCAGGGGAGAGAGCTAAGGAAAAAGGGGCACCTATAAGGTATTAGCTATAAGGTTACTAATGAACTAATTGTTTTGAAAATAGACAGTTGGGTATCACTAAATACAGACCTCAAGCAAATGATCAGATTTTCAGCATCCAGTCTCCTTTTAAGACTTGAGGGTGGATCTTTATAATTGCAACTGGTTTAGCGCAGGCTAAATTGGTTTGTGGATTTCAAGGGGTCCCAGTTTTTTTTTACCCTTTATCCTTTTACAGAGAGGTGAACTCCCAAGGTCATGGTCAGTGGTTGACTGGGGGATACAGGAACAAGAGGTGGAGAATGAAATAGGAACTTGGATACCAGGAACACATGTGAAGTAAAGCCACCACGAAAGGAACAGGGCACAGACATCAGGAAAAGTCCAAAAGCTAGAATCAGAAACACAAAAAAAATTGTGGACAAGAAGGAGGGTTCAGACAAAATCAGAAGGTACAGGAGCAATGCAGGAGTCAAGTAAAATTCTTAACCATTGTTGCACTCTTTATGTGCAGTGGTGACAAAATAATAGAGGAGTAAATCAGAACAACAAATTCAGACTTAAATAGGCCTCCAGGATCAAATGGCATCCTACCAGTTATATTCTGAGAAGAGCCCAGTGTGGGCCTGGAACAAATCTTCAGAACACAATAAAAGAAAGGACTTCATTCTCTCTGCTATGATTATTACATGGAGCACAGGAGAAGAGGTACGCTTCATTTTTAACATCTAAGTGACTATTAATCCTGTCACTGGGGAAGAGGTAAGTAACAGCACAGTTCTAGACACTTATATGGAGAGATTTGAGGAGCCTGGTGTCTTGGAAAAGAAATATGTACAAACATATGTATAGACATTATAGATGCAACATCCCCCACCGGGGCCTAGCCTTTTCTTGGGGCCTGGAAGCAGCCGGGGCCCAGAATACCGGAGTGGCTGGCGGTTGCGGCCTAGGCACGCTGATGTCACGGTGCTTGGTATGGGGGGCGGAGGGCTGTCCTACAGCCTGGCAGGTCTCCAGCAGGTGGTGTGTTCTCTGCGGTGGATTCGGGTCCGGCCGGGATTCACTAAGGTAGTTCCTCCGCCTCTGCGCTGAAGTTCCCCGGAGGCGCGCTGGAATGCCCTGAAATTCACCGGCCTATATCTGGTGAAGGTAAGTGTAATTTTCGCAACACATTTTTTTTCTTAAATGCGGCAGTATTTCCGAATCCGTCGGGTTTTCGTTCGACAACGCCCCCCGATATCCGTCGCGTGCATGCCGGCGCCGATGCGCCACAATCCGATTGCGTGCAAATCGGCGCAAATCGGAAATATTCGGGTAACACGTCGGGAAAAAGCGAATCGGGCCCTTAGTAAATGACCCCCATAGTCCGTGAAGATCTGTGTAACCATACCAGCAGATCTTTGAAAAATGCATCAATTTTCCAGGGTTGTAGCGGGACTTAAATATTCTCCTGTTTGATCTCTGCATTCAAACTTATCTCCAACCCCATAGTCTATGCAATATATAATCAGAATCCTTCTACAACTCTTACTCAGAGTACAGTCCAGCTACTGTCAGGGAATATCATTTTTTTTTCACAGTCCTCCTACTATAAAGGCATGAACCCAAATAATGGCTGGAATTGGGTGTCACACATAAATATGTGGTCAAAATAAAGGTGGTCCGGCAACTTAAACTGCTTAAATCTTTAAATGCCCTTTTTTAACAGAGAGCACTAATAATAAGTATAAATTCACTTCCAGCTTCTTCATTTTCTTTAGAAATATGCCCTCTTAGGAATTCTGCGTTGCTTACGTATTTAGGTCATATTCCTTCAACCATCTGAGTGCAAAAAAAAAAACTGCTAAATATACCGGCCTAAAATATTCTGATACTAGAAATAGCGATCCTCTAATTTATATATTTCCTCTAAATCGGAAGCAAAGTGGAATGAATTTTGGTGAACCCTTAAAGGGGCACTACAGGTATTTCTCTTTTTGTAATTTCATTCTGTTCCTTTCCCATCAATACATATTATTCAGACAATGAAATTCATGGTAATGAATAATTTCATGGTAACTCCCTGTGAATCACAATTATTTTGGATGGGGGGTTCACCATTTAAGACTACAAGGCCTGGAATAACAGCAATTCCTTGTGAACCTCCCTGAACTGTGATTAATTCCAACTTTTGGCCTCCTCCATGCCAAGTGGACGCTTAGGGGCGCCAAGGCAGGCGTTGCCAAGGGCAAAGTGGGGCATCGTGGGGTGTTCCTGCCCTGCGCCTGTGCACTCCCCATAGCCCTCACTCACATCTCCTGGCTTCTGTCTGTGCTCCGCCTCCCGGCTTGTAGTCTGCACGCTGCTTCACTGCAGGCGCGCGCTCCCGCCACTGGGGGGCACACGCGGACTTCTCAAGCCTTAAAGGGCCAGCGTCCTCCTGATTGGCTCCTGCTAATCCAGCTCGCCCTTATAATCCGGCACCTCCCTTCAATCCCCGCCGGATCTTCTCCTAGGATCTCATATGGTTTCCATGCCAGGCTTCCCGAAGCCGTTCCTATGGAAGAGAAAGCCCATTAGCGTTTCCAGACGCTATGCTGTGTTCCTGTGTGTCTCCAGCGTTCCCATACGCTCCTGGTGTGTCCTGTCTTCCAGCGTTTCCAGACGCCTCCGTGTCTCCTATCTCCGGCATTCCCATACGTTACTGGTGTTACTATCTCCAGCTTTACCAGTGTTCCTCTGTGTTCCTGTCTCCAGCGTTACCAGGGTACCTCCGTGCCAGCATTACCAGTGTTCCTCTGTGTTGCTCCTGTCATCCCAGACCGTTTCCTGCACATACCTGTACCTTGGCTGCCACCGTGGGCCTCATACCATCTCCCGCGGTGGTCCAGTGGGTCCACTGGTCCACAGTCTCCACCCTCCGGACTCTTCCCATAGAGACTTTTAGTTCTGTTGTCTGTGTGACCCGTTATAGCATTTTCGTCACACTGTCCAACTGAGCACCGGAATGCCCCCTAATTTGTGTCGCTTCTTAAATACCTGTGCAAGCAGTTTGCACTAGAAAAAAACATACAAAGTCTGACAGAAAACTGGCGCAAAGCCCTTAGTAAATGTGCCCCATTGTGGATACAATCTGCAGCAGAAACTCCTTTCTACTTCAGATGCCACTGCTCAGCCACCTAGACCGCGACATTATACGCGTTACAATCTGGCAGATTGTATCTGGTTTCTGATGCTTCCGGCGGAATAACTGCCGGGGAAAATCCTGCAGCCATTCTGCAACGTGTGAAGGTGCCCTTTAAAGCTCATGTCTTTTTCTGACCTTTACCCCCAGTATGTTTGCTTTTATATACATAAAAGATATATAAATACATATACATACACCCATATGCACTTTTATAGACTCAAGAACCTTTCTATACTGATTTCTGACACTTATAGCTACATATGCATACGCTAATACTGAACAAACATTCACTTATGCTGGAGGCAGGAGTTTCATTAGCAGATCAAAATTTCCCCAAAGAAGAAGGTGTAGAAAATCCTCCTGCACAGGAGGAGGTGGCACAGCTGAGACAGGAAGCACAGAGAGTTTCTGCATCCTGTGCTGTACACCCCTCCCCTTCCTCACTGACCTGACTACTGAAGGAGAGGGAGAGGCACAGCTCTAGCAGTGTTTGTCTGACTCCCTTCTCTGTTCAGCACCCCTCCGGTTGTTCCCCCTGTTCGGCATCCCGAAATGGCCATGATAGAGATATGGATAACCACATCCACCTCCTAAAAGGCAGAAATTGTACAGTCTCTAGCTGTCTATGTGCTGTCTAGCTGAGATGTCATGTGATAACAGACAACACATACTAAAGCAATTGTAAACTTAAATTCCTGGAGTGTTACTTTAATATTACAAATCTTACATCTATTCACAGGAAAGGGCACCGGTAGAGATCTGACTGCTGGGACCACCATCTCTCCAGAGCGGATCCCGTTCCCACTGATGGATGGGGAGCCAGCATGCCTGTCCTGCCGCTTCACCCATCAGTGAGACCTACATTCTCATAATCTGTGGGGCTCCAAGCAGTTGGACCCTCACCAAACAGGTATCTGTGGATATGAGCTAACGTAAATATTTAGGAAAGCCCCTTTAAGTGAAAGATGAACCCTCCTAGACTTTCCTCTCCGCTATGCTACATCTTAACAGGTGGAGAAGAGAATAAGGGGATCACTTACTTTACTCCTGCACCTGTCATACTGATGAAAGGGAACTAAATGCCACTTTACCTGTAACCTGTAACAAGCCGGGCACCTCTCATGAATATAATGTATGAGGCGGACAGATCATCACATTACCATCTGTTACTACTGATCGCACACAGAATTGTGAAGAGTAATATGATAAGTGACCTTTCCAGCTCGGCTGCATCTGGAGCACGGAGAGAGCCGTCATGTTAAAATCACGAAACACAACTCACTGAAAAAGGGCAAAAAATAGGAAAAATCTAGAAAAACACGTCCACACATGCCAGCACAGGATTATCTCTTTCTCCATGATGGGATTGTTCTTCTGCGCCATGGTAAGTGTTATTCTTAAAGTGATTATAAAGGCAAAGTGGGGCATCTATCAATTTTGGCACAGGGTCTGTATTTTTGGTGCACAAATTGTGCTATAATTTTCACTGGGATATTAGATTGTGGTGTATGGACTTGACGCATGACCGAAAATGGTTTAAACTAACTCCCAATTTATGAAGGGGAAGGAGAATTCCACAGACCAGATTTTTGTAAGCTTCTAAGAATGTACCAAAAATTACGCCAAAAAAATGTCTTGGAAAACTAAAAATGCAGGAAGAGTGTTGAATACCCAAGTGACACCTGGTAATGCTCTGGCTCCTGGTTCCTGCATTTCTCCAGAACTTCTAGTCTTTGGTGTATGAGCTCCGTTTTGAGCTGCCACAGGATGTGATATAGCGGAAGTGACATCTAGGAGGAGCTGCTAACTTGGCAATTGCAGTTTCTAGGTTAGGGGTGGTCCTAACGCTATGCTAGTTCCACCAGACATTGCTGAGGTGTCACCACATGTTGCTGCTCAAGATCTGTTCCCTAACTGCTAGACCTGGGGTCAGGAACCTATTTGGCTGAGAGAGCCATGAACCCGACCATTTTAAAATGTTATTCCATAAGAGTCGTACAATATGCACATGCCCCCAAGCAGATAGGAAGTCCCAGAGTCACGGGTGCCCCTGCGATCTACATCTCGGATTGCAGGCACACCCGTGCCCCTCTCCGTGGCGGCTCCCCTTTCTGAGCTCACTCAACTCACCACTGTCCCGGCCAGCCAGCGCACGCACCGGCACTCACAGATTAAAAGGGCCAGTGCTCCGCTGATTGGCGCTTCCCACTTCCCTGTTTCCTATAAAGACCGGCGGCTCCAAGCTTTCCCAGCCAGATCTTAGTGCCTCATGCCTATGAGGAAGCATTACCCATTTTCCTTCTGAAGTGTTGACCTCCCATTGTGACCCCAAACCTGTTCCTGATTCTGCCCCTTCACTTCCCTCCCTGATCTCTTGCTCCATCCCGGACCTTGCGTCATTGCCGCCTGCCTTGACCGTCTTTCTGTTCTTGACCACAACACTGCCTAGCAAGTATCTCTGGGAACTCCTTCAAGACTGTTGGAAGACCATTTCAGGTGACTACCTCTTGAAGCTCATGAAGAGAATTCCAAGAGTGTGCAAAGCAGTAATCAAAGCAAAAGGTCGCTAAGAATATAAGACATATTTTCAGTTGTTTCACACTTTTTTGTTAAGTATATAATTCCACATATGTTAATTCATAGTTTTGATGCCTTCAGTGTGACTCTACAATTTTTATAGTCATCAAAATACAAAACTCTTTGAATGAGAAGGTGTGTCCAAACTTTTGGTTGTACTGTATATAAATATTGTCCCCCTACTGTGCCCCCTGGAGTAAATCAATAAACAATGTGTCCTTTCAGTCATTTTAAAAATAAGTGCCCTCTGTTATAAAATAATATACCACTTACCTCTCCTGCTGTCTCCCGGCTTCTGTGGACAATGTGATGACAGAGAGCTCATAGCAGCGGTCCTGTGCAGGACTCTCATTATCAATGTTATCCACGTCTTAAAGCCACACATTGTATTGATTCTAGTACAACCAGGTCAAGGTGTCCAATTGCCGGGTACCAGAAATTCACTTGATTGTGGGGGATATGTTACACTGGTGGTAATGTATCTAGGCAGTATATTTGGTTCTGATATTGTATGTAAGCAGTAACTTTAGTTCTGGTATTGTATGTAAGCAGTAGCTTTGGTTCTGGTATTGTATGTAAGCAGTAGCTTTGGTTCTGGTATTGTATGTAAGCAGTACTTTGGTTCTGTTTGTTTACAGTAACTTGTTCGTATTGTATTACGCAGTACCTTTGGTTCTGGTATTGTATGTAAGCAGTATAGCTTTGGTTCTGGTTTGTATGTAAGCAGTAGCTTTGGTTCTGGTATTGTGATGTAGAGTAACTTTAAGCAGCTTAGTTCTGGTATTGTATAGTAAGCAGTAGCTTTGGTTCTGTGGTATTGTAGTAAGCAGTAGCTTTGTTCTGGTAATTGTATTAAGCAGTACTTTGGGTTCTGTGTTTGTATTAAGTCGCTGTACTTGGTCTGGTATTGTATAAGCAGTAGCTTTGGTTCTGGTATTGTTAAGCAGTAGCTTGGTTCTGGTATTGTTTATGGCATTATATTAAGTTGCTGGATTGTATTAAGCAGTAGCTTTGGTTCTGTATTGTATGAGCAGTAACTTTGTCTCGTTTATTGTATTAAGGCATTAGCTTTGTTCTGGTATTGTATTTATATGCAGGTAACTTTAGGTTCGTGTATGTATATTAAGCGTAGCTTGTTCGGTTATTTGTATGTAAGCAGTAACTTTGGTTCTGGTATTGTATGTAAGCAGTAGCTTTGTTCTGGTATTGTATTTAGATAGCAGTTAGCTTTGGTTCTGGTAATTGTATGTAAGCATGTAGCTTTGTTTCTGGTATTGTATTAAGCAGTACTTTGGTTCTGGATTGTATTAAGCAGTACTTGTTGCTGGTATTGTATGTAAGCAGTACCTTTGGTTCTGGTATTGTATGTAAGCCTAGCTTGTCTGGTTTGTATGTATAAGCAGTAACTTTTTATCTGGTATGTATATTAGCAGTAGCTTGGTTCTGTATTGGTATTAAGCAGTAGCTTGTTTGTTCTGGTATTGTATGTAAGCATTAGCTTTGGTTCTTAGTTTTTGTAGTAAGCAGTAACTTTGGTTCTGATTTGATATTAAGCAGTAGCTTTGGTTCTCTAGTAATTGCTAATACGCAGATAGCTGGGTTCTGGTATTGTATAAGGCACTCAAAAAAACCATACCTTATATCTGGTATCTAGTATAATTAAGGGTACATGTAGCATTTTGTTCATCTTCTTCTCGGTGTATTGGTATCTAAAGAAACTGACTAATGCGGCTCCTCTCAAGCGATTCACTATGTATTTCTGTGATATTCCTCGACTATATTAGGCAGTAGCTTTGGTTGGTTCTGGATTGTATTAACGTCAGATAAAAACCTTTTTTGTTCTGCGGATATTCGTATATAATGAAGCA